>RPOG01000581.1:0-72200 GCA_008086565.1 Thalassoma bifasciatum | reverse complement strand
AAACACACAAAATGAAAATGTATGAGTCACTACAGACACTTGAGAGATACTTGCCAATAATTTCACACAGAAAAAATAACAGGAACATATAAATATATTTTCATATATTTGGTTGCGCCACCTGACATTTTTGGGTGCTCAAATTAAAAATACTAAAAAATAATGAACCTAAAAACTTTGAAATGTTGGTCAACTACTGAAATCTGTTAGAAAACATAATTCTTCCCTCAGAAATATGTTTTTATCCATTTTCAAAGAACTTTTTAAAAATAAGTTTTTAGACCCTCTTTTTGTCATTGACCCATATATAAAAAATCTTGTTTGACAAACTATGGTAAAATGTGCCAATTTAGAAGCATCTTCAAGTATATATTTTGTATATTTTGTCCTGAAATGAGGGTTTTGTGTTTGATATCTCTTATTAAAAGCTCTGTGTATAAATTAGATTCACATTAGACACACTGCTCTGTCCTTCACTTAAGCGCTCTTACATAAGCTAATGTGTCTCCAGGCGGCTGGTAATAAATGACTGGGACCATTACTGTGTATTTATGTCACAATAAATGTCACCAGCCTGTAAACACTGACAGTAGCTCGGAGAAACACTAGGTGGGGCCGTCGTCCAGTTTGATCACGGCTCCTTAAAGCTTCAAAGGTCCTGTTTGATCTGGATTTCACAGCATGGATGTTTTATCACTCAGTCCTGATAACAATCCTTTAAACTCCCCATAAATCAACCTTTAATATCAAAATAACTACAGTTTTTATTGCCTCGTAATCCTGGCTGTTCAAAGAGACGTTTTTATTCGACCATAAACAGATAAAAATCCAGATGTTTAACTGATGTTTAGCAATGAAGCGCCACCCAATGAGTGAGGAATGTCAAATAATTCTTAAGGTAATGTGATTTTTCTTCTACTTATTTAAGGAAACAGTGCTTTAAGAGAGTTTTTCCATCACAGTGTGACCACAGAGAAAAATAATAAATGTTTACATGATGTTATTTTGTCTTTTTGTTTGTGGTAGAGCGCAAATGTAGTAGATGTGAGAGTTAGAGTGATGGAAAGTATATTAACACTACACTGTTAATATGAGAATAAATAAACTCAGGAGGGAAAATAACTGCACAGATTTCCTGCATTTTTGAAGATTTACTCTTTAATACCTGTGATAGATTTTACACATTTTAACCTGATGTGTCCCTGATGAGTCATGGAAGATTATAGTGAAAAATACAGACTGCTAATGCTGTTTATCTTTATGTTTAATTCCTTTTTCTAAGACAAAAAAAAGGAGGATGAAAGCTATAGACTGCCATTTCTTTCAGGTAAAATTTTAAAATGAAATTTTTTGTCTCAAATTTTGACCTTATCTAGAAATTTTGACTTTTTCTCAGAATGGCGACTTTCCTGTCAAATTTTTGCCTTTTTTTTTTAAAATCTCATAATTCATCATTCTTTCAAAATTTGACTTTTTATCCTCTTTATCTCAATTTTTTTTTGCCTTTACTATCTCAAAAATTATGATTTTCTATCCCGAATGTCTCAAAAAACAAATATATTTGTATTGTCTGAACAAAATATTTATCTTCTGTGCACAAGTTGTGAAAAAAATTATTTAAAAAATTGTGAAAAAAGCAAATAAAATGCTAGAAATATTATAGTTAAGTAAGATAAATTCAAGGATTCAAGGAACTTTATTGTCATGGACGTGTCACATTTGCATGTTAGTTGTATGAAATTAGTGCCCAGGTCCTGGTTTATCAAAGCCTGAATAAATAAATAATAAGTACATGGTAAGAGAGTTTGCAAATTAATACTTAGAATAGAAAGAGCAATTAAAATTCAACATTAGGTGAAATATCAAGTAAAATATACACATTAAATAGAAACATAGGAAATTTAAAAAGCCTTAAAAATAGTTAGTATACAATAAGACATAATAGCAATATGACATGAAATGAAATATTTGAATTATGAAATAACCTTTTTTTTCTCAAAGGTCAAAGTTTTTACTTTGGGCACTATAATGTGATCTGATCATTTTGATTTGAAGGTTTTTATTGTTAATTTTCTACACATATGAGGCAGATGTTAAAGAAAAATCCAAATACTATTCTTCTCTTCTGATGGTATACATAAAAAAACTATAAAGCATAAATATAACTGTTACTGTTGTTTTTCCTAGTAAATCCCTTTTGTATTGTTTTAAAGTGTGTTTTAGTGTTTTTATGTGAATCTTTCGTGGATTGTTGTTAGCCCCATAGGGCCACTTTTAGTTGGGGTGTAACAAATGGGGGCTCGTCCGGGATCTGAACCCGGGACCTGTCGCACCCCAAGCGAGAATCGTACCCCTAAAATTTAAGTATAAAATAAATCAGAAATTTCAAGTATTAAAGTATAAGGGAAATTAAGTAAAACAATGTAAATATAAGCAAATGATTGTAAGGTGCTACAAATTGAATAAAAGTATTTTTGTGCAGGAAAAAAAGCTTTTAACCTTTTTTCTCTTAATTTTAATGCAGCTTCTCTTCATTTTTACTTTTTCAGAGCATGTTTTCTTGTTTTTTTTATCCCCAATATCTGGCAGCATCAGGCCTCCATACAACTCTGAGAAAAAGAGTCAAATTCTGACTTTTATAGCGGAGATTTCTGACTTTAGGGTCAGAATTGAAAGAAAATCTAAACTAAATTTTCATAATGGCCCCATCCCCCTTTAAAAACATCTTTATTTTAATGGCTCTAATTGTCTTCCATAGAGTTTTCCTGCTGTTTAAAAGGAGGATGTGTTTTAAATGATGATCATATTATCACTCTGGTTTTTCTCTCCCCCCCCTTTAATGTCTGATTTACATGTGAGACATAACTCTTCCTCTAACAGCAGAATTACCTGTCACCTCCTCTGTAGTGTTTTATAACCGAGGCCACAGCAGATGATCTTGTTTTAAACAGACTCCACATTATGCTGAACCCATTAGTTCTTTTTTTTCCTGAGTACACGGCCGGTAATCCTACCTACGAGCATTACCACACCAGATCGATGGCAGTCAGATGAAGCCATAAAGTGGATGGAGACGCTGCACTAAATCGCCTGTTGGGGACCCACACATCCTCCTTAATGCCTTGTTTGATATTTGTCTCCTACAAATTGTGACCCTTAAAGCGGGGTGTAAAAGCAGCCAGAACGGGGCCCTCTGTAATATTTACAGGTGGAGCAGGCGGAGGGGGAAGCAGAGAGACATTATTTCCCTAAATGAAATAGATCCTGACATCTGGGCATCCAAGGGCCCCATCCTCTCTCTCTCTCTCTCTCTCTCCTTCTCCCTCTCTCTCTCTCTCTCTCTCCTTCTCCCTCTCTCTCTCTCTCTCTCTCTCTCTTTGTAATTACACGACATAATGGTGGTGCAGTCGGCCCGTAATCTCCCATTATAATCAGTCTCGGCTGCCTCCACTCGCTCTCCACCACGGCTTCTAATTCAATATAAATGTAAATGACTGGGGGGAGAGAAAGGGGGAGGGAAGGGAGGTCAGGAACAGTATAGTGTGTAAATGTGGAGTCTGATCTCCACACAAATCCGTACTTATATTTACTAGAAGTCGTGTACGTCTTTATGATAATGTGTTGGGATTGAATGTGAACTTTGAGGACCAGAGACTTGCTCTAACTGAGGCTGTTTCTACAGAACTATATGAAGGAATAAAGTTTCATTTAGTAGCAACATTTCTCCTTATTTTCCTGTTTTTGATGTGACTGTGTTGTAAAATATGAATTTGTAGAATTTCCCTTTTACCTCCAGTTTTCTATGGGGCAACAGCGCCCTCTGCTGGAGCTCTGTAGACATAAGGAGTGAGCTCAATTAACAGTGTGTTGTTCCTGCAGAAGCTCCTTTAATTACAACTGAGTATAAGGGCCACTTAAAGGGAAAAAAAAAGTAATGTGGCACATTTGCCATGCCTTGTATTTCCCCCTTTAACATCAGTGACAGCTTGAAGTCTTTTGTGCTTGTTGTGGATGAGGGTCTTTATTTTCTCAGATGGTAAAACTGCCCATTCTTCTTGACAAAAAGCCTCCAGTTCCTGTAAATTCTTGCTCTGTCTTGCATGAACTGCAGGTTTAAAATCTCCCCAGAGACTGAGATGGCCACTCCAGAACCTTCACTTTAAAGTTTTAGATAAAAATGTTGTCAAGAAGTGATTTTTTTGCAATGTTTTCAGGCTAAAAGTTGTTGTTTGTACCTAGTCTGAAGTCTAAACTTGTGCAGTTCCACAAGTGTCCACTGGAGGCTGTCTCCAAAAGTGAGTCAGTTCCCATAGACCCCCATGTTAAAACATCAAGCAGTGGAAATGAACCAGGTTACTGCCTGATATATAATCATTCTTTGTCTGCAGAGCTACTTTTCCATTACATACTGATTTTATAAAAGCAAATTTTTGTATGACTGGGTTAAATTAAGGCTTAAAGTGATGCATGACAAGGGGCGGGAAGAGATATTTTCTTGTAATTATTGGATCAGTATTCTGTCTGGTGACTTACCGGATAAAAAGATGGCCCCAAAGCCTGACATCCAGTTACAGTTGTGCTCATAAGTTTATATACCCTGGCAGAATTTATGATTTCCCTATTTTAACATCAATGACAGCTTGAAGTCTTTTATGCGCGTTGTGNCCCTTTTTTTGTGTCTGAGTGCAATATTTCCTTCCATCATGAATTGAGTATTTCATCACATGTATTTCTTTATTCTATGAAACCTGTGTTATTTGAACACATCTTTAAACTATTAAAATATAACATGTTTTTTTATGTTTTGGTTCCTCAAACCCCCAAAATGTCAGGTGGTGCAACCGTCCTGACAAGTATCCACAGTAATTAAACTCTAAAAATTGAATGTCAGTTATTGTAAATGGAAATTAAAAATACAGTGGCATTATTTTATGCTTGAACCTTTTTAAATAAAACATTCTTTGCAAATAAAAAGAATTTTAAAGCTGTTGAGAAATGTAAAAAACTTTTGTCCCGTAATTTTCACCTTGTCAAATGTCAGGGTGGTGCAACCGTAACATTAGACTTTTATTTTAAAGTGAAGAGAATAAAACAGGAAACAGGAAACTGCATCAGCCAGAGGAGCCCAAATGACATTTGTGACCAAGTGGAAAAGTTTGTAGATTTCTCTGAAATACTGATAAAAAAGGTTTTTTCACTTCATTGGTGACTGGAACAATTTCCATGTCAGGTGGTACAACCAATGTAATAATGTGAAATGTTATTTTAACATCAAATTATTTATCTTATTCACAAATAAAATAAATAAAACACACAGAATGAAAATGTATGACAGTGAGCAAAAAATAAGAGAAAAGACAGAAAACAGAAGAATAACAAGGGAAAGAAAAACAAGGTAGAAAAATATACGAAGAGACAAAATAAAGGTTGGGGAAAAATATTGGAAAGAGTAGGAATGGAGACGAAAATAGTCAAAGAAATTAAGATAGAAAAAGAAAATAAAGGAAAAAGTAAAGAGTGGTTGAAAAACAAAGGATTGATCCCTGAAAACTACCAGAAAGAAGAAATTTAAAAACCAAAAGGGTTATTTCTCTGGGTCAGTGTTCAGCAGCTGCTCACATATTCATCCGTGTGTGTGTGTGTGTGTGTGCGTGTGCGTGTGTGTGTGTGTGTATGTGTGTGTGTCGTTCTCTTAATGAGGCACCAGGCTGAATGTGAGAAAGTGAGAAAGTGAGAGACGGTGTCGTAGCAGCAGCAGCAGCAGCCTCCTGTTCCCCGTGGACCAAATTAAGGTGACTCTGCTGCCTCACGCTGACTCACTGCAGACAGACACCAGCAGTGACACCACACACACACACACACACACACACACACACGCTGACGGAGGACGGCGGCTAAAATGATGTCAGAGTCAGACGAGCGGAGCTGTCAACAAACCAGGCAGCTTAATGATGTCAAAATTTATATAGGACCATTAAGTTCTATGAGCTCATATGTGGCACCTGATGCACGTCAAAAACAAATGTGCACAGTGGAAGGAAAAGGGGAGTGGCCTTATGGGAACCAAGGTGTGCCCGAAGGTGACCCCAAACTTGGGCTTAAGTGCCCCCTTGGTTGGCAAACTGCACCATTGACTGTATATAGAATGGACAGCGTGCTTCCGCCTGTCACCGTTCTACGTTTTTGAAGCCAAAAAACCCCGTTTCTCTAGCCGCCATTGTGCAGCCAGAGTCTGCGCAGTAGAGAATTTCCTGTGGGGCCAAGTAAAAAAGAGGAATAAAAATATGTATTTCTTCTTCTTCAGAAGGTTTAGTCTCCTTTTGGCTCTTTTTCGAAGTTTCTTATTTCCCCGATAAAGACTATTCACGAATGGCAGCTGTCAACTATCGTAAAACGAAACTTATGTCGCGGTTTTTAACGTCCAATAACTAATGAGAAACTAACTTCTCAGGAAAAAAAACACCCGAACACCATGCAGCCAAATGACATCATCATACCACCTTAGTGTAAGGATGAGAGAAACGTTTCTACGAGGTATCGTAATTTTTTTAAGTTTTCCCGGCTCATATCTGGAATACATGGGGAGGCGGGGCTTATGACCTATACTGCAGCCAGACACCAGGGGGCGGGGCTTATGACCTACACTGCAGCCAGACACCAGGGGGCGGGGCATCTGCTGGAGGCTTCAGTTTGAGCCGAACATCGTTACGTCCACTCATTATACAGTCTATGAACTACACCTATCCACCCCTTTCATGGGTTAAAGCATAATAAAAGTTCCCCTTGGAGCTAAACCACATGCTAAAATTATCTGGGGAGCCAAAACACACCCCAAAGTGCCTGATTTGGAAACTAGATATGCGGAAGTGCCCTTTACAGAGCCAAATGAGGAACAAAAGCACCAAACCTGGAGCCAAACCTGGACTTAAGTACTCTCTTGGTTGATGAACCACACAAATCTGCACCTTTGGCTGGTTAAAACATGATAAACTGCTCTCCTGGGAACCAAAACATGTGCTACAGTGTTCTTTTGGTGAGCCATGATACCCTAAAGTGCCTTCACTAGAACCAAAACACATACTGAAGTCCTTCCTTGGGAGCCAAAACATGTGCTCAAGTGCCCTCATTGGAGCCAAACTTATGCTTAAGTGCAGTCTTGGGAGCTAAAACACATGCTTAAGTGCTTCCAAGCTCGCAAACCACCAATCTGCCCCATTGGATGGTTAAAACATGATAAACAGATGTCCTGGGAACCAAAACATGTGCTGCAGTGTTTTCTTGGAAGTCATAATACACCAAAGTGCCCTCTAAAGGAGCCAAAATGCACGTGTACGTGCCAAAACAGGCCCTAAACTGCCCTTTTAGGAAGCAAACGCATGCCAAAGTGACTCCATGAAAGTGTTTTCTTGGAAGCCAAAACAAATGTTGCAGTGCCCTCCTGGTTGGCAAACCACTATTACGTAATGCTTTGGCTGATTTAAACAAGATAAACTGGTCTATTGGGAGCCAAAACATATGCTTTAGTGCAATCTTGGGAGCCATAATGCCCCAAATGCACTAACAAGAACTTAACGTGTGCTAAAGTGCTCTCTGGGGAGCCAAAACATGCACTTAAGTGTCTTTTTAGGAGGAAAATTAAATCTGTAAGTGCCCCTTTGGTTGGCCAGTCACACTTATCTGCCCTTTTAGCAGGTTAGAACATGATAAAAACTCTCCCTTGAGCCAAAACACATGCTAAAATGCTCTCTTGGGAGCCAAACTTATGCTTAAGTGCCTGTGTCAGAAACTAGATATGCTATAGTGCCCTTTCAAGAGCTAAAACAGGTGTGGAAGAACCAAACCTGGAGCCAAAGTTGGACTAAAGTGCCCTTTTGGTTGGCAAACCACACTTATCTGCCCTTTTGGGTCGTAAAAACAAGATAAACTGTTCTCTTGGGAGCCAAAATATGCAAAAAAAAATGCTTCTTCTGGAGCCAAAGTTCATGCTAAAGAGCCTTCTCCTGAGCCAAAATACTTCCAAAAGTGTCTTTTTGGGAGTTAATTATTGCTGAGGTCCCATTCTTGGAGCTAAACTTGTGCTAAAGTTCCTTCTTGGGAGCCAAAACATATGCTGTAGTGCAATCTTGGGAGCCATAATACCCCAAAATGCACGAACAGGAACTTAACGTGTGCTGAAATGCCCCCTGAGAGCGAAAAAATGCCCTGAAATGTCTTTATAGGAGAAAAAATACATTTTTAAGTGCCCTTTTGGTTGGCCAATCACACTAATCTGCCCTTTTAGCAGGTTAGAACATGATAAAAGCTCTCCCTTGAGCCAAAAGACATGCTAAAATGCTCTCTTGGGAGCCAAAAAACATCCTTAAGTGCCTGTGTCAGAAACTAGATATGCTATAGTGCCCTTTCAGGAGCTAAAACAGGTGTGGAAGAACCAAACGTGGAGCCAAAGTTGGACTAAAGTGCCCTTTTGGTTGGCAAACCACACTTATCTGCCCTTTTGGGTCGTAAAAACAAGATGAACTGTCCTCTTGGAAGCCAAAATATGCAAAAAAATGCTTCTTCTGGAGCCAAATTTCATGGTAAAGAGCCTTCTCCTGAGCCAAAATACTTCCAAAAGTGTCTTTTTGGGAGTTAATTATTGCTGAGGTCCCATTCTTGGAGCTAAACTTGTGCTAAAGTGCCTTCTTGGGAGCCAAAGCACACGCTAAAGTGTTCTTCTGTTGGTGAACATCATCAAGCTCACCTTTTTGCTGGTGAAAACACTCTTAATTGCTCTCCTGGGAGTTAAAACATGAGTTTAAGTGACACACTGGAAACCAAAATGTGTGTTTTATCTGCACAAAGATGAAGATAGACGAAACATGGATACGACAGGTGCCTGTTTCCATCACTAGGGTGATTAATCAGGCGATGAATTTCAGTCCTAAAAAGTTACAGTAAACAGTTCTGGAGATAAATTGTTGCATTTTGGACTCAGAGGAATCAACTTTATATGAAGACATAAACTCAGAAACTGAATGTGACAGAAACAAACAAAAGCTTTTTTAGATCTGATATTTTCATGACACTTAACATTAAAAAGTTGCCAGTCATGTCTTATTAGGCTGCATAAATGCTGAGTGAGTTCAGGGGGAAAACGAGGATTTTAAAATGACAGAGAGAAAGAGAGAGAAAGAGAGAGAGAGAGAGAGTCAGACAGGACAGTGAGCTGATGTCTAACACTGTCTGATTTGGAGGCCGGCCAACTAGGGGAAAACTGTCAGACACTGGCAGGAAGCTGCTGATTAATCTGAGCAGTGATGGAGAAAAAACCCTGAGAGGGCTGGGAGCCTGTGTGTGTGTGTGTGAGAGAGTGAGAGTGTGTGTGTGTGTGTGAGAGAGAGAGGGGAAGGCAGCAGAATATGACAGAGTGTGACAAAAGAGGGATGCAGAGCCGTTTATTGTCATGCCGTGGATATTTTGTATTACTATTATTCAACTGATTCAGCTGTTCTGCTCATCCAACATTCATGCCAATAAAACAAACTGAATCAAAGTGAGCTGAATAGAGACGGAGGAGAACAGGAACAGAGGATGGAGGAGGATGGAGACCCTGGAGACCGACAACAAGAGGAGAATACATCCAGAGAATGTGGAAAAATTATGTCTGGGAAAATGTAAGAAAGTAAAGTAACAGAGGAGAGACGTAACGCGGAGTTCTGTGTCTCGGCACACATCCAGCCGTCAAGCAACACTTCTCTCGACAGCACGTTGGTTTTAGAATAAAAAAAAAACAGAAAATGTGATGCGCTGTCCTTGGCCCTGCCACCCACCCACGCTGGATTTGGGTGTAAAACAGGAAGAAGGAGAGAGACGGCCAGACTGGCTGCAGACGCTGAAATGAGCTGGATGCTGTTTGTGAATTGGACGAAACCACATTTAGTTCGTCTGTGGTGGAAACTGAGAGTCGAGTTTTTTATTTTCCACCCATGATGCAAGTCATCGGGTGATTTTGTAACACTTATTAGTGTTAAAAACTTGATTCTTAAAAGTCGAATGAACCCTAAAGAGGAAAAGTCAGGGACGATGATCAAATCTTCCCACAGAAAAAGGAACTTAGACACATTTCATATCTGCCTGTTGACACTGTGGCAACCATAGACTGAATAATCAATGACAAAAAGAGGGTCTAAAAACATATTTTTAAAAAGTTCTTTGAAAATGGATAAAAACATATTTCTGAGAGAAGAATTATGTTTTCTAACAGTTTTCAGTAGTTGACCAACATTTCAAAGTTTTTAGGTTCATTATTTTTTAGTATTTTTAATTTGAGCACCCAAAAATGTCAGGTGGTGCAACCAAATATATGAAAATATATTTATATGTTCCTGTTATTTTTTCTGTGTGAAATTATTGGAAAGTATCTCTCAAGTGTCTGTAGTGACTCATACATTTTCATTTTGTGTGTTTCATTTCTTTTATTTGTGAATAAGATGAATAATTTGATGTTAAAATAACATTTCACATTATTACATTGGTTGTACCACCTGACATGGAAATTGTTCCAGTCACCAATGAAGTGAAAAAACCTTTTTTATCAGTATTTCAGAGAAATCTACAAACTTTTCCACTTGGTCACAAATGTCATTTGGGCTCCTCTGGCTGATGCAGTTTCCTGTTTCCTGTTTTATTCTCTTCACTTTAAAATAAAAGTCTAATGTTACGGTTGCACCACCCTGACATTTGACAAGGTGAAAATTACGGGACAAAAGTTTTTTAAATCTCTCAACAGCTTTAAAATTCTTTTTATTTGCAAAGAATGTTTTATTTAAAAAGGTTCAAGCATAAAATAATGCCACTGTATTTTTTATTTCAATTTACAATAACTGACATTCAATTTTTAGAGTTTAATTACTGTGGATACTTGTCAGGACGGTTGCACCACCTGACATTTTGGGGGTTTGAGGAACTAAAACACAAAAAAACATGTTATACTTTAATAGTTTAAAGATGTGTTCAAATAACACAGGTTTCATAGAATAAAGAAATACATGTGATGAAATACTCAATTCATGATGGAAGGAAATATTGCACTCGGACACAAAAAAAGGGACGTCACGTCATTGACCCATTTACGTATGCACCCATTGGGGCATCACAATAAAATGAGGCCTAATGTGTTAATTCTATAATAGGCCATATGTTATTTTGTGAGCCAACAGTTTTGGTGTTAAATCTTGCATATACTGCTATCGGGTGATATTGGTATCAGAAATTAAGAGTTTGGCAATATTGAAATATCAGATTATCAGCAGAAATGCCAAAACTGAGCGTCTCCTCTTTGTGTCACATCCACAACTCAGACTTTCTTCCACCTGCACCGTAGCCAATGAGAACCTGAGATTTGCAATTTAGATTGGAATGAGCTTTGAGAGAGAAAAGGCTTAAATATTAAATATCCAAAAATCCAAGCGTGAACCTGGATGATTGGGTGTCGTGTCAACAGCGAGTTTCCTTTAATTACTTCTGTAAAATGCCGTGGGAGAGTCTCTCACCCTGACGTTACCCTTCACTGATTCAGAGAGTCACTTTTATTTTCCTCAGTCAGAGATCACAAGTCCAAGGAGATTTTCTTCTCGCTCCAGATCTAAACCAACACTTTTCTTCCTAAAACATCCATGTAAAGAAGGAAACAGAAGGAAAAGTGTAATCAAATTCTTTCCCAAAAATCTCAGTTTTGCAGAAAATCAAGAAAAGAACATCCAGGAAAATTAAGTTAGACCAATCGAAGTGAGTGTCTGGATGTTGTTTCTTGTAAAAAATGACCAATTATACTTGAAATTAGCCATATTTAACTGAAAAGTCCAGAAAAATGTCTCATTTCAAGTTTGTTAACCCTGTGGTCACTACAGTGGACACCTATTTAAAAGTTATTATTAAATTCAATGGTTCATGTGGTGGAAATTCATTTTAACCTGTGTCAGGATATTTTTATTCTTCTTTCCTGGACTTTTTTTACTAAATTTAAAAAAAAGGTTTGTATTTGCATATAAATTTTTACAATATCTGTTTGTAAACTCCCCCTTTTTCGAGTATTTGATATTTCATAAGTCACAATTTTACCTACTTTCTCTCAAGTTTACAAAGCGTTTCGTTATTTTTTTTTCTAATAAGTACTTTAATGGGTTTTTTTTTTTTTTTGAGAAAAGAAAAGAAGTCAAACAAAAACAGTCATATTTACATTAAATCCACACTGTTTCATATTGAATGCTCAGTCAGAAATATTTGGAAAAAAAAGAAAAATATTTTCGTCACAAATGGAACCCCATAAAAAAAGATCATTCAAGAAATTACCAAAAAAAAAAAGGAAAACTTTTTTTTCATGCTTTAAGACAAATAAAAACACTCAAGGGAAAAATCCTGACACTGACTTTCACAATTCATGCAGAGAGTTAGAAAGATTATTCATGAAATTACCAAATAAAAAAAATTTAAAAAAAAAAGAAAAGAAGTAAAAAAAAATTCATGCATCAAAGGGTTAAAGACAAAAATGAGGTCTGAATTTCTTGTGATGAGTCAAAAAAAATCTGCCAATGGGTTGAGAAAAATGTGAATGTCAAGTTTCTTGAAATTAGAATAATGTCTTAAGACAAGAAACTTTTTTTCTTATCCCATCAGAAGATTTCTTTACCAATTCAGACCTCTTTTTTGTCTTTTGACATCTTGAAAAAAACGATATTTTAATGAACTAGTGTGGTAAATGTGGCTCGTACAAGTCAAAAAATATATATTTTTTTACAAAAAATAAGACAAAGACTTGCAAAGATTTCAGTTTTTGTAGTTTGGTGTATTTGATGCCAAAAAGATTATTCATGAAATTACCAAATTAAAAAAAAAAAGAAAAGAAGTAAAAAAAAATTCATGGATCAAAGGGTTAAAGACAAAAATGAGGTCTGAATTTCTTGTGATGAGTCAAAAAAAATCTGCCAATGGGTTAAGAAAAATGTGCATGTCAAGTTTCTTGAAATTAGAATAATGTCTTAAGACAAGAAACTTTTTTTCTTATCCCATCAGAAGATTTCTTTACCAATTCAGACCTCTTTTTTGTCTTTTGACATCCTGAAAAAAAAAGACATTTTAATGAACTAGTGTGGTAAATGTGGCTCGTACAAGTCAAAAAAAAATTTTTTTTCAACGAAAAATAAGACAAAGACTTGCAAAGATTTCAGTTTTTGTAGTTTGGTGTATTTGATGCCAAACCTCCTATGTTTATCCCAACGTGGGGAACCTATTTGACTAAAAGGCACCTTCCTCCTCCTCCTCCTCCTCTTCTTCTTCTTCCTCCTCTCCTGCTTTGAAAATTGCCGTCACTGAATAGAGATTGAGCTGCGTCAAGCTCACAAAAAGGCAGGTGAGTTAAGCTTCACTTTTCATTCTTCCATTTAAGCCCAGGGAATGAATCTCCAGATAATACTCGCACCTTTGGCCCTGAGAATTGAAAAAAAAAAAAGCCCCCGTGCGTCTGCAGGATGCGGGGCCGTATTGGATCTGGGAAAGGCCCCAAGACGCCATTACAGCTCATTTAAAGTTAAAGATGGGGCTTTCTTTCTTTTTCTTTTTTTTTTTTTCCTGCCCCGCGGTGTGTGCAGAAGAGGGCTGATATCAGCTGTAGCCGCTGGAACAACTGAGCGAGAGAGAAAGAGAGAGAGAGAGAGAGAGGAGATATGAGCGAGCGACGCCTTTAAACCGTCGCCCTGTGAGATGGACTCAGCAATATTTTTACTCTGTTTAAACTCTGAAAATAAAACAGATATTGGAAATATCAAAGCACATACATTGCCTGGCCAAAAAAGGTCACACTCTAATGCAGTGGTTCCCAACCTTTTCCAAATCAGGGCCCACTTTAAGAGCTCAAAAATGTTCGAGGCCCACCTCCAACCTCAAAAGTACAAGGCCGCTGTGCTATATAAGGCCTTTTTAGAACCCTATTTGTAATAATGACCCCTCAGAAAGCCATAATAAAACCCTAAATGTGATAGCTGGTCAGTAATGTAACACAAGTTAAGCCGAAAACATAATAACTTTTAACCCGAAATATGACAACTTGTTACGTTCTGGTGCAATTATTATGTTTTGGGTGTTACTTTATTCTTTTTTGTTACTTTTCAGGCTCAGCACTTCTGTTACATTTATGACAACTTTTGGAGATTTCAGAGTCATGCAACTGAAAGAGCAATAACGTGCCTTCTTGAGGGACATTTTTCCTATATGAATATCTGAACTGATTTAATTTCCCTCAAAACTTAACAGAGTTTAACATTTTCAGCATTATTATGTGTATTTGTATCTTATATATCTATTTGCACCTTGTATCTTTATATAATTACACTCCAATTAAACACTTTTTTGGTAATGATTCTGCGGCCCACTTGCTATACCTTCACGGCCCACCAGGGGGCCACGGCCCACAGGTTGGGAATCGCTGCTCTAATGTTTGGTTGGATCACCTTTAGCTTTGATTACAGATTTATTTCCATCGTGTGTCATTAATTTCTCACCAAGATCTTGTTTTGATGATGGTAGAGTCTGACCGCTGCACAAAGTTTTCTCCAGAACATCCCAAAGATTCTCAATGGGGTTAAGGTCTGAACTCTGTGGAGGTTAATCCATGTGTGAAAATGATGTCTCATGCTCCCTGAACCACTCTTTCACTATTTGAGCCCCATGAATTGTTAAACCTAGACCTGAGCAACTGCAGCAACCCGTCTAGTATCGTGACGGGGGTGTCCGAGCATGTCATCCGTGATCCGTACTACCCACGTAGTGAAGTGGACGGAGAGAAGAATGGGACTACGCGGGTAGTGAGACCTTGTCCCATTTAGACCTGAGTAGTCTGGTGTACTGGAAGAAGGTAACGAGGTCTCAGGTTAGAAATACGAGGCTAACAAACTGAAGCCTTTTTTCCCGGTTAGCCTCACTGATTAGTGGTTTTCTTAAGGCTTCACAGCTATTTGCATTGTGCGTGTGGAAATGCTCTTACTTTCACTATTAAACATACCCCTGAGTTCTACTGTTGTTTTTCTTCAATTCGATTTGGCCAAATGTTTAAGTGATCGCTACCAATTACATTTCTCCCTGAAAGACAACAATGTTTCCCCACTATCCTTCCAGTTTTTAATAATGCGTTGGACGGTTCTTAACCCAGTTGTTATAGTTTCTGCATCACCCTCCTTTGATGTTTTCTCTGCTCGATGCCAATGATTTGACCCTTTTTAAACAGACTAACATCTTTTCCACGACCACAGGATGTGTCTTTCTTGTTGTTGAAGAAATGAGAAGTTACTCATTTCATCAGCAACTTGTTCCCAGCTGAAAGATAATCGCCCATGTAGTAATTATCCAATAGGAGACTTGTACCTATTTGCTGAGTTGAATCCAGGTGGTGACTTTACATTAATGGTGTTATTCAATATCCTATCTGCTCCAATTACTTTTCTCTAATCATAGAGAGCCCTCGAATCACTGGAGATCACAACTCAGGCCCTAAATCTGGATTAGAAAAGTCAAGTTAAGTACAAAACCTCTAAAATACATTCATTGTAATCTCTCAGACCAAACCAAAAATTATAATTTCAGGGATCAAACTTAACCACAGAAACCACAGGGGAGACTATTGCTGGTATCAGGTGAGGGATTGGTTATTTTTAAGCCTTTATTTGTACATGACTCATTAAAAACATACTTTATATATTTTATAACAGCTCATTATGTTAAAATGCTGAGCATCAACATTTCCCTTGAACACCCAGACTTAATAAATAGGACTCATGAGTGTCACTCAGTTCAGCGCTGCTCCAATGGAGAAATGGAGATGTTAGAGTAAGGGTTGTGGCTCAGCTTTTCAACATTAAGCATTTGCTGAGAGGAAATGCGGGCCCCTCCTTCAGTTTTATTTGTAAATTCTTTGTGTTATAAATATGATGAGCGCTGAATTGGAAAATCTAATAGAAATCTGTTAAATTTGCAGTATAGTTGTGCTCCTCTGTTTCCTCTGTGTGTGTGTGTGTGTGTGTGTGTGTGTGTGCCCAATCAGCTGTGCGAGAAAACACACCCACTTCACTCGCTAACAGGCCTCTCCCTCGTCCCGATTGGCTGCTGTAAATCGGACAAACCGCGTTCTGATTGGCTGCCGGACGAGGAGGCGGCAGTTTGATGCTGTTGCTGAGATCTTGTTGCTAGGTTCCCGGCTGTTGCTAGGAGACATGTGATGCATTATGGATGGTTGGATTTGAAATGCTGATGACTGGACGCTCACTCATGGCTGCTCTCTCTCTCTCTCTCTCTCTCCATCACTCCGTCTCTGTCGTTCTTCCTCACACTCTTTCTTCATCGTCCAGATTTGTTATCAATAATTCAGATCTGTGTTCATGTAAACAGAGTGAAAACACGGCAGGCTGGATCAGGTAGGTGATTACTAATATATCCACTCTGCTCTTTTCTAATCACTCTGGAAGACACTTTGCTGCAGCACAGAATCACTCCTGTGAATACGAATTCTTACTCCAGAAAATTCCTCCTGAATTTTGAATCTTTCACGACCAAGAAGCTTCTTGTTGCTTTCCAGTGAATCTGACTCCATTTCTTTCCCCATCTGCATCTTTTACAAGTCCAGAACTATGGATATAAAATTCCTGATACTATGTTAAGAAGGAAAAGAATCACTTTAAATGGTTTGATTAAACTGCTTTTATTCCATGCTTTTATTTTGAAGGAACACAGAGTTACTCAGACAGAATCCTAACAGTATAGAAAAAATAAAACTGTTTAATATTATTATCCAAAAGTTGTACAATCCCAGAAATCACTGAGCAGAACCAGGCTCCAATTCTTTGTTTTCACACTCTTTTCATTCATTTCTAAAACATTATTTCAACAAGCGACAGAAGCTTATGTAGCTCAAACGCCATCCTGAATATGACGCCTTTTACAACAGCAGCATGAAGTGATGAGGGGAAGGTTTATTTAATCATTTCTAAAACTATTATTTTTCGTAGCTGATTGATCAGCTGTAAACTGGAGATTACAGGTGTTATTATATTTTGCCAACACAATAAAACTTATATATATATTTATTTATTTACAGATCTTACCACTGTAATTTCTGAATAAGAAGTTCAGAAAACAGAATTAAATGGCTGATTTTGACAATTTATGGGGTACGTATTCTAATAAACTAGCCCCACATTTTTAGGGGCATTTTTTTCAAATATGGTTTGTGTATACTTGACATATTGATGATGAAAAGTTGTTAAAGAATATTTTGTAACTCAATGGGCGTGGCCAGAGGAGACGACCAGAGGTGATATCTTTTGATAACCTGAATAACTTTTGTGTCACATGTTCAGTGTCACCCCTCGAGTTCATGCTTATGACTTTAATCTTCTTCTTTAAAAACAAAAATAACAACCACCTTCTTCTTCTTCTACTACTGTAAAAACAACTGCACTTTTAAAAGTTGTTGATTTCACTTTCCGCTTACAGGTGTCCGTTTTCGTCAGCGCTGGATAACGTTTGCAGAGACAGAAGTGTTTGGTCTGTGGTCTGTGGTCTGTCTCTTGTTCTCACACTCTTCAGACACACACACACACACACACACACACAACCCAGATGGCGAAGAAGCCACTCAGTCGGAGCTCTTATCTTTGAGAATTGCTCGAGTCTGCACGTTGAAAATACCTGCTGCTGCACTCTTTGATTCCTGGAGATGGCAGGCAGACGTGTCTCAGTTTGTGTGTGTGAGTGTGTGTGTGTGTGTGTGTGTGTGTGTGTGAGAGAGAGAGTGTTGAACAGGAAGGAAGCCAGTTTGTGTCTGTGTGTGATTGCCACAGTGGGGAGTATGTCATCCTGTGTGTGTACGCTTGTGAGAATTAGGCCTGTGCAAAGTGCTGGGTGACGTGTGTGTGTGTGTGTGTTAGTGTGTGTGTGTGTGTGCCAGATCCATGACAAGCCAACTGTGACAGGCTCTAATAGCTCTCAAACACATCCTTGTGTGTGTGTTTCCTCTGTCTCTTTTTATCTCCTGCTCCGTTATCACCTCCAGTCTTCTTCGTGGTTTTGCAGCTCGGCGCTTCTCTCCTCCACTGCCGGCTCCAGCCGAGCGAGACAGATAAAGGGGGAAGTTGGCCGAGAAATGGGATTGATGGAAAGTTCTGCTGGGCGGTGAAAGTCTGAGCCCGGGCCTCTGACAAACACAGGGAACCAATGTTTGCAGAANTGTGTGTGTGTGTGTGTTAGTGTGTGTGTGTGTGTGCCAGATCCATGACAAGCCAACTGTGACAGGCTCTAATAGCTCTCAAACACATCCTTGTGTGTGTGTTTCCTCTGTCTCTTTTTATCTCCTGCTCCGTTATCACCTCCAGTCTTCTTCGTGGTTTTGCAGCTCGGCGCTTCTCTCCTCCACTGCCGGCTCCAGCCGAGCGAGACAGATAAAGGGGGAAGTTGGCCGAGAAATGGGATTGATGGAAAGTTCTGCTGGGCGGTGAAAGTCTGAGCCCGGGCCTCTGACAAACACAGGGAACCAATGTTTGCAGAAGGATGGCTGAGAGCTGGTGGATGAAAAACAACACTCACTTTGGCTCCAGGAGCTGAAACGGCTGAGAGGAGAAACTGAGTTTGCTCGAGCTGTAATCCTGCGTCCTAATCAGTGTTCATCTACAAATTGACATGTCTGGTGCTTCAATGAGAGCTGACTTCTCTGCAAACACAAACTGCCTTCACCTGTTCTCAATACTGTACAAGGGTCATTCTACGAAACTGGTGACTTTTCTTTTTTTTTTATTATCATTTTTTAGTTCGGAAAAGCAATTGTTTTACATTCTTGCAACATTATATCAAGTTTGCTCTAAGTGGAACAAGTTTTCCTTCAAATAGATGTAGTTATGTTTTTTACATGCATATATAAATCCATAAACCTAGATTCATGTAAATACCCTCATACATACACACACAACCCATCATACATCTTATCGTTTATAGTGACTCAGCTTTTCCAGTTTTCTTTTTTTTCCTTATACAGAATTGTACTTGTACTAATATCTCTTATTCAAACATTAATTCTAACACTTTAACATGGGGAGCCTTCCATTGAGTTGCATTGTTAAGTCAAAAGGGTGATAAGAGAGAGTGAACACAGGTATAGGAGTAACAAAATGTACAACAAAATACGGGGAAACAAGTACAATGAGACAAATCTAATATTTTCTAGCCCTTTTAATTGAAAAGTTCAGCTAAAATCTGATATTACAGTTTTAATGTACTCAGTCCATTTAGTCCAAATTCGAAAAAACACTTTTTTTTTATTCTAAGGGAGAATGATAGTTTTTCCATCTTGTATATTTCCCCAATTATTTCTATCCATTCATCAATTGAGGGTGGCTCCAGATTTAGCCACTTTACTCGCTGCTAGGAGTATTCTCAACAGCTTCTTTTCATTATTGTTCCACCTTTCAAGGGTGATATCACCTATGTACACAGCAACTGGTGACTTTTCAAACAGAAATTTCACATTTCATTTGCGGTTTCTTTTTAAAACAACCAAAACAAAGTCTTATAACAGTGAACCCTTTACCACAGTAAGTCATAATAAACTAAAGGGAGGCCCCGCATTTCCTTCCAGCAAATGCAGGATGTTGAAGTGCATCCTATATCTGAGGCATCAAATTTTTCTTCCAAGACCTTTTCCTGCTGGACTTTATCAGTGAAAAACTACAAACCTTGACACAACAGACAATTTTTTTTTCCTCCCCAAACTCTATTTTTATTTAATTTTTTGGTAAAGATACAGAAACATCTTGTAAAAATAGGCATTATATAAAATCGATACACAGTGTTAAATACATAAATAAATAATAGTCAAAGTACCAAATAACACAAAACAAAAGCAGTAATAGTAGTAATAATAATGATAATCAATAATTATAATAACAATAATAGCAAGAATAATAGAAATAATAGATTTATATTAATAACAGTAATGATAATAATAATAATAATAATAATAGTGCCAGTAATATGTAAATAGGAAAAAAAAGAAAAAGAATATATCTGCCAAATTTACCATTAAAAAAGGTTGAGAGTAATAGAACAAAACAAAATGTGGTCTTCCAAAAGATACAAACACAAAGATCCTAAATTCCAGTCACCCAGAGGACTTACACCCAAGAGGAACAACTACATGGTCCCATAAACTATGACCTCATACAGTTCTCCCAGATAGAAAAAAAAAAATGAGAGGAGAAGAAAAAAAAGCAAAGTAAAAAAACGGACAAAGGCATAGGCCTAAAAATAAAACTCCAAGTCCACATGGTGTGGAAAAGGAAAGAACAGAAAAGATCTTCAAACTCCTTAAACCCAAACAAAACTCAAGACATCCTTTACCCCCACACACACTCACACACACACACACAAACACTAAACAACCAACTGAAGGTGTTGGTCGTCCGTGTGTCACACACTGAGTGAGGAGGAGAAACCCCTTTTAAAAGTTACCCTTGCTGATGAACACAGGTGTGACGAGGAGGACAGGTGATCTGAATGATGGGCTCGTTAGGAAACCTGCAGACGACCAGGCCCCATCAGCAAAACCGCCATATTAAATTTTTAATCTTACACCAAAAGTTACTGTGTATTAAAAATAAATCTGGAACCAACTACTACCAACTATCATCTTTTAAATCTTTTCTGAAAACACACTTTTACCGTCTTGCTTTTATGTGATGTGGTCTTCTTCCTCTTCTTCCTATTCCTATCACTGTGTCTATCTCTTCACCTCTCTATTGTCCTCTCTTGTATTTTTTACCACCCTGTTACAGAGCTGACTCACTTATTTATTTATTTATCTATTTATCGCCCTATTTATTCATTCACTTACGAGTTTATTTTAATTATTTATGTTTTTCTTTATTTATTCAATTATTTTCAATGAGTTGAGCGCTCCAGTTTTCATTTTCACTCTAATTTTTAGGCTGTTTTATCCTTTTTTTACCTTATTTATTCACTGCTATATTTCATTGTTGTTTTTATCCTCTCTATTGTTCCTGTTTTGCTCTTTTACTCCTTCTCACCTCTGGTCCTCATGGTCTCATCATAGGGTCTTGCTCTGCCTGAGTTCTCTTCTCTTTTAATTCTGATTGGTCTGTATGATTATTAATTTTTATTGTTGCACGCTATTTGATTCACTGTTTGTTTGTTGTTTGTTTGTTTGTTTGTTGATTTTGTCCCTGCTGTAAAGCACTTTGTGAACTGTTGTTTTTAAAGGTGCTCTATAAATAAAGTTATTATTAAAAAGTTATTATAACTACACATACAGCTCTGGAAAAGATCAAGAGACCACTGCAAATTTTTCAGTTTCTCTGATTTTGCTTGAAAAATGAACATTTGTGTTTTATTACATAAACTACTGACAACACTACTCCCAAATCCCAAATATTGTCATTTAGACCAGTGGTCCCCAACCTTTTCCAACTCAGGGCCCACTTTAAAGTCTCAAAAATGTTTGCACCCAAATTTTAACAACTGGTCAATATTGACACAGATGCTGAGCCCAAAATGCATTAACTTTTTGCAGTGTAACAAAGTTATTAAATTGTGGGTCAGTTATTATCATATTTTCAGTTTTATTTCCTTTTTTTTTAAAAGTACACTTCAGGTTGTTGTTGCATTTTGGGTCATGTTACATACTGGGCTCTAACATGCTTTCTTAAAGGTTTTTTTTTCCTATATGCGTATTTGAATAGTTTTAATTTGTTCAAAACTTATCTTAGTTTTAACATATTTCATTATTCTGTATATTTGTATCTTTGTATTATTATTACCCTCCACTAAAATCAGGCTATTTTGGAAATGATTTGGCGGCCCACTTGCAAGACCTTCGGGGCCCAACAAGGGGCCACGGACCACAGGTTGGGAATCAGTGATTTAGAGCATTTATTTGCAGAAAATTAAAAATTGGCAAAATACAAAAAAAAAAAAGCCCACTGTTTTCCGACTTTAAATAATGCAAAACAAGAAGAAGTTTATATTCAATTTTAAACAACAAACTACTAATGTTTTAACTAAGGAAGTATTCATATCACAATTTCTGCTTTTTGTTCAAAATGTTGATATTGTACCTGAAAATTTTGACTTTTTCATCTCAGACTTTTGCCTTTATCTCAAAATTTAAACCTTAAATGTGGAAGTTTAGACTTTTTTCCACATAATGTTAAATTGATTTCTTAAAATTTTGGGCTCTCATCTCAAAATTTCGACTTTTCCTCCTCAGAATTTTGTCTTTACTTCTCAAAATTTCCACTTTTTATCTTAAAATATTGACATTTTATCTAAAAGCTATAAACAATTCTCACCTTAAGTTTTCATCCTTACATTGGAGTAAAAGCTTTTGATGTAATTTTCTGTCAAGTTTGTAAATGTTACTATAAATTGTGGAAACTTCACTGAATTTGATTTGAAGAAAATCATGAAGTGAATTGAAATCACAATTAGATCTTTTCTAAAATCGTACACCCGTCTTCACTCACACACTCCAACAAATACACATCCCAAATCAACAAAGTATCCAGACATCCATAAAAACACTCAAACACCCAAAATATATACACCTCTGTATGTAAATATGTGTGTGTGAATACTTATACCTCCACACACGTGCACAAACAAAAGGCAGCACATGAAACTCTCATTAATTCTTCGATTTCCCTCCTCTCTCCTCGATCCTCTGTCCTAAAATCAGTGTTTAAAATGTTAAAAGTGTTGAATGGTTCCCAGGAAAATGGGTGAGAGGAAACTTCCTGGCCCCGCCCCCTCCTGTGAGAAGAAACTAGCACTTTATTTTATTTCCTGAGAACCAGAAATAAAATCAAACTCTCGTTCTCCCGACACATGAAGCCGAATAATTTCTGGCTGTGATCGTCCCCGATGTTCTCCGACACACATCGCTCCGTCTCCAGCCTCCTCTTAATTCTCCCACGTGCTCGTGTCAGTCTGGTCCAGCAGCCGCACATCATTTGTAATTATGCAAAACAGTCATTTCTCAGCGCGTGGAGGAAAGCAATTTTTCTATGCAAATGGTTAAATTCCCCGTGAGGCCCGCCGGCGGGACGCGTGCGTATAAACGTGCTAATGATGAGTGACGGTTGGCGATATTGGGGCCAGTGCACGTGTGGCGGCGATGAAAATGATCAACTAAATACCAGAAGTGTCCTCACATTAGGTGAACTGGTCAGCGGCGCTGAGAGCCACACGTGTGACCATTAGTAACCAAATTGGATGAGGGAGTAATGAGAGAGGATCTGAGGGGGGGGACGGGGGGGTTAAATTAAAAGAATTTATTTTTTTAATTTCAATAATTCCTTCAAGTCTCCTTGAATCGTTTAGCACAGCGTCGTGCAAATAAACCTGAAGGTTGTGCGAGTTTAATTGCGTTAAATTGAGCTCAAATCATTTAAAGTGCTCCCATCACCTTCGCTATTACGTGAAACAACCTCCTGATCGCCACCGTCAGCGGGTCGAGAGAGAGCGAGAGGGCGGGAAAAAGTGATTTCAGGGGAATTTAATGTGAGCTCAGATACCAGGAACAGACTGAGAAAAAATTACTGACATACAGGGGAAAAAAAGCACTGCAAAAACTGAAATCTGAACAAGTCATTATGTCTCATTTTTAGTAAAATTTGTCTTATTGTTCTTGATTTGAGCCACATTTACTAGACAAGGTCATAAAAATGTCTCATTTCAAGTATTTAAAGACAAAAATGAGGCATCAATTGCTTGTAACAAGTAAAAAAAATCAGCCAATGGGATAAGATAAAAGATTCTTGTTTTAAGACATCTTTCTAATTTCAAGAAACTCCCCGGGCGAATTCGTCTTATCCCATTGGCAGATTTTTTTGACTTGTTACAAGCAATTTACACCTCATTTTTGTCTTAAAAAAACTTGAAATAAGACATTTTTATGACCTGGTCTGGTGAATGTGGCTCAAATTAAGAACAATAAGACAATTTTTACTACAAATAAGACAGAATGACTTGCTTAGATTTCTGTTTTTGCAGTGAGGGGGTCACGATCATCATGTGAGTGCACAAATAAATTATCTTGTATCTAGATCAGTGGTTCCCACACTTTTCCAACTCAGACTCAATGAGCCCCATTTTAGCCTCTAGCCTCTGTTTTAGTTGAAAGCTAATGTTTAAGCCTCTTGCTTATGTTTTAGCCTGTAACTCACATCTTGGCCTTTAGCTGGCGTGTTAGACCCAAGCTCCTGTTTAAGCTTTTAGGCTCCTGCTTTAGTCTTAAGCTCATTTATTAGCCTACTTTTTTTTCCTATATGTGTATTTGAACAGTTTGAATTTGTTCAAAACTTATCTGAGTTTCAACATATTTCATTATTCTGTATATTTGCATCTTTGTATTATTAGTACCCTCCACTAAAATCAGGCTATTTTGGAAATGATTTGGCGGCCCACTTGCAAGACTTTCGCGGCCCAACAAGGGGCCACGGACCACAGGTTGGGAATCAGTGCCATAGAGACTTGTGTGGAGAAAAACCCCATTTTAACGCTGATAATCTAATTTTAAATTAGGGATTATGATCACATTATTTAGATATCAGACTCTTTCAGGGTCACTTCAAAATTCCCCCACTGTCCCTTTAACCATCTAAATAAACAGAAATCAGTTAAATAATACACTTGAGGTCAGGGAATGCGAGTCTTCTTTGCCTTTTTTGCTTCATTAACATTTAAAACCAATGAGTCACTTACTCCACAGTCACAATCAGATCATGTTAAAATTATTTTTGAATGATTGTAAGATAAAAAGTCAGGATACTTCACTTCTCGAGCTGCGAACAGAGTCCAGACTTCAGTGCGTCACTCAAACCTCGTCTCACCTGACGCCCCCTTCAGGAGTTTAACACCAGACACAACAGATGTTTCTCCTCCCACCCAGACGGCAAAGATGATCCTATATAACTGCATCCACAGCAGAAAGAGAATAAACTGAATTCACACAGAGACAGGAGGAATAAAGAGACAACACTCTGGAGTTAGGATTGCATTACAATACTGCATCAACAATAAGACTTTATTCACAACTTGTTTACACCCTATCTTGTTTTATAGAAGACAAAAACTGCGAAAAACCAAATACATGTCTCAATTACGTTGTCTGGTCCGTAGATAACTACATTTACCTCCCCACACCTCTTTCATGTGTGACGTTTTTTTTGAATGAGTAGTAATTTTATCCAAGTAAAAAAATTACGACAATTATAAAAAAAATAGTGCATGTACTGTCTTTTTTTTAGATCAAATCCTTCTCTAAGCTGTTGCTGGGAGCGTTTCTTGCAGCGTGTTTCAATATTGTGGTGAAAAATGAAGTCCGTTCCAATAACATGACACCATCTTGCTGCAGTGTTGCATCAGACTGATACTGCACCACCTTTCAACTGGCTTTAACCACAATCTGCACATTTTAGAGATGATAATCCTTGGCTTTTGCACTTTTAAGGTCCTCGGAGATTCTCGTGCAATACATACTCAGAAATAAAGGTGAAGAGGTAAATAAACCAATATTTGTTTGTTTGCTTGAGGCCACAAGACAGCACGCTTCTTCCCCCTCTCTGCTGAAAACATCGCCATGCAGTAATAGCAGAGTGTTTGCAAGTCATACTGTAAGGGATTGAAAAATAGACAAACATCTGCTTTTTGATCATTAGAGACTTTAAAAGTGTCCAGGCAATTAGAAGCAGTGAAACTGTCAGCTTGTTTATCAAAGTCATCCTCAGAAAATGGATTTTTTCAAACAGTATGGTCATTAAGGAAGCGAAAATCTGAAAGTTTTCTTAGGTCTGTTATTAAAGTTACCAGAGCTGTCAAATAATCAAAGTAAACATGAAAAATCAAACTCAGTGCTCCAACTTTAAAACACGGTAAGATTTATTTAAAATTAAGGGCCTGTGTCCACTCTTATCTTCTTTGTTTTTCCAACACTAATCCAATGAAAGGTGAATCTATCGGCTGAGATTTGTGCCACTGGAAACTAAATTTGAAAAGTATGCTCTGAAGTTGAATTTAATGTTTTGAAACTGCACTTAACCTACTTGAAAATTCAGCTCTTTTTATTCCTTAAAAGAAAAGTATGCAGAAATTTTCGACAGGTTTCGTTTCTCTGTTTACAAACAGCATCCGAACTCGTCTCCGTGGCTCAGTGTCAGCGGCTGCACATGCTCATTGAATTGGCTCCACAAATAGCTATAAATTATTGACTAATTTTCACCTATTAACCCTGAAATTTCCAGAAACTTTATGGGGAACTGGACAAACAGTTACTCCCTGATTGTGATTTGCATGTGGCAAAATTCAGGAATTATATTATAAAATGTCAAGTGTTAATTTTCACCCAATTGTCATGAAATTTAGTGATAATTTCAAAGTATGAATCTTAAAAAACTTTGTCTTATTATTACCTGATATTTATCTGATATTTACGGACCTTTAAAGTAAAATGTTATCAAAGAAGTCTGCATTTGTTTAAAACATTTTTTTTACGCCCATTCCTTTTCTCTGCCGAGTGTGATCTGCGATGAATGGTTTAACTAATTTGTTTTTCCCGGTAAAGACACTCAGGGCTCCTATTCATCCACCATGTGGTCCGCACATCTCCATCCATCAGTTACAAATTTTCGGAGGTGAGCGACTTTATAATTTTTCGTGTCAAATGGACCACATGAGGGGGTGAAGCTGCTGAAATGACATCACTCGCCCGCACAGAGCCATGACTAGATGACTTCCCTCTGTTGCCCCCTGGTGGTAAAACAAACTTCCAAACCCCATTCGATCAGCAAAGTCCTTCTGCACTTTTAAGAAAAAAACTAAACACCCATCTCTTTTATGAGAACTTCCTAAATTAAAAATGATGGGTTTGATTTTATTGATAAAGATGCCGATCTCTGCTGTCTTGTTCTACTTTCTGATGTTCCCTTTGAATAAAAATATCTGTTAAGATGTGTTTGATTCCCTTTAATTTGTCATCTTCAGAAATGGGTCGTAACAAGCTACAATTACTCGGTTACACTTACTTATGTAGCTTTTTTAGACTAATTTTAATTGTCAGAGTGATCTAAATATGACGAACTTTTACTTTTAATTCAGTTACACTCTGCTCGCTACTTTTTCTTTTATCGATTACTTTGGTTTTGGTTTGTCCGAGAAACTTCTAGGCGCTGTCACATGACACACAAAATCTGCGTGTCCCCACACTGAAGAAAAATTTACATAATTTACATAAAATACGGCAGAAACATGAACTGAAGCTGACTGAAGCTGAACACTCACTTCACGGAGAGATTCTTTGGGGGGAGAACAAATAAAAACACATTTTACCGCTCAGACCATTTTCTTGTGGTTGAATTTGCCTTCAACTAAGTTATTTTAGCAATATTTGATTATATTCTCAGTGACATTGTTTGGCTATATCCGAATAGCGCACTCTTATTTTATATTTTTATCCATTTGACATTCATACTCTGATTAAAAAGAAACAACAAATCCAAAGTTACTCTTACTCAAGTGATTAATTGGAGGATTACTTTTTACTTTTACTTTTACTTGAGTCATATAATTCTAAAGTAACAGTAAAGAAAGTAACTGTCAAACCTTTGCAGGGATGAACGAATTTGACAGTTTCGTTTTGTGTCAGTAAGATGTTCATGATGAGCAGAAATCAATGGAAACCAATGGCTGCCATGAAATCCAGGATAATTATTTGGTTCGCATCTTTTTGAAGTGTGGGATCTCTAAGTGATTTATTTTTTTATGTGTTTCTTTTATTTGGAGTTCAAATAAATCCAGTTCGTCTGAGGATGCATTTGGGAAAACAAGCCTCTTAGTGTCACTGTGAACTACTTTTAACTGCAACACAGGTTGAGCTACTGTACGTGTACAAATAATCCTTCAATGCTACATAGAAGAGCTGCTATTCCGAAGCAAAGCTAACCTCTTTTATCATAAACGCACAAGTCTGCAACACTTCATTTCACCGCGGCCTCATCACAGAAGATTACCAGCCTCAAAGTTATTCAAAGACTCTCTCCAACTTTCAGACGGAGGTAAGTCTCTGCCCTTTACATTATTAAAGACTGCAGTGTTTATCTGCAGGAGGATTTTCATTAAGACGCAGCAAAGCAAACCTTTAGCCCGCAGGTTAATCCGCGGGAATACGGCCGTTTTGGAAATGAAGCGCTGCAGCTGAGCTTCGTTTCCACGCGGCTGGACGACTTCATCAACACACCTACTGTGTTTTTATTAAGGCAGACATGAGTGTAACTTCACTGACAAGCCACGAGAGATAATGGGTCAGGATGGAGGGATACAAATATTGCTTTCACAAGGTTGAGGAAATTTATACAGCGGAGAAATCATACTTATGTTTTCATGCGTAAGTGATTTCATTCCCTTAAAACCAGATGAAAAAACTCCCTTTGAATTCCACTTGTAAATGTAAAATTGGTGAAAAATGGCTGTGGCACTGTTCAACTAATGGTACAAAAACTTTTACAACACTTGAACAGAAAATACTCTCTAAGTCAGTGATTCCCAACCTGTGGTCGGTGGCCCCCTGGTGGGCCGCGAAGGTATAGCAAGTGGGCCGCGAAATCATTTCCAAACAAGTTTTCTATTGGAGTGTAATTATATAAAGATACAAGGTACAAATAGAAAAATTAAGAGACAAATACAAATAATAAAATTCAAAAGGTTTAACTCAGTTAAGTTTTAAAGGAAATTAAAACAGTTCTGATTTTAATATATGAAAAAAGTCCCCTAAGAAGGCATGTTATTCCTCTATGGGTAGCATGACCTGAAAAATAACGACAACCTGAAATGTCATTGAAAAAAAATGTAATAAAGCCCAGATTTTCAAAATTTTCAAAACTGTAACCGGAGTGCTGAGCACGAAATGTAACGAAAAAGCATAAAATAAAACCCCAAATATAATAATTGTACCAGAATGTAATAAGTTTTCATAATTTGGGCAAAAAGTTACTACGTTTCCAGCTTAACGTCTATTTCATTATTTACCAGATATCACATTTTGGGTTTTATTACATTTTTAAAATTAAATTTTGGGTCATTGTTACTAATGGGGTTAAAAAAAAAAAACGTACATAGTGGTATGTATTGGGTTGGAGGTGGGCCTCAAACATTTTTGAGCTTTAAAAGTGGGCCCTGATTTGGAAAAGGTTGGGAACCACTGCTCTAAGTGAAGTTATTTTAGTGATGCCCAAACTGTACGAGGTGTCAAATCCAATTAACGCCCATTAAGGTCAAACCTCACACACCAACCTAAATAAACTATGACAGATAGAGTCTCAGAGGAGCATCTTCAGAACTATCAAAACGGGTTTCACTTTGGAAAAACAGGCTGCATGGATCAGTAGGATAGAGGGAAGGTCTGTCTATGTACACGACTGGTTCAGTGGATTCCTGGCACAATTTTTACTAAGATGGAGAAGAAGGGAAAGGAAAGACAAGGAGGGGAAACGATGGAAAAAAAAGGGGTTGGAAGTGAGGACGAGAGATGGAACAGAGAAGGGGAGAAGAGGTGGACAACAGCGACTTAATTTAAGGTAACAAGAGGTGAGGAAGAAGAAGAAGAAGAAGAAGAAGAAGGTTCATCCCAAAGAGGCGCTCCCTCCTACTGTGGAAGAGCTTTCAGGATGGCGTTCACCTCCTCAGCGACGGCCGTCAACGCAAACTCAAACTGGTCCTGCAGAGAGAGAGAGAGAGACAAAGGAGAACTTTTTAAATCATAATGACAACAGAAACTTCCAAAACAACCCTGATGAAAAGTTTACACACAAGTCGACACAAATGTGTTTGAATGTCTCCTAAAGGTAACCATCCTCACCTGTGATCTATTTACTTGTAATCAGTGTGTGTGTATAAAAGCTCAGTGAGTTTCTGAGCTCCTGACAAACATTTGCATCTTTCACCCAGTGCTGCACTAACATTTCTGGATTCTGAGTCATGGGGGAAGTAAAATAATTGTCAAAGTTTCTGCAGGAAAAGTTAATCAAACTGTATAAAACAGGAAAGGGATATAAAAAGATATCAAAGGAACTGAGGATGCCAATAAGCAGAGTTCAAACTCAAATGAAGAAGCGGAAAATGAGGGACTCTGTAGAAATCAAACTGCGGACAAGTACACTGACAAACATTCCAGCCACAACTGCCAAGAAAATTGTTCTGGATGCAAAGAAAATATTCAAATAGCTTCAGCTGAAATACAGGACTCCCTGAAAGAATGTGGTCTGACTGTTTCAAGATGCACAATAAGGAGGCACTTGAGGAAAAATGGGCTGCATGGTTGAGTCCCCAGAAGAAAGCCGTTTCTATGCAAATGCCACAATATATCCCGCTTATAATACGCCAAACAGCACAGAGACAAGCCTCAATTGAAGACCTTGTTTCAGTAAACCTCACTACTCTGGTTTTGACTTGAAAAACAGGTGTTGGTATTTGTAACAAGGTAAACCTCTCCTCAGTTGTTCCGGATACTACTTTCCAGGTGGTAAGGATGACACTTTGTGCCTCCACCTAGTGACTACAAAACCCCTACACTGAGCTACAAAGGCTCAGGAAACTTGGTCCAAATTGATGAATGAAGGATGAATGCAGCATGTTATCAGAAAATACTGGAGGAAAATTTACACTCGTCAGCCCAGAAGCTGCACATGAGACGTACTTGGACGTTCACACATGACAACGATCCAAAACACAAGGACAAGTGGACCTGCCATTGGCTACAGCAGAATAAAGTGAAAGTTCTGGAGTGGCCATCTCAGTCTCCTGACCTCAATGATATGACTTATGACATAAAAGTCAATTATTGAGTTACCAAAGTCAAAATTTTGAGATAAAAGCCAAAAGTATCAAAGTATCAAAGTCAAAATTATGGGGCCAAGTGGACCTGCCGTTGGCTACAGCAGAATAAAGTGAAGGTTCTGGAGTGGCCATCTCAGTCTAAGTCATCACAACTGCACCTCCAGCACACGAAAGACAGATTAAAACTCTGAATAAACATTCAAATTCTCTGTTAATTTGACTTTTCTTTGGGAGGGTTGAAAAATAACTTTATCATTAGCCGTGTGGCTGCTGTGATTATCGGATCCCTGGTCTCTCTGCTTCCTGAACTTAGACTCGAACCTCCTCCTCTGTTTGTGCTCGGTTTAATTAAAAGCCTCTCCAGTTGCAGGCTAATGGAAGATCAGGCTGCAGCGAGCAGCGTTGCACATACAGCATCATCAATCATTCATGTTCATATTAATTAATGCAGTCAAACAGCCTGGTGTTGAACCGCACAGCTCTGTGGCTGCTGCAGAAACCACTTCATGTTTAAATCTATGGAAGTCATTACTGAGTCATGTTTAGAGCGGGAACATTTCTGCGCATTACATCATTACAGGAAGCATAAGATAGATGACGAACCGACAGGAACGACAGGAGAACGCGGTGACAGCAGCTCCTCTCAGGACGCATGGTTTAATAACGCCTGGATCGATTCGACGGATGTTATACACACACGCACTTCTTTTCTTTCTAATTATGTCCACAGATCAGGCTGTAATTGAAGTTTCAAGGCTGACCCAGCTTTACCCTGAGAGCGGAGGCTGGAGTTGTTTTAGGTGAAGCTCTGACGTCGTCTTTAACTCTGCGATAACTCCTCTTTTAATGGATGTTGTGTTCTCTATCTTTAACCTCTGTTTGGGGGTCATTACATCACATCCTGACGCCCGTACCCTGAATATTCACTCTCCTTTCCACCAGAGGAATCCAGAGTTCAAACATATCAAAAGTGTTGTTTCATCAAATTATTCCAAGTGGTGAAATTTCTCCTGTAAAGTCCGTTGTTTGTCTGTCTGTCGTGTCCGTTCTCATCAATAACAGCAGCTTCACAGTCTTGGAGCATTTCCTCCTCAATGTCAATCTGACAAAACTGCAAGTCTTTGTTTTCCTGAAACTTCTAGCTGCAAGGCAAAAGTGACACCACTGTTTTCTGTTGAGTTTTCATCCCAGGACAGCTTGTGATAGCCAACAAGTTGTCCCTGCTGGACTGGCCAAAAGTGCAAAGTGGTCTTGCGTAATATCTCTGTTGGAGGGGAGTTCTGTGAGTCACTCGTAAAGTGACCAATCCCCTTACAGCTCATAGGTAGCCAGCTGTAGCCATTAAGATCATTGGCGACGCTTATTTATTGTTGTGCATCATTCAAGTTCATGTGCACAACAGGAGAAGTTCAATCTGTAACTCGGAACTACAAATTCATGTTTTTAGCAAACCTTCCCACTAAGAGAGCAAAGTTGACTAAAAAGAGGACACTGAGCACTGACGAAGCTGGTTTTGTTTGCACGTGAGTACAAGTCTGCCTGGTGTTTGGTCACCTGAGACTAAAAATCTCTAACTCCGACAAAGTTTTATCTAGAAAGCTCAAATTTCACCCAGATGTAGATGAAAAGGTGCAGAAGTGATGTGGTGGATGTTTGATGTCTGACATTTATCATCTCGAAGTTATTGACTTTCAAAAATGAAAGATAAAAACAAAGATAAAGAAGTGTTTCAGCCATTGACTGTAAATAGAATGGACAGCGTGCTTCTGCCTGTCACCGTTCTACGTTTTTGAAGCCAAAAAACTCTGTTTCTCTGGCCGCCATTGTGCAGCCAGAGTCTGCGCGGTAGAGAATTTCCAGTGGAGCCAAGTAAAAAAGAGAAATAAAAATATTTATTTCTTCTTCTTCAGAAGGTTTAGTCTCCTTTTGGCTCTTTCCTGAAGTTTCTTATATCCCTGATAAAAACTACTTACGAACGGCAGCTGTCAACTGTCATAAAAAGAAACATATATTGCAGTTTTTAGCATCCAATAACTAATGAGAAACTAACTTCTCAGAAAAAAAACACCCGAACACCATGCAGCCAAATGACATCATCATACCACCTTAGCTTAAGGATGAGAGAAACGTTTCTACCAGGTATCGTAATTTTTTAAAGTTTTCCCGGCTCATATCTGGAATACATGGGGAGGCGGGGCTTATGACCTATACTGCAGCCAGACACCAGGGGGCGGGGCTTATGACCTATACTGCAGCCAGACACCAGGGGGCGGGGCATCTGTTGGAGGCTTTAGTTTGAGCCGAACGTCGTTACGTCCACTCATTATACAGTCTATGGTTTCAGCCTGATGTGGATTTTACCAACTTATTAAATCATGACTTTTCTGAAACTAGAGATTTGAATCTTCAAATGAGGTGTCACTGTTGAATTCTAATCTTGGTTCTTTAGTTATAAGTTTGAAACATAGTTTGGTATATAAGCCAGTATTGGGGGAGGTGTAAGGGGTGAATATCTACCACCAGTCGAGTGTTTGACTTCCCAAACCTCCATTATTCACTCTTCAAATAATCAAAAAGTGTAGGATAAGTGAGAAACCAAAGAGGGTAAGAACTCCATTTCCACATCAGAACTCACTCCTGCCTTTTCTCTCACTTCATGAAACTAAAAAACTCCTGATGCCCTTGAAGCCGCTTTAAGAGCAGATTATTACACCTATTTGAATTCCATACATATTCCTGTGTGATCTCAGCAGACCTGACTATAATACCTGCTTTATTACTTCTCTCAAATCGATTGATCTTGCCTGACGGGGAGAAATGAGTCTGTCCCCCCTACCAAAAAAAAAAAACCAAAACTGCTAATCCAGCCGATCTGACAAAGGGGGCAGGAGGAATATCAGGTGGATTTTGGAATAAAAGAAGTTTTAATGAAGGTGTGAGGGATGGGTGGAGACAGTGTTGTGATGTGAAGGTCACAGGTTGGAGCCGAGCGGATGTCAATGACGAAACTTTGATTCAGAAATGAAAAAGATTTAATTTTTCGAGGCTTTAATGAGAGACTGAGTCAAACTTTTTTTCCGCAGACTCTCCTGACTGAGCTGGAGTTTAATTCGCTCTGACACAATCCTTCAGTTTGACTCTGTTAGAGCTTTGAAAAGGTTTTTACACAGTTACGTCGTCAGCTCCTCTGTCAGTTCGTCCTCTTCAGAAATAAATGAATGAAAAAATCCACCATCCCTCCGTTCTTATCATCCATTTACCAATTCATCATCCATGACTAGTTATGCATCATTCCTTTATTTCCCATCCATTCATCATGAATTCAGCCAATCATCCCTCCACCTTATTCATCCTGTCCACCATTTTGATCTATTCATCCATCAATCCATCCATCCATTCATCCATCCATCCATCAATGCATCCATCCATCCATCCATCCATCCATCCATCCATCCATCCATCCATCCATCCATCGATATATCAACTGAACTGTTTCCATCTAACCATCTTTCCATTCATCCACATATTAACCAATCTATGTATCATCCATCCATCAATGTATCCATCCATCCATCCATCCATCCATCCATCCATCCATCCATCCATCCATCCATCCATCCATCCCTCCATCCATTCATTTATCTGTCAATCCATTTATCAATCCTTCCATTTATCCATCCTTCCATTTATCCATCCATCCATCTTTCCATCCATCTATCCATCCATCAATCCATCCATCCATCCATTCATTTATCTGTCAATCCATTTATCAATCCTTCCATTTATCCATCCTTCCATTTATCCATCCATCCATCTTTCCATCCATCTATCCATCCATCCATCCATCCATCAATCCATCCATCTATCCATCCATCCATCCATCCATGTATCTGTCAATCCATTTATCCATCCATCCATCTATCCATCCATCCATTCATTTATCTGTTAATCCATTTATCCATCCATCCATTTATCTGTCGATCCATTTATCCATCCATTTATCCATCCATCCATTCATTTATCTGTTAATCCATTTATCCATCCATCTATCCATCCATCAATCCATCCATCCATCTATCCATCCATCCATCCATCCATCCATCCATCAATCCATCCATCCATCCATCCATCCATCCATCCATCCATCCATTTATCTGTCTATCCATTTATCCATCCCTCTATCTATCTATCTACCTATGATAGATAGATAGATAGATAGATAGATAGATAGATAGATAGATAGATAGATAGATAGATAGATAGATAGATAGATAGATAGGTTTGTATGTATGTAAATAGGTAGTTAAATAGTTAGGTAGGTAGGAAGGTAGATACATAAGTACATGGTAGGTAGGAAGGTGGTAGGTAGGTAGATAGGTATCTAGTAGGTAAATAGTATCCATCTATTTATCCATTCGACCATCCATCCATCCATCATCTGTTTACCTCTTCTTTCATTCTTCAAACTGTTCATCAACTATTCTTCAATCCATTCATCTATTTAATTCTCCTTTCATCCCTTTTTCAACGATCATCCCTTTTTTTATCCATCCAACCACTCATCCATCCATACGTCAACCCAACCACCTCGCTCTTTTCATCCATCCGTCATCCTTGCATCTCTTCTTCCACAATCTATCTATTCACCAACATTTCAACTTTTTGATCAGTGATCCCTCCTTTAATCCACCCATCTCTACTTTTATCCATTCATCTCTCCATTTCACCACCTTATCCATCCTTCTATCCACTCGTCAGATCTGTCATCCGTCTTCCTGCGTTTCCATCCGTCAGTTCAACCAATCACCATCAATCCAAACATTCATTATTCATCCGCTCATCCATCACCCAATCATCCATTTTTTCACTCATCCTTCCATCTCTCATTTATCTTTCTCTCTATTTTTGGTTTGAGAGAAAAGTCCAAGGATTTCGAATGGTTTACTTTACGACCAGACACTGATAAAAAAGAAATAAAAGTCCTGTTTACTTTCATTTTCTCTCGCTCTCTCGCTCTTTCTGTGTGTGTGTGTGTGTGTGTGTGTGTGTGTGTGTGTGTGTGTGTGTGTGTGGTTNTGACATTCAATTTTTAGAGTTTAATTACTGTGGATACTTGTCAGGACGGTTGCACCACCTGACATTTTGGGGGTTTGAGGAACCAAAACACAAAAAAACATGTTATATTTTAATAGTTTAAAGATGTGTTCAAATAACACAGGTTTCATAGAATAAAGAAATACATGTGATGAAATACTCAATTCATGATGGAAGGAAATATTGCACTCAGACACAAAAAAAGGGACGTCACGTCATTGACCCATGTATGACTCCAGTCCAGTTTCTTGTAGTCAATTTGTAAATGTTTTGAAAGTTGAAACGTTTTCTTAGTTCAAATTTTGGCTGCAAGAATAACCTGATGCAGTTAGTGAACAGAGTTTTTAAGATTCTCGTCTGTTTACAAGTTTGTTTCTGAGCACTTATCAGCTACTACAGAGACTTTTCTGAGCACATCACTTTCTAAAAGAAGCTCTTCCTTTCTTTCTTTCTTCAGGATGCACTTCTCTAATTTGATTCTGAACACTTCTGCAAAGACTGGCTTAAAGCAATTTACTAGAACATTTTCAAAACTTCAACTATTTGTCATTTAAAGTCCAAAATATGTTTAAAAAAAAATATGAAAACTGCTCAGTGAGATGTTGCTCCGCTGCCCTTCAAGAGGAAAAAAAAAAAGATATTTAAAAAGAAAAACAAAGGGATGAGAAAGATGACGGGGGCAATAATTACATTTGCAAAGAACAGAAGAAATAAATAAAACATTTAATTTGTTTCTGTCACTCTTTCCTCTCCTCCTCCTCCTCCTCTTTCTGAATCCAGAGGAGACAAAAAAGCACAAGAATTCTCTTTCCCTCTTTCTTGTTGTGACACATAATAACACTTCTCTTCTTCTCCTGCGTGAGGAGAGAGCTGAATGCTGGGAGAAATGCTCATTCACACCGTTTTCTTATTCTGTTTCACAGGTTTTGAGTTTTTTTTTCTTCTTTCTCTTACACAATGGACGAGGCATGAAAAGCTGCAGCNGGGGGGGGGTCTTTTGGAGAAGTATAAGACGGGAGGAAACAAAAACGTGAGAACCGGCGAAATACCTCCTCAGCCCTGCAACACGACCGTGGTACTCACACAAATTTACAATCAGGAGAAAACGAGTGGGAAAAGAGGAGGAGGAGGGAGGAGAAGTGGAATAATTTGGAGGAGGAGGTGGGAAGAGTCTTTGATCAGGGAGGGGGGACGCCTGCAGACCTTGGGGCCTCCGGCTTCTCAGGACTGACAAAAACCTCCGACAGAAGAGGGGAGGAGAGCGGACGTGGTTTTGGAGGGAAAGGAGGAGAAAAAGAAACAGGTTCATCTGCAGACGATGATGTCATCAAGGCGTTTCGGTTTGTCGCGGTTAATTTGACTTTTCCAGACACGAGTTGTAAGAGATTTCAACATTTAAAAACTAGACTGGATCACCTGTAAACGGTTACGGGTAGCTGCACCCACAGTACAAAATTGGATAGAAATTATAAAAGAAATTCATGGGATGGAAAAAATATTAAGATTCAGAGAAGATATTTCTGATTCCTTGAAACATAAATTTTATTAACACACGACACAAAACTTGTGACTTCAAAACTTCTCTGGAACTGTAAATACAACAAGCCTGGCAATATTTTTGATGTTTTTGTCTTATAGTTGAGTTATTTATGTTTATGTATCTCTTTATGTTGTTGTTAATGTTTTTTCTTTCTGGAAAATTGGAAATAAAATCTAAGTGACAAAAAAACTAGACTGGATATACGATCCAGATATTTGTAATTCAATTTTATCCAGTCAAAAAGAACATTCCAGATATCCGCAAATACATTCTGCTTATACACAATTATCAGTTCAGATATCTACAACGTCAATTACGATATGTGAAACGCGCCAGTTTTCGCCATTCATTTGTATGGGGTTTTTCATTCAGGATATCTACTACGTCATTTCAGGTGTCCACAATGTGAATTACAGATTTCTGTAAATGAATTATAGATATCTGTAATTCACAGTCAAGATATCTTTAAATACATCTTGACTTGGCAGAATTAGAACCAAAGATATCTTTTATTCACCTCAATTCAAGATATCTTCCATTCTTCTTTGGATACCGAAAAATTGAATTAAGGACTGTGTGAAATGAATCTTAGCCGTGTTTAATGCTTCCTCCAAAGGAATGGGTTTCGTTCCTTGCAGCTACAACACAAGAACAGGGCTAAGATATGAGCTAAAGGCTAAAACATGGCCCGTAGACTTAAACACGAGCTAAAGGCTAAAATATTATCAAAACACTCAAACATGAGCTAAAGGCTAAAACACAAGCTAAAGGCTAAAATATTAGCAAAAGACTCAAACATGAGCCAAAGGCTAAAACACGAACTAAAGGCTAAAACATGAGCATAAGACTCAAACATGAGCTAAAGGCAAAAAATGAGCTAAAGGCAAAAGCATGAGAAAAAGACTAATAAAAACAAGCTAAAGGCTAAAACAAGAGCTAAAGGCTAAAATATGAGCAAAAGACTCAAACATGAGCTAAAGGCTAAAATATGTGCTAAAGGCTAAAACATGTGCTGAAAGCTATCACACGAACCAAAGGCTAGAACATGAGCAAAAGACTCAAACATGAGCTAAAGGCAAAAAAATGAGCTAAAGGCAAAAGCATGAGAAACAGACTAATAAAAACAAGCTAAAGGCTAAAACAAGAGCTAAAGGCTAAAATATGAGCAAAAGACTCAACATGAGCTAAAGGCTAGAATATGTGCTAAAGGCTAAAACATGTGCTGAAAGCTATCACAGGAACCAAAGGCTAGAACATGAGCCAAAGGCAAAAACACAAGCAAAAGGCTAAAACACATTAAAGGCTAAAACTCATGCTAATGTGTTTGTGCTAATGTTGATTCCTGTCCACATGCAGCAGTTATTCTGCAGTGATCTGTTCAAACCTGAGAGTCTATCAATAAAATGAAGAGTCAGGTTACGTTTGCTCTGCTTGGTGAGGTTGGAGTTGGTAGATGAGCACTGGTAGGACACAACCAGGATTCACTAACGTTACATGTTTCCTTTCGTCACATTTGAGTCTTTTTCCTTCTTCCTGTTGGGATTGTATTTTGTATTATCGCCTTCTCTCTATACATCATCCCTTACACTAAGTTTAAAACCCAGGACACGTAGTGAAGAGTCTCTATTTCTGTGAGAACCAACAAAACTGAGAGAATTGAAGAGAGTTTTTATGAACATATACACACCGACACAGAGATCTGCAGAGTGTAAAGATCCATATTCTTCTCCATCAAGGCCAAATATATATGTATCTAAAAGCTGCTTAATGACAAGATAATATCTGACAGAGCTCCGAGAAGTGACACTTAATTTAATGTTATATCATGAACTTTCACTGCCTCATGAAAGATTCAGCTCCCTACCATTATGATATCATAATTACATTTATTACATCTGAAATTACAGTAATTATCCTGTACTCAAAGTGTGTTAAACATGCAGCAAACCCAAGAGACAGTCATCTCATTAAGTTTTCAGTTCACTGCTCGAACCATAAAAAAAGTTTTAGACTTCAAGAGTTTGCTTAAAAAGTTTTTTTTTCCTATTTCCATCATTCTTTCATGAGGGGGTTTTAGCTCTTGCGCTTTTATTTTGAAAGGGTGTGAATGTGATTTAAGAGCATGAGGAGAGAAAAGAGTGCAGATAATGAAACAGATATTAATTAGTGGTGATTAAACAACATGTCCACACTGATTTAGCTGCTTCCTGCTAATAGAAAATATCATTTTCCCTCGCTAGTCACCATAATTATCAAATTTTTAATTATCTAATCTATCTAATTATCCATCTAATCTCATCGTTTCCAATGCAATCATTGACGCAGTTTGACAAAATTACTTAGTGATGGTGGTGGTTATACTTTGCTTTGTTTTGTGAAGTCCTTCGTGTCGTAAATTCTTCCAGAAAGAAAAGAGAAACTCACCTTTAGCCATCTTATTTAGGACCATATCGACTAGAATGTAGGTTCCAGATCTTCCTGATCCATCACTGCAAGAAAAAGAGAAAAAACATTTCATATAAACAAAAAAAAAATGCTTCTGTAAATCTAAATAAGTGTGAAAACAAATAAACTGATTTAATCTGAGGTGTTAACTGAGAGTTAAGCGACTCTCTGCTGTCGCTCACAGTAACAACACAACTCATTTCCCTCCCTCTCTAAAATTCAGTCGATTGTTTTTTTTATTTTTTTTTCCTGCTCACTTTTTGTCTAAATTGTTCTGCAGGGCGCTCAGCGTTTGAGAGGTAGTCAGACAGATTTAATATGTTTTGGTTTGATGAGTCTCCTAATGCTATTTCAAGGGGATAAACAACTTCAAAGGTGTATAATTATGGAACAGACAGACTGAAAAGAGGTTTTTATTTTAGGTCAGGATTTAAAGAAACATTCAAAAAATCTGCTTTTCAGTGACAGCAGGACAGCGATGGTGTTTCTGTGACAGATGTGAAGGATTTATACATGCATCCCTAATTTTATGTACACCTCTGTTGATATGTACACATTTGTAAGTGTATGTATGGATTACTGTTATTTCTATGTACACGAAGATTGTGCACACTCTTATGGAACTGGGTGAAAATTGATGTCTCTAAGTATCTAATAATGTATATGTGGATCAACTAAAACATCCGTTGCTTGTTGTTCACTCGTTTTTGAGCTTTGTGCATATTTGTTCTTGTATGTGTTAATTTCTGGGATTTACTTATTCTAGCTGCGATATTTCTTAAGTTTCTGTGTATACGTTTGTGGATCCGTTTACACATTTTGAATTCATGTAAATACATAAGAATCTTTGCACATTTGATAACATACAAGTTTTCATTTTTATGTGAATTTTCAATGACAATATGTGAGGGAACCTTTTTGCACATTTGCTGCTCTGTGTACACATTTGTCATCTTTCTTTCCGCCATTTTTGGATCCATGACCAGAAATGTAAATGTTTGCACTTCTGAAAACTTACTGGTATATATGCGTGTGATATTTTTACCAATTAATGAAACCTTTTTGTACATATGTGGGTCCATGTGCACATTTGTCATCCTTTTTCCTCTATTTTTGGATCCAGGTCCAGAAAAGTAGATCTCTGTACTTCTAGAAACCTCCTTGTATATATGAGTGTGATATTTTTACTAATTAATGAAACCTTTTTGCACATTTGTGGATCCATGTGCACATTTGTCATCTTTCTTTCCTCTACTTTTGGATCCAGGTCCAGAAATGTGGATGTTTGCACTTCTAAAAACCTACTGGTATGTTTGCGTGTGATGTTTTGACAAATTAATTAAATCTTTTTGCACATTTGCTGATCCATGTGCACATTTGTCATCTTTCTTCCTTCCATTTTTGGATCCCTGTCCAGGAATGTAAATGTTTGCAGTTCTGAAAACTTACTGGTATATATGCGTGTGATATTTTTACCAATTAATGAAACCTTTTTGCACATTTGTGGATCCATGTGCACATTTGTCATCTTTCTTTCCTCTATTTTTGGATCCAGGTCCAGAAATGTGGATGTTTGCACTTCTAAAAACCTACTGGTGTGTTTGCGTGTGATGTTTTGACAAATTAATGAAACCTTTTTGCACATTTGCTGATCCGTGTGCACATTTGTCATCTTTCTTCCCTCCATTTTTGGATCCATGTCCAGGAATTTAAATGTTTGCACTTCTAAAAACCTACTGGTATATATGCTTGTGATATTTTTTACCAATTAATGAAACCTTTTTGCACATTTGTAGGTCCATGTGCACATTTGTCACCTTTCTTCCCTCCATTTTTGGATCCATGTCCAGGAATTTAAATGTTTGCACTTCTAAAAACCTACTGGTATATATGCTTGTGATATTTTATACCAATTAATGAAACCTTTTTGCACATTTGTGGGTCCATGTGCACATTTGTCATCTTTCTGTCCTCGATTTTTGGATTCATGCTCAGAAAAGTAGATCTCTATACTTCTAGAAACCTCCTGGTATATATGCGTGTGATATTTTTTACCAATTAATGAAACCTTTTTGCACATTTGTAGGTCCATGTGCACATTTGTCACCTTTCTTTCCTCTATTTTTGGATCCAGTTTCCAGAAACGTGTATGGTTGCACTCCTAAAAACCTTCTGGTATGTATCCCTGTGATATTTTTACTTATTAATGAAACCTTTTTGCACATTTGTGGAAACGTGTTCGCATTTGTGGATTCTTTTTTGGACATTGTTAAATTGTTTTGCTACATTAGTTGCTTAGATTTCTGTCAAGAGCTGGAACTGATGTCTGCAGCTCAACCTGTCGATTTTAATAGGATGGTTTGTTTGCTACAAACTCAACTCTGTGTGTGTGTGTGTGTGTGTGTGTGTGTGAATATATCAATTTTAACAGCAAACACACACACTCAGCTGCATTTTTCAACACACCGTGAAGCAGTAATTGAGCAGCACCATCACGATACGTGTGTGTGTTTGTATGAGTGCCTCCCACACATATCCTGCACTATCACTCTGATCTCAGAAGGTACATGTGTGTGTCCGTGACCATGTGTGTGTGTGTGTGAGACTGTGCAGGTGTGTGTGTGTGTGTGTGTGTCTCCCACAGGTTATTACGTCCTGATTAGATCTGTCGTATCGCTGCACCTTGCCAGGATCATTACAAGGCGATCAAAGATATGTGATGTGTCTGAGTGTGTGTGTGTGTGTGTGTGTGTGTGTGTGTGTGTGTGAGCAGAAGCCTGAGGGCTGTGAGTAAACACGTCAAGATGTCTGCTGCCTCCTTTCACTCTGGGTGAAATGAGAGGCGGCAGAGGCGAAGGAGAGGAGATGAAAAACTGACCGAAAATGACTGAATCTACTTTTTACGAGTCTTATTTTTAAGATTTCATTTTTTGGGCTCTGTGGTGTCAGAACATGGATTAATATTGTTAGGATTTTACAAGCCCTGTATTCAAAACCTCAGAGTTGTAGTAGCAGGTAAGTGGAGGATACCTGGAGCTCCATAAAGACAGGTTTCACTCTCTGGTGCAGCAGCAGTTCAGCACAGAAACGTAGAGTTTCATCATCCAGGAAGAGCCATTACACCATATTAAATAATAAATCACTGAGCGCAGGAGAGAGCTGACGGATAAGAGCGATCTGTTGTGGGAGATTTTTTTTTTTTGTCTCTAATCCAATCACTGCAGAGTTTTTCCAGATGAAACTGAGGCAGATTTTTCTCTTTAACACAGATTTAATTACGTCTCTCTGGTCTGAGCTGCTCTCTAAAGGTGGTGGAGAAATGCAGATGTGATCACACTCACCAATGCAGCAAATACATCCTTTTTCTATTTACCCACCCTCTCTCTCTCCGTCTCTCTCTCTCTCTTGATTTCACCCGCCGGCTCTGACCGACACGCTGCAAACTTTGAAGTGCCTCCAATTAAAAGTTACCCTCCTCCGTGGACAGTTTGTCCAATTAAATCACAACTTTCTGACTAATTTCTCACTTTAAATGTTTGCCATCCTCCGCCACGCTGACAAGTGACACTGGCGCTTGTAGGAAATTAAACGGTAATGTGGACCGGATAACAGAAACCACGAGAGAGAGAGAGAGAGAGAGAGAGAGAGAGGCGGCCAAGTCCAGCATCAAATCATAGGAGCAGGAAGTTCGTGCGTATCAGTCAGGAGGTCAGTGTGCTCTCATTACCCACAAATCACAGCTCAGGAAGAACAAACCACAGTTTATAACCCTGATGTAAGACTGTGAATTAATGACAAAGACAATACATGGTGTGGTTATTCTGGTACTTGCCTGCAGTGGACAATGATAGGACACGAGCGTCCGCGGTAGCACTTGTTAACTTTCCTGTTTTTTTTTTTTTTTTTTTTTTTTTTTTTTTTTTTTTTTTTTTTTTTTTTTTTTTTTTTTTTTTTTTTTGGGAGAAAAGAAAAAGGAGAGAACAGAAAAACAAGCTCAGTGTTAAGATCACAGCGACAGAAACACAGTGAGAACATCATGTACCAGAGCTTTTTAAAACAGAATAACACAGAGAACAGCACACGCAGCTTCCACTTTTCTCCTACTGAGTCGAGAAATAACACAAAGGCATGTCACTGATGTATGTGAGGTGGCAGATCTGCCTCTGCTGCCAGTAGGGGGCGCCATACTTTGATGGAAAAAAGACAAAAACACTCAGACTGTGACACTGAACATGTGTTTGCATTTTGGTCCTGATCCACTTTTTCACATTAGACTTATTCAGGATTCACTGTTGGGGAAAAAAACATCAACTTCACATCTTCAATGTGTCTCGTATGCACACACCCAATATGAACTTGATCAGAAAAAAGATACAGAACTAATCAGTTCAAAAAAGTACCCAATAAATGGTCAATGGTCAAAATCCAACATTTAACTCCAGTTTTCAAACTTCCTGTTCAGAATTTGCAAAAGTCATAATATACTTTTTTGTAGGTCTTGTCATGATAGTTATACACACAAAATTTCGGGCCTGTAGCTCAAAGTAGCTTTGGCTGTTTTTCTGGCCTGTAGGGGCGCTGTTGAGCACATATCAAATTTTCAGATTGACTGATTTTTGCTTTTTTCTCAGGACGGAGGCATGAGATTTGGAGTTAAAAGCACAGAATAAAGAATAAAATGTTTTGAGATTCCAAGAGGAAAATCCATTTGTCAACAATATAAAACAGCAGCTGGAATTCACTTCAAATTAAAACTGCAGTCTTTCTTCCATCTCATTATTTCAACTTTTCACCACATAATTTTCTAATTTTATCTCATTATAGTCGTTTATTTTTTCTAATAATTGTCTTTTATTTTTTTCGAATATTTGTCTTTTATTTTATATCATAATTCTTTTGTTTTATCTCATATTTGTCTTATTTTATCCTATTTGTGTTTTGTTTATCTCATTATTGTCTTTTATTTTATCGAATATTTCTTTTTTACCCCATTGTTGTCTTATTATTTCAACTTTCCAACTCATAATTTTGACTTTCACTCTTAAATTTTCGATTTTTCATCTCACAGTTTTGACTTTTCTTTTATCTGATAATAATATATTTTCTTTCTATTTCATCTCCCCCCCCAATCATTTCAGTATTTTCATCTTAAAGTTATGACTTCACCTCAGAATTACAACTTTTTAAACTTTTTATCTAACACTCATGCCTTTATTATCTCATAATTTCAACTTCATGTCATAATCTGGAATTGATCAAATTTTTTGACATTTTACCTCATAACAATGATGTATTTTGTTTTATAATTAAAACCTTTAACTTGACAAATTCGACTCCACTGTTTTAACTTTTTACCTCAAAAGCATGACATTTTTTTTTCTCATAATTTTGACATTTTTATCTCATAATCATGACTTTTTGTCATATTATTCAGACCTTTCTTCAAAACTATGACCTAATTTGGGTGAAAAAATCAACAAAGCCAAGTTTCATTTTAATTTTGTTTTGCAGGAATGTGCCTCCATAGAAGAAAGCCTCCAAAAATCATTTTGAGAAAACTCCCAAGTCTCATAAATCCTGCCGCCAAATGTTTGCTTTTTCAAATTTGCTGATCTGTGTTCAAAGGCGTTAAAACTGTATTTTTCCGAACTCTGAGGTAAAAATGTAAAAGTGTGTCTTAGGGATTCACAACACTGCAGTGAACTTGGTCACCGTTTGTACTGTGAAAACAAACTGAAAGCAGCGAAAACATCTTCACACGTGTTTCGAAGACTGAAACCATCTTAAAACAACACAGATATTAACATTCAGGTTTGTCACTGCCAACATTCATGTCTCAAAAAGTGGAGTTCTGGCTCAAAGTACGTGTGTTTTCAACCCTTTTTCCAGAAAAAAACTGCTAAAAAATTCACACCTTGTTCATCAACATTCACGGCAGCGGCTGAAAAACATCCAGCGAGGAGCAGAGAGGCGTAACTTTGATCCCAGCAGGAGATCATCTCTGATTCTGTCTCATGGAGATAACTCCAAATAACAATATTCAGCAGGAGCATAATGTGGAAAGACTGTGAGAGTGTGTGTGAGAGTGTGTGTGTGTGTGTGATCCATTATGCATCACTCGGTCAAGAAGAGAAATTTTTAGGAGGGGCTGACTGTGCCGATGCTTCCTCTTTCTGTGCTCATTCAGGTAAATTTTCAGACCAGGAATCGTCGAATAAGCAGAGACAGAATGAGAGACATGAGAAAAAAGAGAGAGAGGTTGGAGGTTTTAAAAAAAAAAGAAGACAAAAGCAACTACGAAAGGAAAGAAGAGGGGAGGAATCGTAGGTAACAAGCAAACCATGAGCAAGCAAAAAAGGCGAGAGGTCATCTCAGGTCGGAGAAAGAAAGAGGAGGAAACACAGGAGCAGAGGGGGAGGAAGGGTCGGGGGGGGGGTCGGGGTCCATGAGGCCCCTTTTGGTTGCAGAGTCACAGTCTCCAATGATCACTTTTGTGACTATGCAACTGGGCTTATATTACTAGCTGCAACATCACAAAAATGACACTGGCAACCGCTAGTTAGCTGGTAAAGAGGAGGGGGAATGACGGCGGGTTGGTAAAGCAGGGCGTCGCTTGGTCAGTCGGTTAAAAAAAAACAAAAACAGAAAACAACATGCCGGAGAAGAAGAAGGAGAGATCACGACTCCCTCAAACCATCCAGGTGGTAAAAAGAAAAAAGAAACAAAAAAAGAGGAAGGCAGGTTGTTAAAGTGAAAGTACCACATCCCGTGTAATAAAAGTGAAAAATATCCCTCTGAGCTTTCTCCATTGTGCGCTGACCTCGCCGCCCTGTGAGTAAAGGCAATATTTCCTAACTGATGGTGGGTGGTGACGCCCACCAGACCTTTGGATAATAGCTGTGACCACAAACTCTCACTCCTGATATCTCACTTAATTGATGTGCGCCAGCAGCACAGCGACGCCGCGCCCATATATAAGAGCGAGTTGGGGTCTATCGTTCTGGAAAAATCCACAGTGAGTTAGGAGGAAGGGGCCGGGCGGCTCCCAGCTAATAGGTGATACAGTATTTCAGTTTAAAGAGGTCGAAGGAGGGGAGCGGCCATAAAGGCGCCGTGGGTTAAGGAATCACAGTTCAGTCAATGCTTCCTGAATTTCACTGACATGGACGAGGAAAACACCCGAATGTTTGAGGACACAGATTTATTTCTGCCAAAACAAACTCAGGAAAGGTTTTTGTTCTTAGACTGACTCTGAACAAAACACTGAAAAACTCTAGATATTTTTAAGGACAGCGAAATCTGAAAGTGGCTTATGGCATGCCATTGATTCCTAGAGGCAACTGCCAATCACTCAGTGACATCTGCCAATGGCTCAGTGGCACCCATAAATAGCTAAGCAGTACCTACCAAACTCTAAGAGGAACTCACCATAACTTGTTGACATCTGCCAAACACTCTGTGACACTTACAAATTGCTCAGTGGCACCTGCCCGTTGCTCAGTGGCATCTATCTGCTAATTGCTCAGTGACACCTATCAATTGCTCAGTGGTACCTACTCAAAACTCAGTGATACCTGCCATTTCCTGATTGAAAGCTGCCAATGGCTCAGGGACACCTGTCAACTGCTAAGTGGCAACTACAACTAGCTCAGTAAAATCTACCAAAAGCTCATTGACATCTACCAATAGCAGGGGCAACTGCCAATCACTCAGTGACATCTGCCAAACACTCAGTGGCACCCACTAATGGCCAAGTGGCACCTTCCAAAGTCTAAGGAGAACCTGTCAAAAACCTGTCGACATCTGCAAAACACTCAGTGACACCTACCAATTGCTCAGTGGCACCTGCCCCTTGCTCAGTGGCATCTACCAATTACCCAGTAATCCCTGCCAATCACTCAGGGGAACCTACCAACCTCAGTGACACCTATCAATTGCTCAGTGGTACCTACTTAAAACTCAGTGATACCTGCCATTTCCTCATTAAAAGCTGCCAATGGCTCAGGGACATCTGTCAACTGTTAAGTGGCAACAACAACTCGTTCAGTAAAAACTACCAAAATCTCAGTGACATCTACCAATAGCAGGGGCAACTGCCAATCACTCAGTGACATCTGCCAAACACTTTGTGGCACCCACTTATGGCCAAGTGGCACCTTCCAAAGTCTAAGTGGAACCTGCAAAAAACTAGATGACATCTGCCAAACACACTGTGGCACCCACTTATGGCCATGTGGCACCTTCCATAGTCTAAGGAGAACCTGTCAAAAACTTGATGACATCTGCAAAACACTCAGCGACACATACCAATTGCTCAGTGGCACCTGCCCATTGCTCAGTGGCACCTATCTGCCAATTGCTCAGTGACACCTATCAATTGCTCAGTGGCACCTCCTAAAAACTTGCTGATACCTGCCATTTCCTCATTGAAAGTTGCCAATGGTTCAAGGACACCTGTCAACTGCTAAGTGGCAACTACTTCTCATTCAGTAAAAATTACCCAAAGCTCAGTGACATCTACCAATAGCACAACAACACCTGCCTATTGCTCACTGACACTGTTAACGGCTAAATCAACCCTGCCAATAGCTCAGTGTCACCGACCGATTACTCATCAGTACCTGCCAATAAAACGGTGTTGAGCAAGTTTGTCACTGTATCCACAAATTTACGTTCAGACTGTAACACACAGAAAGAGGAACCCATGTTAGAGTTTCAGTTTTTAGGGCTGTTGCCCAAACAAAATAACTAATATACTTGTTGAGCAGCAGCTGAAGACACAGGACCAGGCTGAAATTGTCCAAACTCCCCCAAAATCTGTCACGTGATTCAAAATATGGTGAATTTTCACGGTCATTTGTGTAAGTGTTTTAGATTTCTGTTTGATAATTCCTTACTCTGTCTTCAGAACAGCTTTCAACAATGTTTTAAACATCTACTGTGTTGGATGAAGAGTGATTCAAAGAAAGAGCTTCACAAACCACCAAAAAAACTTCTTAGTTACTGAATGTAAAAGTGAGATGGGAGGAGTGAGATCAGTAAGTGAGAAAGTTTTAAGTGATCTACAGAAAACTGAGAAAGTGGGTGAAAACATTTTATTATTCTTCTTTGGAGTTGAATTTCAGCAACAATCACAGAGTTCTCCAGCTTTTCTTTTGTGGACGTAAACTTCTCTACAAACATTTTCTGTTTTTTTCCGTTAAAGACAACGTGAGGGAACCAGCTGCTTTGAGCGACAGACTTCGGTTTCTTTTGTTGGAAACATCACACAAAATGCTCTTCTAACGCTCTGCTTTGGAAAATAACTGTTATCAAAGTTTTTTTCTCCAAAGGGCCTCTGAAAAAAAAAACTTCCAACAAACTTCCAGAAGGCTCTTTTTAAAAACCCTTTGTGTTTTCACCACGGAGAATAAAAGCAGGCTGTGGTACTTTGAGAACTTCAAACGAAACTAAACTCTTGAAGTAAAAGTCTGTGGTTCCTGGACGCTGAAGTCACACAAAGTGGCCCAGAGAGAACAGACCTGAGTTTAAAGCCAGTGAGGAAACTTATGACCTTTTTATGAGACGATAAAATCAAACAGGAAGTATTGGCAGTGGGTCAAAGTCTCGCTGCTACGCCTCTTTTCTTCATCCTTTCTCTTCCAGCGGTTCCCTACCTGCGGAAGTCGAGGAGCGTCCGGCTGGTTTCCGGTACGTTCTGGTTGAGCCAGGTCAGGAAGTGGAACTGAGTGACGGTTCGCGTTTCGTTGGTCTGCATGTTCTTCAGGTAAAAACTACGAACCAGGAAGTCGTCGCACCAAATGTGTTCAGACACCAGGTTCACCTGCGAGGACACAGAAGACTCACTTTACACCAAACATTTACAGTAATGAAGCAATGAAAATGAAAGAAAAGTCAAAGAAACTCCTCAGTGATTTATAAGAACAACCCTTTCATAATAAAGTTGCCACAAATCTGATTTTAAAAGGAACCCTGACTGTAAGGACTAACAGGCATGAATATGCTTAAATGTTTGTCTCAAACTAGAATTTGTTGTGAAAAGACATAACGAATTGGTTTTTCTTTTAAAAAATACAGTTTAAAACACAGTTTCTATCCTTCGGGCGCAGCCATTGTTTTACTGCCGCAATGCATTCTGGGTTGATGACGTAGATTGGTTGGAACCACGGCTCGTAGACCTAAACCGGCAAATGAGTGATGATCAGCGGCATTCAGTGCTCCAAACTCCTCCCTTTTTTTGTATTATTACCCACATGTGGCTGCTTTTGGGTGCACTTTTCAGTCCAAAGGAAACAAGGAGACTGATGTTAGTCTGCACAGCTTCCCAAAAGATAAGAAAAGAAGGAAGTTGTGGGAAATCACTTGTTGGCGTAAACAACTTCCCATGGAGCCGCGGCTATGTTCTGGCCACTTCTCCCCACTTCGTAAACGACGTAAATCGGCCGGGTACGACTACTTTCTCGACTGTCCACACCCAGTAATATTTGCCTCTGATTTCGGTTTACGACACGGCTGATAAAAGGTTGTGTTTGGGTGTTTTGAAGGACCCCTTTGGTGACTTCAGGCGAGCAGGACTTATATGATCCTGTATGAGATCCAGCCCGGTGCAACCATATGACATCACTACCCAGACGTTATTGCGGCGTAAACAACAATGGCGGCCTACAGGTGAAAACATTTTTTTTAATTTGCTGAGTGATTTTACCTCGTAGATGTGATAGAGGTTGGATCCCTCGTCGGGCCAGTAGTGATAACACTGCTTCACTCCACTTTCCACCAACGGCGTCAGCATCACAATGACCACACAGCCGTTCTCCCAAACCATCTGCAAGAAAAACACACACTCAGTTAAATTTATATTTCGCACAACTACATCTTCAAGTCAAATAGTACAGTTAAGTCAAAACACCTTTCCAAGAAGGGAAATGTTGGGGTTAGAATTTGGCGCCCCGAGTGGAAACTAGAAGAACTGCAGGTTTCCGAGCAACTGTATTGCCTTGATGTGGTCACAGCTGGTTGCTGCTTGATTTAGGACAAACTTGCAAATGTAGGATCTATCAGAGCAACACCTGTAAGGTCCAACATACACAACCTGGCCAAAAAAAAAGTCACATTCACTGTGGCATTGTTTCAATAAGCTTAGATAATCAACCCCAGATCACAGCACTGCCCCCACAGGCTCGTACAGTAGGCACATGGCATGATGGGTAAGGCACCACTTCATCTACACTTACCCGTCTTACCCTGATGCGCCCATCACTCTGGAACAGGGTAAATCTGGACTCATTAGACCACATGACCTTCTTCCATTGCTCCAGAGTCCAATCTTTATACTCAGAGAAGTTACTCATTGCATCAGCTGAGGTTAAATAACTTGTTTCCAGCTAAAAGATAATCGGTAGGTCAAATAGGTCAAATTCAAGGCTGGAATTAGTGCGAGATTTAGGTTTTATTTGGGGAAAAACTTCCAGATTTCAGGGGCACAAGTATAATAAAAGAACAATCAACTTAAACATTATATTGTCAAACTTTCCTCTCCCAAAATGTGTCACTACCAAAAGGTAAATTCACATGAAAATAAAAAGAGTTGCATTAACCGTTTCATTATTTATTTTACAAAATAAATACATGTAGTTATAAAAGATTCATAACAGAACTTGACCTTTATTTTCACTAAATGTATCCAAATTTGAATGCTATCTTTCCTAGTAAACTCATAAAATTAATCATGTTGACTCCATAAGTTTACAATCATTAAAGCTTGTTTGATGATTCAATAAATAGTTCAATACTTGTTTTGGTAGTGACCATACTGTTGCTATAGTTACAGAAGTGATTTGTTTGAGAGTAGTTACTGAACTCTTTTTACTATATTTTGCAGTAATTATCCAATAGGAAGCTTGTACCTGTTTGCTTAATTAAATCCAGTTGGGGTCTCTTTTTTTTTTGGCCTGGAAGTGTATGACGTCATTTAGGACATAATTCATTGGACGAGAATGAAGATGTCATTACGCTGAACATTTACAGTTTGGTTGGGAGTAAAATCTTTTTGTTTTTAAAACTTCAGAGAGGAAACTAAAAGCCGGTGGAGCCTCGTGGCGTGAGAAGTGATTGCTGTTGGGGCGTTTCCTTCCCTCAGCTCGTCATTCTGCGGCGAGACCGCGGCACGCCGTCGTATTTTTTCCTGCTGGCAGTCATATTCTCACAGCCGGAGGGGCGGGCCGGCTCTGGAGATCCATTCAGCTCTGATCAGAGGTAACAGTCGGCCGTTAATGGAGGCCATAAAACAATACCGCTCCCACATCATCACGCTACATAATCAAGATGGCTGCACCTGCCGCTCAGTCACGGCGCTGCCACACCTTACCGGAGATTCAACCGTCATTAATTGCGGCGGGTTTTGAGTTACTGCGCGTCCCATCTCGGCTCCCACGGCTCTCCTGATTGGTCTCGCAGATCTAAAGATGTGACGCTGCACTTTTTTTGAGGAATGGTGTTAATTTGCTGGAGCTGACGGTGTGAGGAGACACTGGAAAAACTGGAGTATTTTTAAATAAATCTACATTCATCTTGTCTCTTTCCTTTAAGAAAGTTTACTGCACCCTGTGCTGTTTGTCTGAGAGCCGTGCTCCTTCACTCGGGTTCATGAATTACATTTTGGAAGTCTGACATTATGGCCCTGGGTACTTTGCTTCAGCAGAATCCTGATGGTGGAGACGTTGTATAGCGTGATGTATGAGGTGTAATAACCTCTGCGGCTCCTGACTAAGGAGGCTGATAAGACAAAGTGAGGGGGATCGGGCAACAACAAAACAAAGACGCTGAAAAAGCCTCAACACAACACTTCATCAAACGGCTGGATCCAGGGTGAGAAGTTATTCTGGTTCAGAGATCAGACCTGGAACTGGACCTTTACTGTTTGTTTGCTTTCACACCTGTTGCTCATTCATGTGCACGGGTAACACAAGAAGCCAGCTCAAAGACACTTAACCTGCCAAGAAAATGAGTCATTTCTTTAACGTGGAGCAGCGTGGAGGTCAAATGTGTTATCAATACTTGAGGAGTTGAGCACATTTGTCAAACATGGGACTCTACCCACACAAACAGAGAGATCTACAGATGCATGAATATGATAGGGTGACCATACGTCCTCTTTTGCCCGGACATGTCCTCTTTTAAGAGCCTGTCCGGTCGGGGTTTATAAAATCCTTCAAACGTCCGGGTTTTTGATCTTGCGTAGCTTGAGCGCGTCACAGACCAGTGTATTTATCATTCACGTTGAGTGGTTCCTTTAGAAACACGCTCTGAGAGGTGGAGTTTGAGCCGAACCCCGGAACATGTATTCATTCATTCACAAATCAGTACAGAGGCGCTCCACTCTCACTCACTCACTTAGGCTGACAGGCAGGTAGACGCACTGCGAGAGAACACTCGGACAGAAAGAAAATGCCGAAACGTAAATGTCATTTCACTGATGAAATGTGAAAAAAGTTCCCCTGTTTTCGTCCGGGTCGTGACAAATGGGAGGCAGAATGTACAGTCTGCAAAGCTGGAACTTATGTCTCTGTGGCTAATAATGGTTCCAACGATCTGCAAGCTCATATCACCACAACAAAACATTTAAGAATAGGCTACCTCTCTTTTTTCTTTTTGTTCAATACTTTGAGGCACTATTTCTATTTTTACGTAACTGATAATTGGGAGGTTATCTTGAAGAATGGTTCTCTACCTCACTTTTCCTAACTAAGGTGTAAGTGTCAGACTTAAGAGCGATGATTATTTTTAATTTTGTTAAACATCTGAATACTTGTGTTCCTACAGAACTTGAGTCAATAACTATTAAAGACTAGAGCATGCCATATTTGTATGTGACTGATTATATTGTTTAGGAGAATTGCTTTAAATTGATAAATATAGTATTCATAAAGCAACTTTTTGTGAGTGTTTTGGGCTTTTTCTCAGTATATCCAGGTAAAGTGTTCTTTTCTGGGGAATTCAGAATATTTGTTTAATTGAGTTAGAAGCACAGAAAGCCCCCTGACCCACATTAAAACTGTTTCATTTCTAACAATTATCTTAACTGACTGTGAGGAGAATTCGTATTAGGTAAACTGCATGGACTCCCTTCAGCCAGAGGACTTGTGTAAACAGTCATTATGTTTTTGTTTGGCAGTTCTTCTTTTCAACTCTACTTTTTGCTGTTCAAGATTCATTCATTCATTCAACCTTTATTCAATCTCTACATTCCATTGAGAACATGCTCTCATTTTGCATGACAATTAAAGCATGGAGATGAAAAACAAAATGCATAGAGATATTGTAGAATAAAGTAGCACAGTTTAAAAACAGTTACAGACCTCATTATGGTTCGGAAACTGTCCTATGTGAACTTATTTTTAATGTTTTCTGTGCAGTATTCCAGTATAAAGATAACTTCAAACTGGATACAATGCAGTGAGGTCATTTATTTATCAACAGTTACGTTGCACTATTGTTTGAAACGTGGCAACTTGATAAGTTTGTAGCGTAGTTTAGTAGCAGGCTACATTTCATGCTTCTCACAGCCTGGTGCTCTGATACATGTCTGTAACATTAGTGAATCCTGGTTGTGTCCTACCAGTGCTCATCTACCAACTCCAACCTCACCAAGCAGAGCAAATGTAAGTTGGCTCTTCATTTTATTAAAGACTCAGGTTTGAGCCCTTAACTCACGTTTTAGCCTTCAGCCTGTGCTCTATCGCTCTCCTGCTTATCTTTCTTCTGCTCTTCCATCCCTTTCCTGTCAGACAGTCCAGCTCCTGTTTCCATCATTACTACAAATTCAGTCACAGAAATCATTTTCAGCTGAGAAAAATACAGGTGTCCCCCTTCACTACTAAACTTTATCAGTCGGCGTGGTGTTGCCATACAGACTTTGGCATGCTGTTAATAAACCTGGTCCAATCCGACCGACCCACTCCTGATCTGGAAGCTAGAAATTAGCATTTAGGCACAACCTATTTAAAGCTGATAATTACATTTTAAGTTGTGGATTGCAATCAGACATATCTAGATAGCAGTCTCTAGAGTCTCTTTAAGAAAAAAAAACATCCCTAACATTTGTCTGAATCAAAATCTGAGCTATAGAGCCCAAAAGTGTCAGTTTAAGATGTTTTAAACTTGTTTTATTCAGCTGTGAAAATGGGTGCTTTAATATGGGCTCCAATGAGGATTCCTGAGCTTTTGGAGGCAGCCCTGGTGGACAGCTGAGGTACTGCGCCTTTTTGCATGTCGGCTTCATTTCTCTACATTTGAGGCTGCTGCTTTGTCAGAAAATAATATCTGACTGAAACAACTGTGGGATATATTTTCCTATTATTAAATACTGTATGTAAATATGGAGGACGTGCCATGATTGAAGCTGATTCACAGCAGTTTAACCTCAGACTTTCTACACCTGCTTAGTAACCAGCTCCTCTGAGAAAGCAGCTGGAACAGACTACGTTTGACAAGGGGACCTTTCCCTAACACACACACACACACTCACACACACTACTCCCACATTATTCCCCTTGACACACACTTATCCGCTGCGTCTGGCCGGAATAACTTATCGATCTCCTGCTTCGGATTCAAACACAATTCAACATTTGGGACGGAGGGAAAAGTGTTTGTCGTCCCCTGAATTAACAATGTGTCCCACTGTAGGCTGCTCTGTGTTTGAGTGTGTGTGTGTGTGTGAGTGTGTGTGTAGTGGAAGCTGGGCAGAGAGCGTGATAGTGAAGGAGAGATTAATGACGACATCCATAGAACAAGCCGCTCTCCCGTGTGGCTCGCTGTACTAATAAAAATCGGCTAACTCTTGTTTTAGAGAGGGGAGTGTATTGATTTTTGTTCTCCAGTGTGTGTGTGTGTGCTTTGTGTGTGTGTGTGTGTGTGTGTGGGTGCTTCCTTACCTGCCAGAAATCAGCCACGGTGGAGGGCAGGGGGCCTTGAGTGGCGATGTAGGCGGGGTTCCTAGGATCATGATCCATCTGAGAGAAAAAAGAAAAAGAAGACAAAGGGTCAAATCTGTGGATTGTGAAGCAGAATCAACAGTTTTTACACAATTCATATGTAACGAAAGAGGAGGAGCCAGTGTGGAGGTGGGTCAAAAAGTTGATCGGTTCTGTCTGCCAATCTTAAATCTGTAAATGATCGTTATTTTGCCCAATTTTCGGATGCCGTGAGCCAAAAAAAGACTTGCGAACCTTGTAATTGGACACGAGTCTACCAGTGGGAATGAAAAATAATACTTGTCAAGTTTTGTGTTGGTCCATTTATCCCCCCTTTGCATCCAAAAATGTATACATTCCAAACAACTGTATCTTTTACATTTGCACTGCTGTTAACCAATACATCCACCAGGGGGAGCAGCTCAGACTCAAAAGTTCATGACAAAGACAAACTCAAAAACAAACACGGTGACTGTAAAGGAGGTGTTAGTAATGTAGCTCCTGCATTGGAGACAAAAATGGAGGCACTGTTGTAGGAGGTGGTGGTCAGCGAGGCTGTTACTTAGGCTGTTTTCCAAACCGCCTACGACTTTGACTGAAATTCAGTTTGTAGTATCAGTATGCAAAAACTTGCGAGATCTGCAGTAAACTACAAGTTCCCGGATGTTTCTACTGATCCGAGAAAATTTCTCAGTATGCAACGGACCAGTCTACCTGGCGTACTGTTTCCCACAATGCACTCAGGTTTATGTGAAATACTGACACCTACTGGAATAAATCAACACAACTACAACACAACAACAAAAATGTGAAACGGTCCCAGAGATAAAAGTGAAGTGACAGGAAAGAAACAGCGGTGAATCTGCTCACTTCATCATGAAAGAGCTGTTTACTTTTACCAAATTCATAAAAGCCCCTAAATCATTTATCACTTTTTATTTTACACTAACAGCCTACGTGGGTAATGAGGACGCAGTTTTTACACCAGCTGTAAAAATAAAAAGTGAGTTGGTTTCAGATTTATTTTCAATACACGATAACTTTTGATGCAAGAGTGAAAATCAAATATGGCGAATTTGCTGTAATACACTTTTATACCTTTACAAATGTGATAAAATCAGGACTCTAATCTCTCCCTGAATTTGTTATTTTTCAAAATGAATTACAAATGTTTGTGGAACCACTAAAAATAATGGAAAAGAAAAAGAAAAAGAAAAAAAACCTCTCAAAAATATTTGCAACCACTATTCCATTCACATGCATAATTTCATTTATTTATTTTCCTTTGTATCTAATTGACATCTAATTCAACTTATCTACTTTTATTGCTCCTGTAACTTCACCACTGATTGATGTGGTGAATTAAAGACTGAAATGCCAAATGTACTCATGGTTTATTTATGATAAAGTTAAACAAGAAAAAAAAATCCATCAGCTCCACTTCCTGAAATCCAGAGTAGTGTACGACTAAACAGGTCCAACAAAACAGTCATACTACAGACTACATGTGGAAGTAGGAGGTAGTAGGCAGTGCTTACTTCTATGAAATTCATAAAAGTCCGTATAAATCGCTTATTCACTTTTTATTTCAACTGACAGCCTGTGTTGGTAACATGGACGCAGTTTTGTCCATCAGCTGTGAAAAAAAGTCAGATGGTTCCAGATTTATTTTCAGTACACAATAACTTTTGGTGTACAATTAGAAATGAAATATGGCGATTTTGCTGAAATAAACTTCTGTACCTTTTACAAATTTCATGAAACCAGACCCTGAAATCTCTCCCTGAATTTGTTGTTTTATCCAAATAACTTTAAAATGTTCCTTGAACTACTGAAAATAATGAAAAGACCAAAAACCATGCTTAATTTTGTTTTTTTATTTTCTATGGAAGAGTATGACCCTCAATGACCCTACATTCTAAGTTTCACAATCTCCAGGGAAAGTTCTTCAAATTTCATATCAGGGATTCACTTTCCAACATGAACCTCTTTTTGTAGTCTGTGAAAGATTTTTTGGGGATTAGACAAGAATATTCAACCATCAAGGTTAGGTGTTGATATTTTTATCTGTAATAGGAGTCTAATGAAGTGTTACTGCCTCTATAAATAAAGGTAAACCAATGAAATTATCTCTGAGTGGTCAAAGTGGGCCTCTTTAGTTCGGCTTAAAGCAGAACAGTGATGATTTAGAGCCCTGCAGCCTGTGTTAATAAACCTCAGGGCATCATGGTATAAAAAATAAAACCTGTGATGCAACAAGAGATAGAGACATCAGACTGTCAGATGGAAAAAAAAACAACCCTGACCTTAAAAAACCCAACCCCTCTCCTCCTTTTTGGTTAAAGTCCATTTTGCATCTTAAATCTGTGTTAAATTGCAGGTATCCACCATCTGTTCCTGCTCCTCCACTCACAGCTGGGAGCTTCTTGGTGTAGGAGGTGAGACTTTTCAGCGTCTCGGCTTCCTCCTGACTTTAATGGAAATTACAGAAGCGTGGCGTAGGCGTCGAGAGCAAAAGACACGAGGCGACAGTGAGGTGAACTCGCGAGGAAGTGAGTGACATCCCTGCCNAAATTGCCTTTAATGGCTCTTTGTTCCCTCTTCTGAATGCCAAACAACAATACAACTCTAATGAACTAAAAATGTAGTAGCTGAGAGGGAAAAGAGGTGACATGTTACCGAGGGAGGTTTGCTCATTAAAACATCCACAGCTGCGGGCTGGGCCTTCACAGAAAAATAGCTGCAGGCTAAAACGGGCTTTTGAGGCTTCAAACGGAGGTTTGCCAGAGGGTTACACCTGTGTGAGTCCAAAGGTGCGTGGACATCTTCGTCTGTGTGCGTTTCTTTGGTTTCACGTACCTGATGCATTGTTATGATGAAAAGAAACTCGACTTTTACAGGAGTTGACCTGAGTAGCTGGTTTCTCTACATCAGTGGTTCTCAACTTTTTTAAGTCTCAACCATAATCAGTGGATGTCACGAAAGTCGACTTTAACTGACATCTCCTCAAAAACTGCTCCCCCTGGTGGCTGGCTGCAGTATAGGTCAAAATCTCTGTCTCTTAAAAGGAACCCTGGCTATTTATTTTCTCATGAAAGAAACAAAAATCAATACATATTTATCAAAACCTTAAACAAACAGTGGGGAAAAAAACAGACAATGTGTCATTTTGAATGTTTATGTTGCCAAACTCCAAAAAGAACAAGTCAATATTTTTGTCTGTTCAACTTTTTGGGTCTTTATAAATCTTACACTGTCACTCACTCGGACATAGAGTACATTCAGTTCATGTTCACCCACACGTCAAAAACTGAAATCTAAGCAAATGTTTGTCTTGTTTTTTAGTTAAATTGACCTTTTTATTCTTCATATGAGCCACATTCATGGGACCAGTCCAGAAAAATGTCTTATATCTTGTTATCTAAAGACAAAAATGATGACTGAATTGCTTGTAACAAGTCAAAAAAATAAAAAAAATAAAATCTGCCAATGGGGTTAGAAAGTTTGATACAAGAAACTTTGCTTTATTTTCTCTTTCTTATGTGATGCTCTTTTTACTGAAGACTATTTATTGCTTTGCTTGCTATTGTTGAAATTTTGTATCAACATTTTGAGGCCAACCTAACATGTTTTGGTATTAAAATATTGGAAATCTTGATTTTTTTTTTTCTTTTAAAGTCTGACTGAATTCTCTCTCTGAAGTCAAACAGACCTTTTCTTTCTGCTTTGTCTCTTCGATTGTCTTTTTGTTACCTCCCAGCTTATTGTCGTTTTTTCAGACAGCTGTTTTTTTTTTTTTTTTGTGAAACTGCTGTGACATTGTTTCCTTCAAAGACGACAGACTTCATTCACAAACAGTAATTTAACATCACAGCACGCAGGAGCTGCTGCTCATTCATTCCTTGGTTTGTTTATATTTTCTGTTTATTTCATTAAAAAACAGAAACATTATCTTTTTTTTTCTCAAGTTTCATTGAGGCGTCTTTTGTTGCGTGTTTTGGTGTAAAGTTAAAAAGAGTCACGGATACAAACTGCAGTCTTCTCCCTTTTCTTCCGTGTGACTCTTTTAAGTCAAACAAAGTCGATTTAACTGTCAATAAAAACTGTGAGGCTGATTTAAACTCGCCGCTATCTGCACATGACACGCACCTCAATGAGCGAAAGTGTGTGTTTGATGGTCTGTGTGTGTGATTGATGGGTACCTGACTGATTGATTATGTCTTAGGAAGTGTGTGTGTGTGTTTGAGCGAGTGTTTGAGGAAGCTATCGAGTTTGTTTTGGACTTTCTGTGTGTGTCCTGAAGGAGACAGTGAGTGATTAATCCTGTTTGTTGTGAGGAAGTTTCTGCAGCTGATTGTATTTGGCATCACATGGGATGAAGTTTTTTAAGTAGGCGGTGGCATTTAGTTAAAAACTGGCTCCAAAATTCAATCAACGCTTCAACTTAACCATCATATGTGAACAAAAATAACAGCTGACACCAACCTCATAGAAAAAGTTTCCTTAAAAGTAATACATATGATGCTCAAACTGGATATAAAATCATTGGTAAAGTTGTATCATATGAATCCTGTATGATCTGGGAATGTTTAATAGTAATTTCGCAAACAATAGCCTTTGTGAAAATGTGTAGCAGTAAACTTATGTCATATGCCCAAAAGCATTAAACACAGTCAAGTAATGGAGTTTTTTTCTGCTCAAAATTTTATGCCATTATTTTCACTTTTGCTGCAAATGAATATCGGTCATAGATATCAGTCATCGGTCTCCTTAACAACAGAGAATCAATGTTTTTTTCAGGACCGATATCATAAAATACTGACAAAACTTACACAAGGAGCCACATATTCAACACACATGCAATATTTGCACAGTTTATTATTTTATTCTATCTATTCATTACAAAGGCTAGTTGACTGTGTTCTTCTTTTATTCTCTTTTTTTATTGTACATTTGTACATATTTATATAGGGTAACCTAATTTCGTTCCACCCATGTTTTACATGTTGAACGACAAATAAAACTCCTTGAATCCTTGAATATATGTAATATATATACACATATAACATATATTATATGAACTCTGAAGAGAGTCCATACGAAGTTAATGCAGCCACTTTCTTCTCAATTCAACTTAACTCTATTTATAAAGCCCTTTCAAAACAACCAAAGCTGACACAAAGTGCTGTACATATATGTATAATATATACATATATATATATATATATATATATATATATATATATATATATATATATATATATATATATATATATATATATATATATTTGGCCAAAGGAATCTCACAAACTGTCATGATTGTCTGGATTGGTAACATGTACATTAGTGAATCTTGGTTGTGTCCTACCAGTGCTCATCTACCAACTCCAACCTCACCAAGCAGAGCAAACGTAACCTGGCTCTTCATTTTATTGATAGACTCTCAGGTTTGAACAGATCACTGCAGAATAACTGCTGCATGTGGACAGGAATCAACATTATCACAAACAAATTAACATGTATTTTAGCCTTTAGCCCATGTTTTTGGATTTTGCTCATGTTTTAGCCTTAAGGTTTTATAGAACATATATGGAAAACATAATTTTCCATGCGCAAAAAGTTTCTGCTTTTGAGACTAAATAATAAGAAACTTTCCAGTCTCATAGTTGTGTTTAAAACAGGAAATTTAAAGCAAAGTTTTTCCATTCTTTTCCATAAGGGCAAAACACCAACTGTAAGTGTCAAACTGGGAAAAAACTGGTCTTGTTTGTCTGAAAGTGTCAAGTTTCATCCATGTGCCTGGCAGATCTTGTGTTGTGCAACTGTGATGCAAGAATCACACAATGCGAAAGAGTTTTTAGCTCCAAATTTCCAGTTTGAGCAGCAGTCATTAAACATTTCTTTACCCGTGAATCGCTGTAAAGTGTGAGGTCATCCAAATCATGAACAAGACAAAAGGAAAGTGATGTCCAGGTGATGAACGAAGCTCATAAAAGCGACAATCATCCTCTGAAACTGACTCGTCTGCTTTCTGTTGGCTCTAAACTCCAGCTGCTGGTGTGGAATGAATCTCAGCGGGGGGGCGTCCCAAACTAACATTTAATGAGAAACTGAGCATGCAGCATTTAGAGATGGCTTTAATTATGTAATTTAGCGTTTCATTTTACCCTTACATTAGCTCAGGAACGACATCTGGTTGACTATGACGACTGTTCAGCCGCTGATTCCTTTAAAAATGAAGCTCGAACACAGATGTGGCGTTTAAAAGCTTCCTAAATGTGCCAAAGCTGCTGCACTTTTTCCACACCTGTGAAGTTAAAGGTGTGAGAACTTGTTTTTTAGCTGTGTAATTAAAATCGACACAGAAATACTTATCAACAACACACACAAGCGCCACCACCGGCTTCTCTGAGCCCGAGCTCATCTGAGATGGACTGAGGCAAAGTGGAAAAGTCTGCTGTGGTCTGACGAGTCCACATTTAAACTCTTTTTGGAAATCATGGACGTGGTTTCCTCTGGGCCGAAGAGGAAAAGGACAATCAGGATTGTTCTCAGAGCAAAGTTCAAAAGCAGCATCTGTGATGGTATGGGGGTGTGTTTGTGCCCATGGCATCATGGGTAACTGTCCCAGTATCTGTGAAGGCAGCATTAATGCTGAAAGGTACAAACAGGTTTTGGAGCAACATCTGCTGCCACCCAAGACACTTTGTCTTGCTGATTATTTCAGCAAGACGATGAAACCAAGACACATTCTGCTCCATTGACTGTATATAGAATGGACAGCGTGCTTCCGCCTGTCACCGTTCTACGTTTTTGAAGCCAAAAAAACCCGTTTCTCTTGCCGCCATTGTGCAGCCAGAGTCTGCGCAGTAGAGAATTTCCGGTGGAGCCAAGTAAAAAAGAGAAATAAAAATATTTATTTCTTCTTCTTCAGAGGGTTTAGTCTCCTTTTGGCTCTTTCCTGAAGTTTCTTATATCCCCGATAAAAACTACTCACGAACGGCAGCTGTCAACTATCGTAAAACGAAACTTAAATCGCGGTTTTTAACGTCCAATAACTAATGAGAAACTAACTTCTCAGAAAAAAAAACACCTGAACACCATGCAGCCAGATGACATCATCATACTACCTTAGTGTAAGGATGAGAGAAACATTTCTACGAGGTATCGTAATTTTTTAAAGTTTTCCCAGCTCATATCTGGAATACATGGGGAGGCGGGGCTTATGACCTATACTGCAGCCAGACACCAGGGGGCGGGGCATCTGCTGGAGGCTTCAGTTTGAGCCGAACGTCGTTACGTCCACTCATTATACAGTCTATGTTCTGCTCCTGTTACAACAGCGTGGCTCTGTAGTGGAAGAGTGCAGCTACTAGACTGACCTGCCTGCAGTTCAGACCTGTCTCCCATTGAAAATGTGTGGAACATTATGAATCAAAAAGTAGCAAGAATGTGAAAGAATTCCAGCTCCAAAGCATCAACAACTAGTTTCCTCAGTTCACAAACACTTATTGAGTGTTGTTAAAAAGAAAGGTGATGTAACACAGAGGGAAACATGAACCTGTCCTACCTTCTATTTCAAGATGAGCAAATATTTGAACACAAAACAAATGAACTTTTTTGTAGGTCTGGTATTTCCGTTAGTTATGCACATTAATTTTCAGGTCTGTAGCTCAAAATAGGTAAGGTGGCTACAGCCTTCAGTCAGGGAACACTATTTTTCACCAGGAAACAGGAGGGAAGGCAAGTTTTTGTTCAACTTTAAGCACATTGAAGCGGCAATATAGGGTCAAAGAGGCACAAGAAAGAAAAATAATCACCAAAGTTTCAAGAGCGCCCTCACCAAATCTATGATTGTCTGATGGTTTGATGCCTCAGGAGGATGCCATGCCATAGAGCAGTGGGTCAAAACTTTCTTTGCAGCCCCCCCCCCCTTTTGTAGATGACATTATTTTCAGGCCCCCTACTCTTCACCGCCAACCTCATGCATTAAAACAGACACTCGCTCAAATGTCTGCTTCTCTTGCAAACATGCAAAGGTCTAATTTATTCGAAACTAACAACTTTAGCTTCACTTTGTGACATCTTGCAGAAAATGGCAAAAAATATTCAAAATTATTGCTGAATAATGTGTTTTTTTTTAAGATTTTTCCAGAAAAAACAAAAACCTGCCCAACTTCACTCGCAAGTAAACATCAATTTAATCACAAACAAAGGAAGTTGTTGCTTTTATGGTGGAATTATTACAAGTGACACTGAAAAGTTGTGATTGTGTCCTTTAGCCCTGCGCCCCCCCCAGGGGTCACGCCCCCCAGTTTGAGAACCACTGCCATAGAGGGTTATGAGAATCGAACTGACACAATGAGGATGTTTTTGAAATAACACACGTTCTTCACATTCTCGCATATACAGTCTTAAATGTGTGTGTGTGTGTGTGTGTGTGTGTGTGAGTGGGAGGTGTGTTGGAATATGTTCAAGTATTATGAGCTTTTGCATGTATTTGTGTAGTATACTGGTGAGCATGCATGCTTGTGTGAGGACATTTCTGTGTGTGTGTGTGTGTGTGTGTGTGTGTGTAAGCTTGCATGTAGTGTGTGTTCCAGTGTGTGTGTGTGTGTGTGTGTGTGAGTGGGAGGTGTGTTGGAATATGTTCAAGTATTATGAGCTTTTGCATGTATTTGTGTAGTATACTGGTGAGCATGCATGCTTGTGTGAGGACATTTCTGTGTGTGTGTGTGTGTGTGTGTGTGTGTGTAAGCTTGCATGTAGTGTGTGTTCCAGTGTGTGTGTGTAACACACACACACATGTACACAACGTCGAACAAAATTGTCAACACACGAGGGCCATAAACGACGAGGAAACAAGACCATGTCAAAATTTAGGGAGACTAAGAGAGGGAGACAGTCAGCGTGTGTGTGTGTGTGTGTGCGTGTGTGTGTGTGTGCACGTGTACTCAGTGTGTGAGTCGGTGAAGAACCACGCCTCGGACCTTTTGAAATGCATAACGTTTCTGTTGCTTTTAATGGAATACCACTGTATCTGCCTCCAGGGAAACATAAACCTACTATTCCAACACTGGTTTCCAAATTGATACACTGACTTACTGAATGCACATGGCTCCTTCTTTCTTTCTTTCACCCCCCCTCCTCTTTTTCCTACATGCTGTTCTGCTCCTTAAATCTCCGCCGCGCACAGGAAAGGCCTCGGCGAGCTGCACACACCATAACAGTAAACACAAACTAGTGTCAAATTAACATAACCCAAGGTCAGAAACAATCATTCCCAAGACCCCGCGGATCAATTTTGTTTTCACAAACGAGGAGCGAGCGGAGATCCGTGCGCATGTCCTTTCCCACGCCTTCCCTCAGCGGATACTCGCCCGCGGTGTTTGCTGTAACAGTCATTAATATTCATGGAGCGGAGCATACACACCAGCGTTGACGAGCTGCCGCTGAAGCTGAAGCTAAGCAAGCGTTGCATCAAAATTTAGATTGTACAACGGGAGGCTGCCTTTGTTCCCGTGACGCCCCTGTGGGAGCGGGCACGGGCGGCGGCGGCGGTGTGCAGAGTTGGAATGCAGAGGAGGTACTTACGATGGGGCTGGCATTGATGTAATCAGAGTTGCCTTGGCTGTTCTCCACCTTCAAGGTGATTCTGGAGTGATCATCTGGAACACAAACACAGGGATTCAGCGCATTTCGTCTTTGCAATGCAAGAGCTCCGCGGTGATACGGCGTGCATCGTAATGAAGTATCTGCTGGGTGTAAACTCTTACTGGAGACTTGTTAAACTGCTGTTAGCAGCTGAAGGAGGATGTTTCCATGACCCAAAGTGTCCAAAACCTACTGATGGGTCATGGTTACATTCAGCTCAGAGGCAAACAACCAAGAACACAGCTGGTTTGAAAATATTCTGACGTGTTCTCAGAGAGTTGATGCACTCATTCCTGATTTTTTTTTACACTTTCGATCACCAGGAGTCTCAGATACCAGAATCTACACAATCTACGGTGCACCCGGTTAGTAAATCAGCTTTACACACATTATCAAGTTTGCACGTTTCAATACACTCAAACCTTTAGTTTATCAGGCCCTGTGTGTGTCGTCATGACGTCTTAAGGAAAAATCTGCCCACTGTGGATGAGTTGGATGATTATGTTTTGCAGCTGTGGGTTAAAAGTTACAAGAAAATCTTAAATCTTTTGTATCCATTAGTCAGTTAGATGTCAAATTTCAGCCCATACAATTGGGTTTTCTGAATAAATGAGACCACAGTGAATAAAAACATGGCAGCTGTTTGGGATCCTGAGGGTTAAAGGAATAAACATGTTAATTATTTTTGAGAAGTCATGGAGTAATTAGTCCAACAAAAAGCAGAAAAAAATGATTCCAGCAGAGACGGTTAAAGTTGTGGAGCTCTTCTATGAGCGAGCATTAACTGGAACTCACTGCCCTCGGATCTCCGTAACTCTGTCACGCTCCCAATCTTCAAATCAAAACTCAAAACTCATCTGTTTCAAAATACCTACTGTCTTTAACTGCTCCAAATGGTCCTCACTTTATTGCTTTTATGTTGCTGTTTTTAACTCTATTTGTTTTATGTGTTTTTACCCTTTGCAAAGCGACCTTGGGTGTCTTAAAAGGCGCATTGAAAAATATAAATGTATGTTTTATTATGAAGCATAGAACAGTGATTCTTCTTTTGAGTTGTCTTGGAGTGAGAGAAAACGCTTTGAAAACACATAATGTCCATTTACCGATTACACTATGATCGCAAACAAGTTTTGTTTTTTGTAACATGCTAATAGCTGGGGAGTTGTGGGTGATCTACGTGGATTTTACAGTTCACCTGAGAATTTGGGAGAGCAGAATGGCCGTCAACAAAAACTGAAGTTTGAAACTATGGAGTTGGAGGTCTTAGAGGAGGAAATAAAAAAAAGAGACACGTCCAACAGTATTATTAATAATTCAAGAAATATCTTTGGTCTTCTGTTCTCTTGTTGCTTTTAAAATTCAGTTTTGTTAGATTCAAATCGTGCTACAATATTTAAATTCACTCATGGTGTTTTTTGTTGTGGTTTAATTACATGAAAAGTGCACAGAAACAGGATGAACTTGCTCATCTTGAGTGACAAAGCATTCAACACTTGGGACAGCACACCAGATGTTAAAGAAGTAATCTTGGCACTAACTGTGCTGCTGTGCTGGAGTGATCCAGACACAAGAAAATGCAGCTTTGCAAGGAGTTTTTCCAAAGCTCCTCATAGTGACTGACTCCAAAGCAGCCTGTCGCTCATCTAGTCGCTCAAAAAATGGCATTTCTGTCTCTACTATTATTATTTCTTACAGTCTAAATGTCCTGGTTGCACCTGAACCTCTTTCTCACCTCAATGAGCACAGCCATTTGTAGACAACATCCCTTGATATTGAAGCAAAAACGCAAATTGCAATTAGTTTCAGGTTTGATAAATCCATACATCTCCTCCTCCCAGTATTTTGTGCATTCTTATAATTTACATATATTCTGCATATTCACATGCTTAATGGATTGCGTATGCTATTTAGCTCATTTGACAGACGCAATCCATGGTGCACCCGGTTAGTAAATCAGCTTTACACGCACTATCAAGGTTGCATGTTTGTTACTCAGTTAGATGTCAAATTGCAGCCCATTAAACTTGGTTTTCTTGACTAAATAAGACCACAGTGAGTAAAAACGTGGAAGCAGAACATGACTAGAAACTGTTTGGAATCCTGAGGGTTAAAAGAAAAAATATATTCATTATTTTAGACAAGTCTTAAATATAGGGTTTTTGTAATGCTGAAATATCAGAATATCTTCTTATACGGAAAAAAAATATTTTAGAAACCCCATCATTATTAGAAATATAGAGTTCAGCAGGATGGATTTGGTCTTTTCCAGCTCAGGGAGAATCTCCACTGGAAATTTTCAGAAGGGACAAATTTTTCCACCTCTTACTTTAACGCTTGTGAGCAGAACCCAGGAGTCTCTGGTGATAGTGGCAAACCAGCTTTTTTTTTCCTCTAGAGGAGCCAGTGGTGCTTCAAATAGGGAGCACAAATTATTCCTGACAAACTGCTTTCCCCCTGCTGACAACCTGGATTTCATTAAGCCCGGGCTCGCTGGAGAGAATGGGACAGCACTTTTTTAGACGGGCTATTTCCACAGAAGCTTAGAAATTTTAATCATTGATGAGGTCGGTGCTGGAGAGCTTTAATAGAAAACTAATTTACAACCCTTCTGCTCGCTGCATCTGCTCCGGCTTTCTGATAATAGACGCCGGGCTCCGAGTGTTTGGGGAGCGTGGTCAAGAGGTGGTGAAGGTGAGGTCGGCGTGTTTGGAAAAAAAAAAAAAAAAAACGACATCAGCTGAAGTGAGGTTCTGCTGAGGGATTAGAGGTTTTTCTGCAACACCTCAAATGAGCAGATGAAGCTGTTTTACTGCAAGTCATGGTTCTGTTTAGAACAAGTTCATTTAAGAGAAGCAAATAGAGGATTACAAATCAAATCTCTCATGTGTAGAAGTTTGAAAATTCACTCCTACAGTGAAGTAACTGTCATCTTTAAAGTCACAGTGAGCAGTTTTTTCTCCTACTCCTGTGATCTCTGAAGCTGGTGTGTTTAACTTCTTTTGCTTTTTACATGGTTGTCTCCTTTTGATAAATCACAACTAGCTCCAAGGTGATTGGTTGACTAAAACTGAACACCAAACAGACACAAGAAAACTCCAACAACTCCAAAATATTCTAACAAACAAAACCAAACGTCCACTTTTTCTCTGACATGTCTCCTTTTTTGGTTGTAAAACTATGTTGAGGCAGGTTAAATAAAAATACCTAAATTATCCTGGTTCTTCTCAGCTTAATTTTCAGCTCATTAACCCTTTAGTCGCCAACTTTTTTTGATAAAATGATCAGTTTTGAAATCACTATTCCAGAAGGTTGTAGCTTGAAAATGGTCAGAGAAAAAGACATACTGTAAATGAGGAAAATCATCAGTATGTTCCAAAATTTGTGATGGGAACAAATTCACTCATCTAATTTGCATATTATGAGGTCACCAGATGTTTTGTAAACATCTGTAAAAGACGTCTCGGTCACTATTTCTGCGTTGTTTTACATCACACATCTGCGTCACTGGAGGACTGAACATCTACATCAGATGGTGAATATTTCTTTTCAGAACCTGAGACAGCTATTACTTGACAAAGTACTTCGTCAATGGTTAACAGATATCTCGCTAAAATTTGCTTTCTTGCTCTCTGTTATGCTCCTATTGTCTCCTTGACCAGGGTGTGGTCTCAAACTCTGTAAAGTCCAAAACTCTGAATAGAAACACACCCACAAATATTGCTCAGATTGAAGTTACAGATGTCCGCCATCTCCTGGTGTAAAGTACTAACTACATGAGGCACCTAATTTGCAGCTATGGGTTCTTAAATTCAGCAAAGTTGCTTGTTGCATTTTTGCAACTTTGGCCTTTAGAGGGTTAATATTTATAGTAAAGCATTACACTGGCATTGTTCTGATGCACTAACCTGTCAGGATACTCAGCATGAATGACATCATCATGCATCATGACATAAAAGACAAAAAATGCCAGAGAGTAAAGACACTTTCAAGACCGACTGCAGAAAAAGTTCTCTTCTTTCTATTGACCAGTGTGAAGCACCGTGAACTGTCTGTAAAGCTTGCACCGATGTGTCAAATTCAAATAAAGGTTCTGGAGACTCTGAAAACCATTAAGACAAGGAGGACAAAATAGAGAAAATAGAAACGCTGTCTCTTCTTGTCTTTTTCTTTATTTGGAGCTACTATTTATGTTTTTAGATTAGTCCAAATAAAACAAGAATGCATGACGTCTCATTTTCTTTTGTTTACAAAGAACACTGAAGAATTCCTCCATTTTTCCATTTGGTTAACTAAAATTTATGTGAGGTTTTTCTTTCTAATGAGGCATTTTTAATGTTTAAATTAAAGAAAAATGTTCAAGGAATGGTTGACATACTTGGTGGTTATCTTAGCACTATCTCCAAGAAGCCAGGTAGGCTGCCCTCATTTTGGGTTTTCACGGAATATCATCGCCCTAACTTTGGTCAAAACTGAGAGCATATAACCATTTAAACACAGACAGACTTTTGGAAAGCAGTAAAACAGAGATGCTTACACGCTACGACAGCAGTGGAGCGGTTCTTCTTGGCGTTGCCGTCCTTTAAACCGATGGTGCTGGCGTTGGGTTCGGCCTGATAGGCGCACAGAGCCTCCCACTCTTTCTCCAGACGGTCTTTGTTCTTCAGGTGATCCTCCATGTAGGACTGAAGAAGGAGGCAGAAAGAGAATCAGATTTAAATATTGTACCATCTTTGAAAAGCTACTTTCAGTTGAATTTAAATTCTTCACGGAAAGTTGACCAAACATGTGCTCTGTAATCCGCAGGTATCAGTTGAATCAACTCCAAGACTCTTTAAACGACAGCTCTGTCATTACCTACGATATTACAGTCATAATTAAGGAAGATAATGTGACTTTGATAAACTGTTGCAGGATGATTTTGGCTCACAGACTCACAGAAAGGACTGTGTTGGCTTGTCCATTATCTGATGCTTTGTTTTCTGCAGCTGCGAGAATCGTGGGCCCGTGCAGTCAAAATATGGATGGTACAATCCTCGGTAATGGATGAGGGAACCAAATGAGCTCTTTAAATGGCTCCTGCAATGATTTATGGTGGCAGTTACAAATGGGGCTGATCTTAATCAGAATTAGCTCCCCCCCAAAAAAAGGCCTAATGGCTTTCTGCTAAAATGAGAGTTTGTTAAAAATGGAAGGCGGCTCCACTTCACGTCCGGCAGGAGAAGGTAATAGAAACGAATCTTTTCTTTATCTTTTTTCTGTTTTTTGTTTTGTTTCTTTTTAGCAAACATGAGTTAGCTTCGTAAAGTCAGTCAGACGTTTCCTTTTCATGCTGTGGTTCAAACACATCAGTCAGAATCACTCCTATAAAAACAAAAAATGGATCTAATGAGTGAATTTTGGTTCTATGTCTCTGCTTTGGGAGCTCCCTGCCAAAGCTGGTTTGTGCAGTCAGAGCAGCAGCAAACACCCACATGGATACAGAACTAGATGATATAGATGTCTAAAGACCATGAAGTCAAGACATTCAGAGCTCCCTCTGCTGGTTGGCCGCAGTAAATGTCATAAACACCATCTCCTACACCAGTAGTTTAGACCCGAGCTCAAACCAAAAAAATGGAAAGTAACATGCAAGTTAATGCAGAAAAGTGCGAAGTGTGAAAGTGCATGTAGGGCAACAATGATGATAGTGCAAGAGAAACATAAGCAACCAACAAGCTAATTGCCATTAAGTAAATGAATTGCACCGGGGATAAAAGAGCCCTGAAATCTTTTAGTCCTCCTCTTAGGAACCCTAAAACGACGGCCAGAGGGCAAAAGCTCAAACTCTTTTTTAAGCGGATGATTACAACAATCTAAAATGACATGAGCCTTCCTCAGACCTGTCTGTTATAGACAGAAATCAGCCCTGCATGTGTTTGCAGGTAAAGAAACAGTGAGTGAGAAGGTCTGAATGTACATGTACGAGTGTACAGCTGTTCACGTCTGTTATTTTTCTGGTGAGCAGCCACGCTCTGTGCTCAAACAGCCGGCTTCATCCTTCAAAGCCAAGGGTTGTGAGTATCTGAAAGTGCACACACACACACACACACATACACAGTTTTTCACTCAGTAACACTAGCCGCTTCCTCTCCTAGAGTTGCCTCTCTATTATATTTGCTGCTAAAAGCAGCTGTGATGTAACACGAAGCTGTGCGCTGCGACCCTCCACCTGCACACAGACGCTTATCAACAGCAGGCGGTCCAAATCCATCAAAAGATCCACACACTCACAGGAAAACACACACTCGGGGATGGAGGAAACGCACATATACTGCACAATCCATGTATAAAGGTCACTTATACAAAAACACATCCGCCCACACACCAAACACACCATACAGTGGCAAAAACACGGCTATAGAAGTCATCAAAAGCACAGTGGTGCACACACACACACACACACACACACACACACACACACACACACACACTGTATCCCTATAGATCGAAAGAACAGACACCTACTCACGCATATATATTTATATGTGTTCAAGAAACAATCATTCACACTCTTACAGGACACACACACACACACACAC
>RPOG01000580.1:279509-294008 GCA_008086565.1 Thalassoma bifasciatum | reverse complement strand
CTTTTAACAGTGATATCCACTGCATTCACAGAGCCGCCATGTTCCTCTGACATCACACTCAGGGTGGGAAGCTCAAATGCTGTCATGATGTATTTGTTGTTGTGTCCCAGGTTTGCAAATGTTGTCAACATAAATCAGTGGTATATGATCCTTTAGTATGGATCAGCAACTGGAAAGAGAATGGATTGTGGGAATATCCTGAGGGACGTGTGATAGATAGACCATATTAACAAGGCAGCCCCCCTCTCAAAATTAATTTCAAGGAAATACTTACTGAAAACCTATACGTTTTTTTTTCTTTTTTTTCTAATCAAACTATCAATATCACTTGGCAAAAAACAGGACTGACCATTTTCAGATATTGTATAACAGCTGTGCCACGTCCCTGATGCTGCTGCCGCTGCCACAATGTTCTGGATCCTATTAAGCTCACAGCTCTGTAGCTGCTGAGCCTCCTGGTAAACCCAGCCCACTCCTCGTCTCTGTGGTTGTGGGATGTTCTGCACATCACATTGGTCCTCCATTCCTGACATCTAGCTCACTTAATGTTTGTTTACTGCTGGCAGTGTAGCTGTGTTTTTTTGTCCCTCCATCTTCAACCAGCGCGCTTTCTGATTGGCTATTATTTTGTTCCTTTTAATAAACATGTTTAAAAAAAACGCGTTGAACTTGTGTGCTAAGCTATCCTCAAGGTTCCCACTCACCAGGATATTGGTGAAAAGGCAGGGTCAGGCCCAAATTAGACAAACTGCCATCAGAATAGCTCAATCAACCAGGCCATGCACCACCACCACAGAATGGAGAACGAACTCACAGTTTATCCATCCTCTTTGTGTCTGGACCAGGTGAGATCCCTTTTTTGTGTCAAATTAAGCCATAGGCGCCACTCCTGGTAGTGTCCTGCCTTCACTTCCTTCCATCAATTTGTTCCATCAACTCCTTTAAGTTCAGCTTTGCAATGATATCCTCCCCGTATACTCAAAGTCTTTGGGTTCCCAAACAGTGGGTCATGGTGAGGATGCCTCCAGGTCATGGGTTCACATCATCATGGTTGTAACAAGGGTATCTGGTTGCCTTTGAATCTTTGACTTTCGTTCTTGAGTAATGGACACAGTCCTGCCAAAACGCCCAGTGTCTTTTGAACCAGTCTAAGAATTTCACCTCTAGCTTGCAGTTCAATTGCCCCCAGTTGTCCCTCTTCACCATGGCCCTAGTCCCAATGGAACACCCACTAAACAAACCTGGGGTCCTATTGTATTGTTCCTAGATGCAGTGGCACACCATGGGGTTTTAGTCAGAGCCTTCAACAGGGAACGCAAAACATTTTCACAAGCACACACACATGCACTGGTCACAAAGGTGCAGATACAGCAAACACAGCCTCAGAACATCTTAAACAAGCAGCATCAAGCCAAAGCACCTACCCATGTATCGTGTTTGTATTACACAGGGACCGTATGACACAAAACAGGCCTCCACAATTCATATACCAAGGTTCATCAGATATTTGACAACAGTTATTCAAGTCAGACTATCTAATTAAGGTGTAGTTGTGAGTTCCTTCAATACACATTATAAACACCATCAATCTGAGTGTGCAGCATCAACTCTGGGAAACAGCATCTCTTGCCCAAACTCAAGCAAACCAATCAGGCATGACCATAACAACAAATAATGATGGATAAACTAAAACATCACGATAGCTTCTCTCTTTACGCTCACCCGTCACTGTAAAAGAAACCCAAATCCTTCAGGATCCTACAGGGTTGGCAGATGGTGTGAGTGAGTGCTGTGGCCATCAAGTTTCACTTTAGCAAATAACTATGTTTGCTGACAGCAGCCAAAGTTCTGGATAATGACAATGAGGCTAGCCAAAGTTATAATCAAACGGTAGCTTCAAGGGAAGGCCAAAGGCTAGCAGATCTACTGGACTGGTCCAGGTAATGTGAAAAGATGACTTTCAGATATGAAAGAAATCCCAGCTCAACCACACACAAAACAACCCGGAGGAATTATTGTAATGTACTGACTTGCACGTCATGCACTTCATGTACTTCAGCCCTGGATGTTTGGTTTTGAAGTCATTACAGATCATCAACTGCATTGCAACAGCTGATCAACTTCTGGTAAACATCAGAGGTTTTAAGCCAACATTATTATGACTACAAGCTTGTGCCTGGCCTTATCATTTGACTGGCTATCACAAAATTCTGCCATTATCCAAATCAAACGTTTCCTTTATTTTGACCCAATTTCCCTCTGAAACCTCCCAATCTATTTTCTCTTCAGTTGCTGATTAATCAAGAAAGAATGTTGTTCGTAAGCTTATTGATCCCCTCCTCTGTTTTTATTTTTTTTATTTTCATAAATCCATATTCTTCCTTACTAAAAACACTAGACTAAACTACATATCTCAGCTGACAAACAGCTCTTTAGAGGAGCACTTAATAGTGTTGTACTTAGTTGTATATTGCATAAAACAAGGTTACTGACTAGTTTGATTTGTTTTTTTGCATTTTTCATGAGGTCTTTCCTTGACCTATTCTTTGCACTTACATGTCCAGTACTTGGACTACAAGAATGATGTAAATTGCATGTTAAATCTTACAGTAGAGCTTACTCTGGACACATTTGTTACATAGCCCTAGCACAGGTTATCACACAGTCCGTCAGTAGACCAAAGCTTGTTGAGAAACTTCATGCTGTGCTAACTCACATGCAGTAGCCCAGCATTGATGTTGGACCAAGTATCAGCAGACAATCAGGTCAAGTGTTCGTTATCAGTGGAGACAAGAAATCACTCAGGAAATTATCACAGCAGTTTTATAAGTTTTCAACCAATGTTCAGTGGAGCTAATGCTGACTCTGACCAGGCGCCAGGCCAGCATGGGGTAGACAAAGGCATTATGGGACTCTTTGGCATTAATGTGAGGCAGACAGGATGTGAGCTGTGATCTTTAGTCTTCCAGAAAACATCAGCAACATTTACTCTGAAGTTTGATAAAATCCAGTTGCAGAGGTTAAAGGAAGCAGAAGCTAGCGTGCAGTGATTTGTTCAGTTTTTAGAGTTTCTGTGAGGATTTTAAACCTACGAAAAGAATCAAACCTATCCCATTTACCCAAATGTCACATGTGTCAACTGATCTGTAGACTTTTGGTTTCACTGCAAAACCACAACCAGATCCAATTCCTGTTAGGATTGAGTACGGTGGTGAAATCTACCATAAATATGAATGACTATCCTGATGAAGCAGCCCAGCACTGTGCTGTGCACCTTCGAAGGCCTTAATCTGCATAGAGCTGCTGCACTTGTTCCATGGCACGGTGTACTTGTTTACATGTCTTCACTCACAGTTTGTTGCATGTCTGTTGAAGGTATCAGCTGTCTGTGCAGCCACTTTATGCAACTTTTTGTTCTTTTAAATACAGGTTGGGCTCTTTAAAAAGCAGCCCAAAGGCTTGTGACTCACCATGGAGTTGCTGCAGCATCTGCAACAGCAAAGTACTGTTCAAATCTTTTTAATGGATTAATCTCAAATCCTGGAACTACAGCTAAAGCAATCTGAACAGAAGCAACCTGGGGCTCTTTGGTATGCTAATTTGTGCTATTGAACAGGCAGTGCTGACCTTTGAGTGAACAGAGTACACAAAGGAAGAACCCATCATATTAGCAGCCTCAAGAAAGCAAATTATCATCCACCTTCAGTGTGAGCAGCTTCACTAAAGACATATTTGCAGGACAAATTAAGTACATGGTCAGTTTCTGCCAGGTCGACCCTGGATACTCCAAACAGCCACAGTATTAATCCCAGAGGCCATAGATAGTGTGGCCAACACAACTTATCAACTGATTGCACTGACAAATGTGCTCTCTTATTAAGAGAAACTAGGTGACACCAATATTTTTTAGGGGTGGAATGGTTCATGGAATGGTTTGGATCTTATCATGGATTTTGGTTCTGTTTGGTGTACATTGCTGTTGTTTTAAGACCCCAGAAGATCATATATTCCCAAAATTCTACTATCTACATGCAGTGGCCTGTTCTGGCTGAGCTGAAAGGGACTGCTGAGAGTGAGGAGGACTTGTCAACCTGTGAGTGTTTTGGAAAGAGTGGGGGACATAGACTGTATAAAACATGGACGTAGTCTCCGTGACGTCACCCGTCTGTTACTGCAGCTCCGTTTTTAAGCAAAATGGTGGCCGTGGCCATATTGGAATTGGGACGAGTGATGAGTGCCCAAACTCACAGCTATTGGGCGCCCGTCAGTCACGTGATCTGAGCTGTGGCTCTGACTGGGTAAGCTCTGGATCGTACTATCTTTTAAACGGCTGAGTTAGAAGAAAATTCACCCCCCTCACAGTGTGTGCCTTTAGCGAAATAAGTGATTCAGACGGGAGACAGAGTTTGTACCAGGCTTTAAATACGCTAATTATGGCTCTGAAAACGGCCTTTTTTCCATTCATTTGTACGTGACTTCCGGTGCTTCCGTAACCATCCTCAAGCGGTCTCTCGAGGAACAGCAGCTTTTTAGCACTTCCATGTTGTCTCATGTTTTCAGACCGGAGGTTGCCACTTGGTAGGGGCCCATGGTGGCACCCATTGCTCATTGAGGGGATTAAAACGTGCTTTCACTGCAGTCTCCAAACTCAAGAAAAGTCACTAGATTTGCCTAGAAGGGTCTGACAAGCCTCCGAAGTTGCTAAGCTAGATAAACAGCTCACACTCAGTCACACTTTTATCCACCACTCTAAATCTAAAGTACAGCAGAACCATACAATACCACAGGCACATCCTCTAACTCTGACTGTTTATCTTCTCCACTTGCCATGCACACAACACAAACGCCTCTCTCCACAACTGTACTACTACTCTCATTTGCCTTGCGTGATCAGAGCTACACATACACTTGTCTAAACCAAGTGGCAACCTCTGGTCTGAAACTATGAGACAGGGTGTCCACTCCAGGCTGGCTCTGTAAGTCACAAACACACTGAGCCAAAAAAGGCCATTTCCACAGCAGAAATAAACATCTTTACTGCCTGGTACAGAAACTGTCTCCCGCCTAAATTGCTTATCTTGCAAATGGCACGCACTGTATGGGGGATGTGGTTTTTTCCAACTCTCCAGTTAAACAGATGTTAAGATCTTGAGCTCACCCAATCAGAGTCACAGCTCAGATCAGTGACTAATGAGTACCCAATAGCTGAGAGTTTGGGCACTCCCCACAAGTCCCATTTCCAAGCTTCAGAGCTCTGCATCAGATACAGACGGACGACGTCACAGAGACTACATCCATCAATAATACAGTCCATGGTCTAAACTGAGCTGTAAAATGAACGAATGAAAAAAAATCCCCAAACTTGTGCTCTGGACCAAGGCAGATGAAACGAAGAGTTTACTTTTTTTTTCATAAACCTTTCCATCCCTAACATTAGATGGGCACTCAGTAGGAACAGCTGATACCTATGTAGCTGAAATATTATGTGACCAAGTATGATTAAAAACTGAGATACCGAAACAGAATTAAGCATGTTTGGGGTACCAAATTTGGAGTTAAGGGCAGAGAAATTTTGTCAGGGCGGTTGCAAGAGGGCCTTCGCCCACACTGTCGTCGCTCGGGCCCCAAATAGAGCTGGAGAGCTTAGTGGCATTGGAAACCAGAAACCAGACACAGTTGCTGGTGAATAGGAAATTAACCAAACGGTGTGCACTACCAGGAAATGGTGTCAAGCAAAACCAATGCGTACATAGCCAAAACCTGGAAAAAGGAGCCTTTGTACTTGTTTTCGGCTCTGTGTATATTTGCATACACACAAAGCAGTGACTGAACAAAACAAAGCACTGTTTGGTTTTTATATATTTGGTAGATGCCTGGTGAGGCATTGTGGTGGTCCCATTCTTACTGCTCGGAGCTCAGTATGTAGGGTGAATCTCAGTCCACTGCATCGCCCCCTCTCCTCCTGTAATGATGGAACTGCTCTGGGACTCACAGTTTTTTAGGCCTCTATTAATCAAACTGTGAATGCCGTACCCAGCTGTAGGTGATGCTCAGAACCTTCACTCTGATGACAGGAAGCACTGAGCGCTCATTTCCCCACATTGTGACTGGCTATTAATGAACTCTGGGAGAGTATAATGTTTACCCCCTGACATCTGCTGGGACTGACCTGAAACACGAATGTGTCTCTTTTACTTTTCCTACACTGCTGTTCTTGTTTCTGTTCATATATCCAGAAAAAGACTGTGCATGATGAATCTCTGTGTGCTGCTGCTGATGGTGATGATGATGATGATGATGATGATGATGATGATGAATTAGTGTTGTGGGTTCTTGTGTAATTCCCAATCTGTAAACCTGAACGTTTCACTGTGATAACAACAGCAACATTTAAGCTGTTTCTCATGTTGACTGATGGACTTCCTCTTACCTTGTCACTGGATTTATTCTTGGTATGATGCAACTTTTGGTGTCTCCATTTAAAGCTACAGTAATGTGTGATATAGTTCATATAAAAATAATAAATGCATCAAATCTGATGTGTTCTTTTCAATGTGCATGTTCCTGTCAGGATGAAAACTGATCGTTGAGGTTCCCTCCTGCATGTTAGTAATGATGGACTTCTTTTGGTCTCTGTGGTGTGCACATTCCTTTAAACTCTGCTCTAGACTGAACCAGCCTTTGATACTGTTTCAAAGTGATGTCACTAACACATCAGCCATCAGTTTGGGGGACTGCTGTATTATAACATTAACCATTAACAAAGCACAGCAAAAAGGCATCACAGCGCCACCATGGCATCATCTTTTGTATCTTCATCCTTACATCGAACAAAAGCTTTCCTTGAGGCAGCCAAAAGTACCCCACTGAGCAAACTGAGGTGATCAAATCAGCTGACTTCTGCTTTTCATTATCTTGCTTTAGGACCCAGTCTTTGCTAAGCTCCAGTTTATGAAACAGACACCAGGAAAATTTCCCTGAGAATTTGCTGCTTCAGTCCAGAGTTCATGTTGGCTTCATCATTTTGAGCAGCTCTGGTCCTGAGGCAGAGCAGGAGCTCCCCGAAAAGCACACACCACTGTTCACAGGAAACCCTCTTCCCATGAACACCATCAGTGTTCTCTGAAAGACTAATTCATGAACAGCTGGGGCCTGTACTACGAAGCTGGATTAACTCATCCTGGATCTCTTTTCGTACCCTGGGTTAACTTAACGAGACATTTACAGTCTGGATCATCTGTACTACGAAGCTGGATATCAACTGGCTGAGTCAATCCAGGATTGTCAGTCTGGATCAGTGCGCGCTCACATTAAAGAGGTGGAGTTTACAGCGTCAGATCAATCACAAACACAGAGAAACAGGAGAAACCCTGCAGGGCAGCCTTCTTTACTGTGGAGGAGCAGATAATTATTCTTCAAAAATAATCATCAAATAAAATATTCAGAAAAAGAGCGACTGTTACTGCAGCAAAAATCAGGAAGGAATACTGCAGAAAATCACGACTGTGTTAATGCAGAATTTCTGGGGATTGTATAATATTAAGTCACCGGACAATATACATACTCTGATCATCAATTTGATTTTATCACAGCACAGTGATTTGGGGCAGAGCTCTTCCTCAGTTCTTTTCCTTTGTTTTATATTTGAAATGAAGTTATTTTGAGGATCAGCTCCTGTGTGAGCGCTTTCTTATTTGAATATTAATTTCTGACTGTGACAGTGACAAGTAGTTATGGATCCATGTTTCTGCAGTTACACCCCGACCATTATTATACACCTCATTATTTCAGATAAACCCGACTGTGATGTGTAACATTTGTAACATGTGACTCAATAATTTAACAGATATAACTGAGTCCAAATCTGTATCTTTGGCTGAATATTCTTCAAAAGTTAATTTAAACACATCATCCAGGACAAAAACAACACTGTTGCAGCAGTTAGTGTCATTATGATAAATTTTACAATCTTAATTTATCAGAAAAAATAAACAGATAGAACTCTGATCACTTAAATTCATTTTATTACACACAGAGGTTTGGAGCAGAGCTCTTCCTCAGAGCTCATGTCAGCGTTTGAGTTTGAAAATCAATCTGTCCCAGTGACGGTGTAAATAGTAGTTGTAAGTATCCATAAACTCATGTTTCTGCAGTTAAGCTGTGTGTGAATTATTATTAACATCAATATTTCAGATGTGTGTAACAGCGGTGCGTCACATTTGTAACATATGACTCCATCAGCTGGCAAACGTAGCTCTGATGAAAATCTGTATCTTATATAGGATGTCATCAGGACATCAAAAGGATTATATTTCTCTTTAAAAATTCTCCCTCTCCTGAGCGAACCACGCACCAACTCTGACAGGATCATCTAAGAACAGGCAGCTCATTTTCCAGAGAGCTGATTGGTCAGGAGGTGGAGCTTTTGACCTCGTTGATCTCTGATCCAGATCTTAATCTGCTCTGGAGCAGGTTAGAGGTTCAGACTGAGTAACCATGGAGATTTTTCACGGTAAGAAGTGAATGGGCATCGTAGGACAGAAAATCAGGGTTAGTCCTGAAATTATCTTGAGAAGAGAAAATCCAGCTTTGTAGTACAGGCCGCAGGTTTATGCCTCGGCTTCAGGCAACGTTTATCCTGGAAGCTCAAAGGAAAACAGTAGATCAGTATGGTATTTTAGGATCATACGTTTCCAGATTTGGGTGAAGAGGTAAATACTGATCCTTAAACAGCTGAATAACCAAAATATCACATTACAAAACAACACTCAGAATTATAAGGGGGGTACATTTGGTGAAATCAGGTTGAACTCTTCAAACAATCGGCGGAAGTTGGCATCCCCTGAAATTCCTCCATGTATAATCAATGCAATCCCTGTTTTTGGTGTAACCTTGTGAATATGAGACCACACAAACAACAGGATATGAGACAGTATGATTTGATACTGCACAGTAAGACAGATAAACCATAATGCAATAGAGATCCATACAGTTTGATAAATACCATACTATTTATTCCTAGACAATTTTATAGAAAAAGGAAAGAACAACAGAATATGATGTAAATGCACTAAGATACCTTACTCTTCTATGGGCCTGATCTACCAAGGGTTTGGGTGTATTTAAACATGTGCAAACTTGATAGTGCACATAAAGCTGATTTGTGATGAATGAGCAAAATAGCATCCATTCAGTGTCTGCCTTCATGAACATGCAGAATATACACAGATGATCAGGATGCACAAAATATTGTGAACCCGTAAATGATTTAGCATACCTGAAACTGATTGTGTTTAGTGTTTTGCATCTATATTTAGTGCATTTGAGAGGCAGGTGCAAACTGGTACAGCGTTGCACTGCAGTCATGTGGCTAACAAACTTAAATGTTGGCAGATGTTTTCAAACACACAAAACTGAACCTTTACAGCCACCATAGAACAAAAAACCATTAAATTAAAAAAAAAAAACACATATTCGAACATAAAGAAGGGCTACTGACTTTGTGCCTTTGTATTATTTCCTCCACCAAGATTATGGGGTGGGATTTGTGCCACTAGAAACTGAATTTGAATTTTTGTATTGAATTTGAAAAGTATAGAAAAGCAAAGAGAACTGAATCTGAATTATCAAGAAGGTAAGATTCAATTTCAAAACATTAAATACAATTTCAGCTAATGCTTTTTAAATTCAATGCAAAAATTCTAATTCAGTTTGTAGTGGCACAAATCTCACTCCATACAAGATCTCCAACTTCATATCTTCGAACTTCATTTTTGTTTACCCCCAGCTCTCATAAACTCTCTGTGGGAACAGACGGTAGCACAGGTAGAGTCCTCATTCCTCAATAGGGTGGTCTGTGCCACTTTTGTACCTGTCATTGACTGTGCACGCAATCATTGTAGATCATCCACAACACACCCACTAATCCCTCGTTTGCACGATATAGTGATTCTTATTTTGAATATTTGGAATCTGGCCCCATGATTAAAAAAAAACCAACATACAACATAATGCAATACAACTCTATGACAGTACAAAATGACACAGCTGTCTACATTTTATTGTTCCTTAAGGCGCATTTTTCCTCGACCTGAGTGTCCTTCAAAGAAGTAAACACTTGCTCTTCTCCTGGAGACAGTGGTATCCAAAGCTTTCCAGCTTTGAATACCACCGTAAAAAAACAGGAGAAAAAAATTGAAAAAAAAATTGAAAAAAAAAAAAAAGCTGTAAAGCTTTGGTTGATGGATGCTTTTGACTGAGGTGTTTTTAGACCTCAAGACACAAAGGAATGAATTAATACTTCCAAAGAAGAGTGATTGGCTAACATAGGATTAGAGGATGGCTATGTTTTATTGAGCACATTGTGGAGCCTTGATCAGATGGTTTGCTCATGCTGACCTACAGAGTCAGCTCTGGGTGCATAAAGGTTGCAGGCCTTGCTCGTGTTGGGACTTTGACAACCCCTCCAGGGCTGGGGTTATTTTTTCCATCAGCTAGGTCAGTATCTTGAAGTGCATTACTGTTGTGGCCTTCTATGACTGTATATTACTGGGAGAAGGCTGCAGAAAACTTGGGCAGGCATTTGTTGCTGCTGTAGACCTGTGAGCTGTATCAGATGAATCAAGATGCTGTGAATTAAGTGTGCGTTTCTGTTGCTGCTGTACTTTGTGGAGTCTGATCTCTCTTTTAAGTGAGCAGTCTGTTCTCTGCTGATGCCATAACAGAGCTGAGTATAAGTCAGAAACATGGAGGTTATTCTCTCCGAATTATTCCTTCATGAATGGTGCCACAGAGTAAAATCAGGATGGCTTATGTTTCTGCACAGGTGTTCTGACTTCAGGTGTAAGTGCGCCCTGGTTGATGAAGTTAGTAGTCCCAGTCTCTTCCAGTGTTAGGCACACCTCAGAAAGGATTTGTTCCTCTACTTGAAGTCTTGTTCGACCCATTTTTGCAGCGAGCCCTGAGGTTGTTTTCCTGAGCTGAGCTGTCTCCTTGAGCTGTATGTAGATACAGACTGAGCCTGGGAAGACAGCCAATGTTTCAGCTGAAAGTAACTTTGAAGTAGGTCTCCTAAATCTCTCAGTTTGTTGTTGAAGCAGGGCGTACTTTGCTGGGTCAGCTGTGCCTGATTTGTTAAGAGTGAGGCTGAGATTTCCATGCCTCACTCTTGGACCCTGTAATGAGATAAAACTGTCTCAAACGAACATGTGTTGAACTCAAATTTAGCCTGAACTCAGAAAAACTTTCTCTCTTAGGCAGATAGTTTGAAAACAGTCTCCTTCATCCAAATATGCAAACACAAAGCACAACTTGAGCATCCTAATACAGAATAAGCCTTTTAGGACATGTCCAGAAGATGTTTTGACAAATGTCATCACCAGCAGTGGTGGGACAAAGAAGACAAAGGCACAAACAATGTGGGTTTTGGTCCCCAGACAGCACTCTAGCATGTGTTTTGGTTCCAAAGAGGGTACTTTTGCACGTGTTTGGCTCCTGTGAGGTCACTTTAGCGTATTTTGGCTACCAAGACCGTCCTTTAGTACGTGTTGTGGTGCCCAACAAGGCACCGTAACTGATATCACTCCCCAAAAGGCACGTTTGGTACACTGTAAAACCTAACAGTGTATCTTAATAAACGAAGTAAGTTAAAATAACTTAATTCCCTGAAAAAGTGGCAGCCACTCATTTCAATGAAGTTGGTCTAACTCAAAAATGAATAACTGTAGTAGTAACTCAGTAGATTTAAGTACATGCATTTTTCTTTCATCGTTTAAGTATTTTTCAATCATTTGAAGCTTGTTCAAAATACTTATTTTGTTTAAGTAGATTTGTACTCATTTTATCTGAGTTGAAAGAGCAGACCCTGCTGATCTGGGTTGGAGACCCTGATGCATCTGAGACAGACATGAGGCCTGCACCAGAAGCCATTGTTACTGTGCACCTGAACCGAGGGCAGTGTGAAAATGTAGTACTCCTCTTTACCTGTTGAAGATTACCACCCAGCCAGCATTTGTATGTGGGGCCAATGTGGTTTATACTTGGGTTACACTTAAGCTGTAAAGTGGGGCCTGGATTGTCCGTGGGTTCTATCATGGCCCCATATGGGTTTTCTATGAGATTAGACTGTTGGGCGGGGCCTAGCTAGGCCACATATAAGACCCATCCCCCAGTTTAAAGCTCTATGTAGAACTTCAAGTTTCAGCTGTTTTAAGTCATCAATGTTTGCAACCCAGAAGTCAAATACTGCTCCTTTCCAACCTAATGATGGTTTCATGAAAATGACGTTTTGTCGTAACCGTACAGTGATGGATGAGTTTGCTTAAAACAACTAAAATCACAATTCTGAGTTTGCTGAAAATATGGGGAAAAGTTATTTTATACATAAACTTAACTTTTTTGTGTCAATGTAAATAGCCATTAACCTTTTTGAAAAAAAAAAAAGTCCACAGGGTACAATGTGCTGTTAAAAAGAACACAACTCTTTCTGCATGGCCTCTTTACAGGAATATTATCCATTTACCCCCCCCTGCAAACACTTTCCTCTCATATGTCACATGTCACTTTAACCTCCATCACCTTGTTTCTTCAGTTTCAGTACACCTTGGACTCCAAATACTTCCTGCCTTTTACTGCATTTAATTGCTGAAACACTTTTACACTGAAGAATGTTGAGTAGAATTAAGTGCTTTGAAAATAAGTCAAACAAACCTTTAAAAATGAATTGAAGTACTGCCATTTTGAATTATATCTGAATGAAAGGATTCAATGGATTTACTGAATAACTTAAGTATGTGTAACTAAAAATCTTGGTGAACTAAAGAGAAAATGCGTAAAAAGCATTGGAAAAATAGAGTAGATACAATCAAACTGAAGTTTATTCCTTACCAAACCTTGTGACCATGAGTGAGAAGGGCACACAGTGGACATGAGAGCCTGCTGTACATGATCCCACCCAAGCACAACACAGACTGTCTGTGCACTGTGGTTTAGATCTGTCCACGCACCACAGTGTACACCGATTGTCTATACAGTCGTGTGGATCAGCTGTCTGTCCTCCATGGACCAGACCAGCTGTCACCACTCTAACGGTCTCTGGATGTTGAGGTACAGGAAGTAACGTTGTTTANAAAATTCCTGTAGATATTTATCAGCTTTTCATTTGAACTGGGATGTTTTACTTTGATTTTGCTTGGCACTTGTTGCTGCTGTCATGTACTGTGTGTTTGACTTCAGTATATGACTGTGAGGAGTAGTTGGCTGGTCCACTCTGTAGAGTGTATACAGCCAGCCTACACCATGGAGAGTAGACGGCCCGTGGCTCATATGTAATATTGCCACATACAGGTCCGAGAGCACAGGTGACGGGGGGGAGGAGTAAGTGCCACTGTTATTGTCATTCCAATTAGAATTTCCGTAAGACCCATGTTGAACTTTCGACATCGAAACGATTTGTTAACCCATTGTCAACATGAACAACATGTTTCTCAGTGTCGTCACTCGGGGAACTAAATACATGTCCATGCAACAACTGTCCACTAGTGTACTGATGTAAAAGGATTGAGAATATTTTACCTTTAAAAAATGTAATAAATTTACTTTGAAAAGTCACCTGTGATTTAATCACTTAAAGTTGAAGTTTTGGCATAAATAATTTGTTTCGGTGCAGGAATACTTTTCGGAGTGTAAGGTGTTCTTCAGCCAAAGCTGCAGGCTCTGAGAAATGAGCAAGAGTAAGATGTGGAGGTGTTGTTTAAAAAAGTAACAACATCTTTGTGAGATGTTTTGCTTGAATGCACAAAAACTGGACACATTGGGTGGAAAAAAGGCTCCTCCAGTTTTACACCTGAACATTGTGTGTCTTTAAATGGTCAATGTTTTTCTGTTGATGAGCCTGATTTTTTAAATGTTTTTCAACATGTTAACGTGTAAACTGTTTTAGTCACCAGGTGTAATGTGTAGATGAATAAAGACATAGACATTAAAATCTTGAAAATGTCTTTACTGACCACTAACCATTTAAATGATCTTTATAAAATGGTAAAGGTTTAAGATATTAATAATAATAATAATAATAATAATAATAATAATAATAATAATAATAATAATAATGTCCAAAGGAACCATACCTTGAAAAGGGTCATGTCATGTTAAAACATAATCTTAAACATATGTAAGTTCTGTTTTAAATGGGTCAAAGTTCATAAGCTGGATACATTTATATAAAATGTAAAATGTTTATATCAAAGTAACCAATCCACGGTGAAATTATGTTTCTGCCATCTTGGCAGGGCTGGCAGAGTCTGAAATATTTGGAAAAAGACTTTTCAATAAAAACGTGAGGTGCTGCATGCCATTTAAAAGTTTGGATTACTGTTATTGTAATGTGGTGTTTAATATTAGCAATAAGACAAATATTGTCTGTAATGGCATATCGAAGAAGCACACTTTTTTCTGCCATGCAAGAACATGATGTTTCAATTCTTTAAGTGAAAGTCAAGA
>RPOG01000580.1:251523-275743 GCA_008086565.1 Thalassoma bifasciatum | reverse complement strand
CTCACAAAGAGAAAGCTATATTGAGTTGAATCTAATTGATTTTTTGGTATACATTATCGAATTTTTACATTGGTTGTACTTGATATACTTTTTGAGCACAACTAAAAATTAAGTAAAGTGACCATAATTTTTCTATATATCCTAAAGATAAATCAAGTAGTTTCTACTTAATTAATTAATCCATATTCCGTGAAATGGTGTTATCTAAACATTCAATTTTAAGTTGTAGTAAATGTATACATTAGCATTTTCTACACAAAAATGTCTATGCAAAAAGTAAACATATTAACTATACACTGTAAAACCTGATGAGTAAGTTCAACTCAAATGATTTGAGGAAACCGGTTGCCTTGAATCATTTAAGTTTAATATCTTACACTGTATAACTTCAGAAAACTAATTCATTTGAGCTCAAGTTACTTAAATGTGCCATGAAAAAAGGGAAAAGTTGGACCAACTTAACTTAATTGTTTCAGTTGGTCACACTTAAATGAATAAAGTTCTTTTAAATAAAGTTAGTAAGTTAAATTAACACACTTGATTAAGTCAAATATACTCAATAATTTAACTGTTTTCAAATCAATGTTTTGCATTAATCGAACTTAAAGTTTTCAGTTGTTTCAACTTGATAACACAAAAGTTTCTGGTTTGCCAAATCAAGGTTTATGGTTTTGTCACCGTGAGTGAGGAGGGAGAATAGTAGATATTAGAGCTCATGACACAGTCCACCCCTGAACGTGCAGGTGTCTGTGCTTGATGTGGCAGGGGCTCTGGTTCCTGAAAATATAACAGGAGTTATCTAAAGTTTGACATCAAAGTTTTATTCAAAAGTATGAATGTTATAGGGTAGAATGTTTGGTTAGAAAAGAGCAATATTTTATTTTTGGATTCTGCACATTATCAAGTTGAAACAACTAAAAGCTCCAAGTTAGATTAAAACGTTGATTTGAAGGAAGTTGAATCATTAAGTTCATTTGACTTAATCAAGTGTGTTAATTTAACTTACTCACATGATTTAAAAGAACTTAATTCATTTAAGTGTTACCTATTGAAACAATCCGATTAAGTTGGTCCAACTGTTTCCTTTATAATGGCCCATTTAAGTAACTTCAGCTCAAATGAATTAGTTTTCTGAACTTATACAGTGTAAGTTAATGAACTTAAATGATTCAAGGCAACCGGTTTCCTCAAATCATTTGAGTTGAACTTACTCATCAGGTTTTACAGTGTACATGCTTTGACTCCAAAGAGGGCACTGTGACATATGCTTTGGCTCCCAGGAGGTCAGTTCATCATGTTTAAACAACACTGTAACAAGTTTTTGTGTAGAAAAAACGATAAACAACTGGCAGCGGGGCTGCCATGATGTTACTGAAAAATAAACTTTTTTTTTTTTACTACAAAAGAATTTTACAGAGTTTTACTGTTCATATTTTACCTCGTGACCATGAGTGAGGGCACACAGTGGACATAAGACCCTGCTATACACAGGTGTATTTCCTTGATGTGCATTGGTAAAACACAAAAAAATGAAGAAAAAAAGCCAAAATGGACACGATTTTACACAAAACACAAAAATGTATCCGGACAAAATTGTTGGCACCCTTTTAGAATTGTGGGTAATTCATTGAATTTTAAGCAGGTGATGCTTGTTTAAACTCAGCTGTGGTGAGTAACAAATAACATCTGACACTAGTTAGAATGTACAGTATAAAAGTTGACTCAACCTTTGTGTTGTGTATCTTTGTGTGTCTTTGTGTATCACACCAAGAATGGAGAAGAGAAAGAAGAGCTGAGGAGTGTCTGAGCCCTAAAACACAAACTGTTCGGTTAATCAGTATTAATCAATCTGAACATGGGCGGAGGGTACGCTCAAATCCCACGCCGGGTCTGAGTTGGTGTACGCAAATATCATATCAGAAAAGAGCGAGGTGCAGCGAAGAAAATCAGTCTGTGATGGAGAATTATTGCATCATATGAGTGCAGAACATTTTTAAAGGACAGAGGTTCCAGGATTAATATTTAGATAGTTAGATTAAACACAGCAATATAAATGTATCTGAAATTTCAGTCTTCTTTAGCCAATCTGTAAAATACATCACATATGAAAAAGCAGCGTGAGCTGTCAGCTGATTTCTTCATGTAACAAATGTGTGTTTCCTATGATGATTTACTGTGAACATTAGAGAGGCTGTTAACAGTGATTAAATACACTTCTATGTCCACACTAAAGTCTGCAGAGAATAACTACAGGACAATTGAACATTTAACATATATATTTTCCAAGGAGCTGTATTGATCACAGGATTCACAAGAAGATTACTGATTCAATCTAAACAATATCAACATTTAAATCTGAAGTGATAACGGAAAAGTGGCTGTCCAAAAGTGTCTTGGGAGAAAGATACTGGAGGATATATTGGGGAAAAACAATTAAACAATTTTACATTTAGTTGGTTCAAGAAGTCCAGACACAGCTCCCCAATTGTAAAATCTTTGACCAACTTTGGAAATCTGTTGCCTCCCCATCGCAGTCAGGCATTTGAATCAGAGTTGCTTTTTGACAAAAAGAGAAGTCAGTGGAAAGAATTTGATGAAGTAAAAACCAAGCATCTCAACACTGAGACTTCTTCACAAACTGTAGCCACCTTCAACTAGCTGGAAATATAAGGAAAGTTCAAATGGTTATGAAACATTTGTTAATTTACATGTTTTACCTCTGGGGGGGCTATGAACCAAGGCACAATGCAGGGCCAATATCTGAAGGTTGAGTTTAACTGACTCAACTGACACAAATGATGGAGCAGTTAAGTCCAGCTATCAGTATTTTCATCCTTTACAAACATCCTAACAGGAGACTGGTGCGCCCAGCTCAGGCTAGCATGCTAAGCAAAGAGGAAGACAGATATTCATAAATGTCATGGATGATGAAGCTCAGGTGCTGAGTGATGTTTGTGTTGATGAAAGCCTCAGAGAGTGTGTTGCTGACTGTTTGTCTGATCCCTGCAGTCTCCTGTGCTAAAGACCCAGACAATCACCATCTCTGACGTCACCAACTCCCTGAGAGAGAGTGTCATCTACAAGGACGTCCCCTTAGTGCACACTGAGACCAAGACCATCACATATGAGTCAGCACAGGTGAGGGGACTTCTGGGAATTGCACGTGGGAAAATGGGTTCAGTAGAGAATCCCAACTTGCATGGACTTGAGTTTTCACAGACTTGACTTGTTGCATGTATCCTTTTAATTCTTGTACTCCAGTTCTGAATGCCATACAGGTTATTGGCTGCAATCGATTCTATCTCTCAACATCTGGGAACCAAAAGAGGACATACAAATCCAGAAAGACAATTCATAGTTGGAGTGAATCAACTACACAGCTGAAAAAAAGTGGGAACAGATCCGTGAAACTCTGGTTGGCATCAGCTTTTTCGTGTCATCAGATTTTCACCTCACAATAATCCAACAGAATTCACCATCACCACATTATCATGATGTTTGTTCAAAACTAAGGACAGCAACTATAGCAAATGTAATGAAATTTTATATATTCGTACAACATTATGGTCACCATTCTAAACACCAAATGTGTAAGGAAGAAGATCAATGATGACTGAAGGCAGTACGCAGACTCCATCACTACACTAAAATCACTGCTGAAGCAGGGATGGAGAGGCTGTGTGTGTGTGTGTGTTTGTGTGTGTGTGTGTGTGTGTGTGTGTGTGTGTGTGTGTGTGTGTGTGTGTCAGAATCCGAATCGAACAAAATTGAGCAGCATCTGTGAATCACTCAGTAGTAAAATATAAAAATATATTCAAGACATCAGAAATTAATAACTTAACACTTTTTACTAGTTAATTAATATCTATTAAAAAGTGACAGGCAGTTGTGCAAAATAAAATTAAAAAAAAAAAAAAAAAACAAGTGATCAAAATATAAATAGAAAATATGTACAAAAAAAGAGGATGTGTGTGTGTGTGTGTGTGTGTGTGTGTGTGTGTGTGTGTGTGTGTGTGTGTGTGCGCACGTGTGTGTGTGCACAGAAGATTCAGGATGGAACAGTTAGGTTAGGTTTAGCTAATGTGTTTTTTTAGGGGGGTCTCCCCCCTGCAGAATTTCAAGCAATATACATGTTTATTTTTTTGTGAAAACATAAAAGGAAGTGATCTCACATGTTTAGAGGTTGACCATGTGTGATATCTGTTTTCATGTCCTAGCTGCAAACATCATGAACAAGTCACTGTCTGATAATGACCAGGGTTGGAAGGTTACTTTAAAAAAATTTATTGTGATACAGTTTCAAGTTACCTGATAAGAAATGTGACCAGTACAGTAATCAGTTGACCATTATGTGCTAAAGCAATAGATCTTCATTACTTTTAGTTACTTTTTGATTACTCTGTTACAAAATATGATAGTAAAGACAAAAGAAACTGAACCAATGACATGACTTAGTTTTGTGTTTTCTGTGACTCAAATGAACAATTTACCCTTGTAAAAAAGTGATTATTTGTTATAAATGGTGCAGATGTCTGTTTTAATCTCATTCGAATTGGCTATATCAGTTATTAGTAAAGTAAAATTCCAGGGTAAATCACAGACCATATTTGGAACTCCCACAGGCCATGTTCACACGTAGTCAGGTACCTGTGAAACTGCATATGTTTTCACACATTTAGTCCTGTCATCATCCACAGGAAATGGCAGATTTACGTCACTGAAAACTATCTTTTCTGAAAACTCAGACCAAAGTGAAGATTTCGGAAAACTACAGCTACATACTTTGGTGCATACGCTTGTACGTTGTAGTTTTAAAGACCCACCTTTGGGTCTGGCATGCTTAAGGCTTAGAGCTGCACTTTTGTTGGATTTGCCGGGTTGACTGTGGGAAAAGTATGAAAGTATTTACAAAAACACACAAGGGGGGATAAACATTTTTGAAAATGCCAAGCTATGTGTGCACAAGACCTCAATCTTGTCTGGGAAGCCACCTTGCAGGGATGTAAATCCCTTCCAATACCTTATCCCTCAGTCCCTTACAAAATATGTACATACTGTAAAATAATACACAATGCACTCTAAGCTTAATTTTTACTCAGTGTAACTTTAATCTGATTATTTTGTCCTTCTTTAACTGTAGCAGCATACAGCTACCTTTTTGGTATCCTAATTATGTAACACAATTACATGTATTCTGTTACTCCCTAAGCCTGACAGTGACAACAGGAAAAACCTGCAGAGTTCAATTCACCATGAGGTGTTAAAGCACGGTTGGTTACTCTGATGTCTTAACGTCCACCTATCATGTCTTTACCTTGTCCTTGCCCACGTCTTTGGTTGTCTTTCTCCCACAGTCACTGTTGTTCCTCATTTCCATGTTCAGACATGACTCACAAATACTCGCCCTACTAATCCAAAAACATCTAAACTGGCAAGGTGACTTTTATTAGGGTCAGCTCCAGAACTTCACCTTCACCTGTCATCTGCGACATGATTAATGCTGCAGGAGAAGTCTGGAAGTACTCCTGTGCCATCAGAGTTTGAATATGAATCTCTGACACTGAATGTTTTTTCAGCATCAAACTGAGACTTTGAAATTCAAAAACTGTCAGATTTCAAGCACTGATTTTTCTCTGCTTTTGATTTTTCCAATGTTGATTCAGCGTGGAAAAAAAGTATGTCTCAAATATATTTATGTTTAAAACTGAGCCAAAAGCATCAATGATGTTTCAGCGTAAAGTGTTACCGTGCTAACTGGTGACTATCAGCTGACTACCATTGACATGTCTGACTAAAGCCACCAGTTAGCACGGTCACGTTTAACTCCAAAACACTGGAAGCTCTGTACCATTCAGAACTCCATAGCACTTGATTTTATAGCAAAGTATCATTTCTGACAATTGATCACAGAACAACCAGGCAGGTTTATGTTGCTTACAATTTCAGTTTAGTGTCTAAAGAATGCTAACTCCTCTAAAGCAGTGTTTCCTAACTTTTTTGGGAAGTGACCCCATTTTGACATCACAAATTTCCTCAGAGACATTTTTCTAGAATTAGTTTTTGTCTATGTCATTTACATTGTTATCCAAAAACTGAATAGCCAGGATTAGTGCACAAAGTGGCTATATTTTTTCCCCCTTATTAGGACACAGACTTTGTTCTAACTTCTTTGAAATTCAAAAAGCTTTATTTAACCCCCAAGGGACAATTAAAGGCACATGGAGCAGTTAACAATGTAAACAACTGTAGACAAAGATATGAAATAAACAACACAATGGAATACTAAAAATACTGGAATAGTTAATGATAAAATACTAAAAATACTAAAACACTTAATAATGAAATGCTAGCTAAACACCAAAACATAATTACGGTTACCAAAGTTACAGTTGTTCCGTGAATTTTGTTTTTTGCTTTGAAAATAAGAAAAATGAATGAAGAAATGTTTTTAATAATTATGTTTTTCTTTTGTTGTTTCTCATCGAATACAATGTCTGCACTATCTGCTTTCAAAAAGTTTGAAATATCTGTCTTCCAAAAGTCAGAATGGATTTTTTTTCTCTTTCTGATTTCGGCTATAGGTTCAGATTTAATTTGATAATACAATGAAGTATCTATCTATCTATCTATCTATCTATCTATCTATCTATCTATCTATCTATCTATCTATCTATCTATCTATCTACCTACCTATCTATCTATCTATCTATCTATCTATCTATCTATCTATCTATCTATCTATCTATCTATCTATCTATCTATCTATCTATCTATCTATCTGACATTTTAGGGGACCCTGTAAGGGTTCCAGGTGACCCCATGTGTGGTCACGACCCTAAGGTTAAGAAACACTGCTCTGAATGAATGCAGCTCCCATTGCCAAAATGAGTGAGCATCTTCATGATAATGAAGGTTGTAAAGGGTCTACTAGGTTCCACTTTACTAGAACTGGGTTGGACGTCCTTTGTGGTGCTGTGTTGGGACTCATGGTCATGTTGAAGAAAACAGTTGGAGATGAGTTGAGCTTTGATGTGAGCGTTATTCTGCAGGAAGTTTCCATCAGAAGATGGTCACTGTGCTCATAAAAGGATGGACATGGTCAGCAACAATACTCAGGCAGACTGTTGACTCTAAACCAGGGTCAGGTGGTACTAAGGGGTCCAAAGTGAAAAAGGAAAATCCCCCCCACACCTGTTTTTACAACAACCAAGTTAGTGTCAGAAAGAATAAATTTGGAATCTCTCTTTGACTCCATCTTATACACATGCATGCTTAGGTGCAGAGGCCTTTCTTTCTTTCTGTGCACATTAAGGTTCAGCAGGTCGTTCTATCATCTTCAAGTTTGAAATGTCAGCTCTTAATGCCCAGTTTTGGATGTGTGTTCACGTGTTGTGGAGCGCCGTGGGCCTGGGGGCCTGTTATGTGGCTCTTGAGCAGAGTGAGAAGGAGCCTGAGAGAGAGCTGAGAGGAGGCTGACTGAGTGTCAGCTCGGGTGACACAGAGGAGAGCTGCCTGTGGTATCTCGCAGAGCTTGTTCATGAAATTTGACTGAGGTGTCTTGGAAAATAACAGTTTAAAGTGATGCATGTGAGTGTGCTGGGTCTGTGATACAAGGTTATTCTGTGATAAACTGACGTAACATTAGAGGCAGAAAAGCAGTCACAAAGCTAATCCACTCAGGGTTTAATGCAGGTTTGAGAACTGGGGGAGAGAGTGTATGAGCCGAGATTTTTGTAACTAGAAGCTGAATCTGAATTATTAAATTGAATTTTAAAAGCTTTTTCTGAAATTGAATTTAATGTTTTGAAGCCAAATTTATTTGCTTTGAAACTGTAGCTGATCTACTTGAATCACACAGATTTTCTGGATACAACTCTAAAGCTGTAGCTTTGCTAAACAGTTGGTTAACAGTTGTATTTCAAGTTCAACATTTCACAGCCGTGAGCCTCTTGTAAACATTCGTCCATGCAACAACTGTCGGCTTGTTTTGTGCAGAATTGGGTGTGTGTGGAAAAAGTACAACTTAAAAACACTGCATTTCACCTCTGTAAGACGTCCCATGTTCTGATTACTTCATTTATGTCAAATAAGTAAACTGAGGAAAAATAAGTAAAATAGATTTTATGACCATGAAGTACAAGTAACTTGTTTTTGATAAGTGTTAAAACAAGCTACCAAAATCTGAGTTGATTCACCTCAGTGTTTCTGTGTTAGATTGACATTTGTGTTTACAGTGTAGCAAGAACACATTCCGTTGTGTAATCAGTCCCAAATTCCCACACTCCACAGGTATGTTTTGTGATATTTTTAGATTATTTATCTTTGATTTTACCTTTTAGTATATTGATGAACTCTTTGAATCACTGCAAAAACCCTGGAAATAACTCTGAGCAGAACAGTTGAGACAAGTCAGCTAAGTTTGACTGAGATAAACTGGATAATCAAAAGAATAAGTTTGGAATCTCTTTTTGACTCCATCACGTGCATGCTTAGGTGTAGAGGCCTTTCCTTCTTCCTGCATGACAGTCAAGTGAACAGACCAGCTTGTTTAAGACTCTTTAGTCCTGAATTAATCCAGTTGTTGACTCAAGTGAAAGTCAGTCAGCATTTGCAGAGTTTTCAGATCATATCTGTGTGATAATTATCTCAATAGACCACTTTGAGCTTCTTGAATAACACTTAAAAGGTTTCTCTCCCACAGCCGGTGGACACCCTGGCAGAGAGGGACTCAGGAGTGCTGCTGAGTGCCCAGACCATCACCTCAGAGACCATCAGCACCACCACCACCACCCAGATCACCAAGGTGAGCCCACTGCACCCACAGCACAGCCCAGTCCACACAGATCAATGCAGTCAATGAGTGGCACTCTGTGATGGATCCCTGCTCCCACTCAGTGGTCCCACACTCTCAAAGCTCACAGACACACTCTCTGAGAAGCTGCAGGATGGGGATTGGAAACAGTCAGACTCCTCGTCTCATTGAAAACACAACCTCCACCTCCTGCTGCTCTGAGGTTTGGTCATTAGAGGAGTGTGGTGTTAGAAACCTGAGGTGAATGCTTTTTTCAGAGTCCAAAAAACTCCTGTCCCTCTCCACCTGACATCACCCCAATCCCCAGGTGTTCTCCCAGTACCACATGAGAGGAAATTAAAGACAGAAAAAACATTTTTGTCCCCATTGAAAACTTTTCAAACTCTCTGTTGTCTCCTCAGAGAATGCACATTTTATCTTTTAGATGTAAAACACAACAAGACTATGACTGAATTGCTTTGTATCTGGAGTCAGGATAAAATAGGGCACACAGACGTTTTTGTTGACTCTGTCATAAGAAACCCTGAATGAGACCATTTTCCATCAGGTTTACGCCTCAGACTCCTCAACCTCTTCCTGCTCTGTCTGACTCTAAATGAATGGTATGGTGTCTAAATGAACACCATACTGTTGAAGAACAACTGAGACTAAAGATTCAGGTAAAAAAAATCAGGAAATAACAGTTCAGGAAATCATAGAAAAATAACTTAGAAATATAATTAAAAAGATATTTAAAAAAAAACTCACAGGGTCTCCATGAGACATTTTAGTGTATTATCATTTACATCTGTATTAAAAACTATAATTTAAGCGTGACATCACAGAAGGGAGTCCTGCCCTAGCTCAACAACAAGGGTTGGCGAGGGCCCACTTGAAAACCTGAGAATTTTATCTGTTCCTTTTATCCCAAATTGCATGCCTCTAACATGCAAAAAAGTCATTCAAATTTGCCTACTCCCCTTATTCCTAATGAAAATGTATCTTTCTTGTGCTTTCCAGATGAAACGTTGCTCCACAAAGCCCCCCGTTGACTAAAAACTGCACCCCCCTCCCCCTACTTTTACCTACATGCCAGACATATTTTTGTGCATAAGTATCATGCCAAGATATACAAAAAGCCTCTTACAACCATGGCGTATTCCTAACAGGAGGCTGCCAAACTCAAGTTCAACATTCAATTTTGACAATTCACAGGGTGTGTATTGGACAAACTTCTCCTATGTTTTGTGTCTGATCAACTCCAGATTTGGTTTGTGGATACTAAACACAGTGACTATGAAAAGTTGGTAAAACACTTTCAGTAACCTGATGGGCTTGATCAGCGTCTGAAGTTGATCGTTTTTCACAGACTTCAATTTGCAAGAAATTTGTTGACTTAATTTACAGCCACTATCAGGTGGTGGTGAGAGTTAATCAAAAACATGTGAACCAGCATAATGCTCTTTCAGTAGGTTTCACCCTCTGAATAAAGATAACACAACCTCTGCTTTTAAATTTTAATCCAGTCAGCTCTGCGCACACATTAAGCCTCATTTACACCTCGCTGTGATCTCCTGAAGAAGAAATGTGGAGCTCATAGTCCCTGTAATCCATGCTCTAGGATCAGACTTTCAAACAGATCCAGAGCATTAGCAGCTCTGCTCCAGTCAGAGCGGCTCCAACCATCACAGGGACCAGAACCACCCACAACACATCAGAGCTGTTAGCAGCTCCTCAAGTCTGACACAGTGGTGACATCACAGCACCAACAGACCTGCAGAGTCAGTATCTGAGTCACGTCACTTTGGTGTGAGCATCAACAGTCCACAGAGCTTTAGCCTCTCTTCTCCTCCTGGGTTCATCCTGGACTGATGCTTGGTTCACTGCACCTGCTGTGAAATCCAGGAATCCTGGCAGGAATTAGCCACCACCCAAGCATCTGTCAGCCCCTATGTATCAAAATCTAATCTCAGAATGCCCCAAAAGATTCACTAATGATCTGAAAGCTCCATTTTTACTCTGAGGGACATTCCCTCTGAGACTTTTTTTGAATTTACCTCATTCGAAGCTGAAATAGAACACCTGTTGCACCTGTTACTCTTTAAGGCACAAAATTTAATTCACAGCAGGCCTAATTTCCTAAATGGCTTACCATATCTCTCTCTCTCTCTCTCTCTCTCTCTCTCTCTCTCATACAAATATACATACTTATTTATTTATTTATTTATTTATTTATTTATTTATTTATTTATATAAATGTTTGCTTGTTTTTGAAGTTTTGTTTTGTTTTGTGTTTTGCTTTTATCCTTGAGAGCATATAATAGTTCAAAGTCAACTTTTACCTACAGGCTGAAACTATGTTTCCTGGTACAGTTTTGCTCATAAGTTTACATACCCTGACAGAATTAATGATTTCTTGGTCATTTTTCAGAGAATATGAATGATTACCCAAAAACTTTGTTTCACTCTGCTATTTATATTTTCTGAAAAATGGCCAAGAAATCATAAAATCTCTCAGAGTATGTAAACTACACAGTGTATAAACATAATTTTTTATATGTTAAGCCCTGACATCCAGACCAAACAGTAGTTTGATGTTACGAAGAACGATCTTCCTAGAAAACTCCAGCCAAACTCTTGTTTCATGCCTTCAAGTATACGCTGATAGACAGAGTTTTAGGATCTCAAATGTCACAGCTTGGGACAAAATAAGCCATTGATGTCACATATATGCAACCTTATATGAAGCATTAACGCTGCGAGTGTGTTAGTTTTAACATCAACGCAAACACTTCCTGCTGCTCATTTCCTCAAGTGCATCTTATCACTTGTGTTGAAGAGCAAACCTCTTTACCAATCCCAACATAAGATCCTGGCACCATGATTAAATCTCTGGAGGAAGAGACAGAATGATGGAGGTTCATTCTTATTGGCTGGCACAGGTTTTTACATCTGAAAAACACTGCCCCCTATGGGTCTGGCATGCCTTGAAAACTCCGGTCTCTATGTCATCCAAAACTCTGACCAAGGGATGCTGACTGGTGAGTTATTGCAGCCTGTTCCTTCAGCTTGTTCTTCATCTTGTGCGTGCCTGTGTTGCAGACGGTGAAAGGAGGGGTGTCTGAGACTCGCATTGAGAAGAGAATCGTCATCACTGGAGACACAGAGATCGATCATGACAAGGTGAGAGATGTGAACCATGGAGAGAGTCAGAGTTCTCTCTGTTGTCTCATGTTGTGTTGGCTCATATGTGGCTGCCTGATTGGTGCAGATGGAGTTATCAGAATAATTTGCTCCCAAGAGCCTCATTGTTTTCCACTCACCAAGCAAAGCCGCTTTGCATGGAAGTGGTTTTAATTAAACTCATTAATCAAGTTCCTCCCAACGAGCCTGTGCTGGTGTCATCTTCAGGCTTTGGCTCAGGCGATAAAAGAGGCCAAGGAGCAGCACCCCGACATGTCTGTTACCAAAGTGGTGGTGCACCAGGAGACAGAGATCAGCCCCGAGTAAGAAGATCATCCTTTGGTGAGGTGAGAGACAACAATGAAGCACTCATCAACAGTCTCTAATCATCCACACCTTTAAAGAAGTCTGCTTTCATGACTTTCTTTGCATTTTTACAAAGGCTGAAAACTGTACCGCTTTAAAGGTTAACACCTCTTCATTGTTTTGGATGAAGTGATGTAAACAGCATTCATCAATTTCTATCAAAGCAGGTTATTAATGTTAAAGAGGGGCTATAACCTCTAAGAACACTGAATCAGAGTCAGCTGATTCTGAGTGGCTCACACTGCATGCCTGACCTCTGCTGCGGATGTTTCCGGTAAAATGCAGAGTTCATCTGTAGCAGGATGCAGCTTTTTACTCAGAGAAAGCAACACTCTCTGCAGGGCCAGATTTGCTAATCCTATTCTCCAGATTCTTCATGCCTTCTGCCCCAGACAGAAGAAATGTGTTTATTAAACCAACGCTGCAGGATGGAGTTAGAGTGTGCACTGACAAAACTCACTGAGAGTCTTTCTCTTCATTGCATCAAATAAGTGGAGCAGACAGGTTAACACAGGTTTATTTTGTATTCAGCAGGATCTGCAGGCTTTGTTTGAGTTGCATTAGCAAAGTATATATCCACACTCTATTCCCTGAGCTCCTGACACTGATTCTCCTCCAACATGATGTCTCTGCAGCCCTGCTCTCCTCTGATACAGCCCAAAGTGCAGGCTCAAAGAACAACCGTTCCACCATTGTCAGTGTAGAGAGACATACAGAAGCAACAGTACAGATACCAGTGTGGAGGGTGTATCTGCTCAAAGTGAAAGGCAATAAAAGAGCGGGCCAGTAAGTGGAGAGTAGTCACATGAGAAAGAGGAGGGGCTTAAAGAGACCACAGCCTAAAGTGCCTTATAAATCCACCCTTCCAAGACTTTTCATCCAAGCACAGACCACATGACCCACAAAAGCTAACAGAATCAGCAGATTAAAGACTCACTGTCACTATGCAGTTATTTTTAACCTCTGAAATCTGTGCGGAGGGAGAGAGACTCATAGGAATTGTAGTTTCTACAACATAAATTTCAAAAAAGTTGGGATGTCGTTTATGATGTAAAAAAAAACAAAATACAATGATGAAACCTATACTCAATTGAAAGCACTACAAAGAGAAGGTATTTATTGTTAAAACTGATAAACTTTATTGTTTTTTTGTATTCTTTTTCCAGTTATTCACTCATTTTGTATTTGATACCTGCAATGAAAAAAGCTGGGACAGGTTCATGTTTCCCTCTGTTACATCACCTTTCCTTCAAACAACACTAAATAAGTGTTAGTGAACGTAGGACACTAATTGTTGAAGCTTTGGAGCTGGAATTCTTTCCCAATATTTGTTTAATGGACAATGACCACACATTCTCAAAAGGAGACAGTTTTTCGACTGCAGGCAGGTCAGTCTAGTAGCTGCACACTTGAACTACAAAACCATTCTGTTGTAACAGGAGCAGAATGTGTCTTAGTGTCATTGTCTTTCTGAAATAATCAGGGACGTCCCTGAAAAAGACATTGCTTGGGGGACGTTGCTTTGTACCTTTCAGCATTAATGCTACCTTCACAGATGTGACTACTACCCATAATGGGTTAGGGTTAGGGTTAGGGTTAGGGTTAATAATAAACCCATGGGCACTAACACACCCCCATACCATCACAGATGCTGCTTTTGAACTTTGCGCTGAGAACAATCTGGATTGTACTTTTTCCTCTTTGGGCCGGAGGACACCACGTCCATGATTTCCAAAAAGAGTTTAGATGTGTACTCGTCAGACCACAGCAGACTTTTCCACTTTGCCTCAGTCCATCTCAGATGAGCTTGGGCCCAGAGAAGCCTGTGGTGCTGGCGGCAGCACCGGCAGCGTTTGTGTGTTGTTGATATCTGACTTTATCTTTGCATGGTAGAGTTTGAACTGTCACTTGTAGATGTAGTGATGAACTGTGTTAACTGACAATGGTTTTCTGAAGTGTTCCTGAGCCCACAGGCTAATATCCTTTACACAATGATGTGAGTTTTTAAAGGTGCACTATTACGCAAAATTCACTTTTATATGGGTTAGTAATGAAAATAAGGGTCCTCAGGCGTGTCTTCAACACCCCTTAATATTTCAAAAAAACATCTTCTCCTCTCTTCACTAGCTCCCTTTTTCTGAAAATCTCTCCTTAAGCAGCTGTTTTGAAATCGAGCCAGTTTTGACGTCACCAGCGGAGACACACACCAGAACAAAGAGACGCAACCACATCTGCCAGTTGCTCTTCTTCTCCCTCCTGCCTCCTGTAGTTTCCTCTGAGGAACTACACAATCAGTATCATACATGGATAAACCTCCTCGTGTGCACTAGATATCAGCTGCACAGCAGAAATCAGACAGTCTTCTGTGTTCTTGTGATAAAAATAACACTTCAGGAGTCAAGACTCAGCTGAGATTTACTTTGATCTTGGACTTAATCAAGCAGATATAACTGCTCTGATTGTTTACCGTCACTGTTCCATCCATCCATTTTCTTAACCGTCTGTCCTGCTATTCAGGGTCGCGGGTGGCTGGAGCCTATCCCAGCTGTCATTGGGCGAGAGGCGGGGTACACCCTGGATTGGTCGCCAGTCAATTGCAGGGCTGACATAGAGACAAACAACCATTCACGCACACACTCACACTGACGGGCAATTTGGAATAATCAATTGACCTAACGTGGGCATGTTTTTGGTCTGTGGGAGGAAGCTGGAGTAGCAGGAGAGAACCCACGCATGCACGGGGAGAACATGCAAACTCCACACAGAAAGGCCAACCATGCCCAAACGTCGAATCGAACCGGCGACCTTCTTGCTATGAGGCTGGAGCGCTACCCGCTGTGCCACTGTGCAGCCCTCACTGTTACATTGTCTCAGAAATTCAACACAGACGTTTAAGTCTTTGAATCAGCACAAAGGAAACACCTGTGAGGTAATGAAAGAGCCGGGGTCTTACTTTAATTCTGTCGTCATCGTTCACCTTATGTTTTGCTGCTGACATGATCATAATGTGCTCACTCTGTCAGCTCTACAAAGATGAACATTCATGAAGGGAGACTCTATATGGATCCTGCTGTTTTGATCATATGAGAGACACAATCCACGTCTGCACTCTGTTAGTTGATCAGCTTTGTGCATGTGATCAACTTCGCCTGTGTTTTTCCACACAAAACGTCTGTAGATGGAAGTGGCGATTAGGCTGAGACTGCAAGGGAAGCTCAGCTTCCCCAAAAATGGACCAAAAAAGTAGTGAAATATGTTCCACTGTCTGTATATTTCATTTACTAAATATGCCCCAGGACGCGTTCATCTTTTGTTCAGAATCAGCTTCTTATCACAGGAAACTGACATGACTTCCCTCTCATTCATCCTGCAGCTCCACAGTGTTTTACACAGACTGACCCTCAGCGTCTCTGGGGCCCAATAAAGAAGCACAGAGTGGGGGTTCCACTGCTCAAAAACTGGATGGTCATTGGATAAATGCTGGGCTTTGTCCCTCCTATCAGATGCTCAGCTTCTCTGGGGGTCTATGAGGCCATCAGCTTCTGCACAATTATTGGATGGTCTGTCTGAGTAAAGGCGGTAAAAAGACTTCCTGAAAGAGGCGGGGAGAGCTCGAGCTCATTTCATATTCAAGTACAGACGCTGAAACAGCTCACTGTGAGATGCAACGAATTTCCGGATTTTCGGCAGGTCGAAACTCATGATCCCAGTGGTTGTTTTGGGAAAAACAGCCACATTCATGACTTTGGGACATCAGACCCCTGCATCAAATGACTTTAAACTGTTTTCAAAAGTATAATATGGCACCTTTAATGCAGTGCCACCTGAGGGGTCAAAGGTCATGGCCAGACAATGTTGGTTTTGGGTCTTGCTGCTTACGTGCAGAGATTTCTCCAGATTAGATGATGGAATCTATAAATCCCTCCAATTGTACACTGAGAAACATTCTTCTTCAGCTGTTGGACTATTTGCTCACTGGGTTGTTGACAAATTGGTGAACCTGGTCCCATCTGTGCTTCTGACTGACTGAGCTCCTTTTAAATTCATCATGACACTCACCTGTTTCCAGTGCACCTGTTCACCTTTTTTTTAGCATTCATCAACTTTACCAGGCTTTTGTTGACCCTGTCCCAGCTTTTTAGAAACGTGTTGCAGACGTTAAATTCAAAATGAGTGGATTTTTGCAAGGAAAAAAAAGAAAGAAACCACAAAGTTTGTCATTTTGAACAATAAATATTGTGTCTCTGTAGTGTTTTCAACTGATTATAGGTCAAACAAGATTGAAAATGATTGTTTTCTGTTAAAATTCGCATTTTACACAATGTCCAAACTTTAGTGGAATTGGGGTTGTACTCAAGTGTTGGAACTTATGTCCAAGTAAATGTTGTGATTGGAAAAAGCTGAAGTTAGGGTTTATTCTACAGAAGAAATGAGTTTGTATATTTTTCATTTAGTTTTCTACATTAAAAGGTTGTTGCCCACATGCATGGGTATTCAGTATGTGTGCTTCTTGTACCTCTCTAGTAATCCATGTTCTATGAAATGCTCAATCCTTGTTTCTTGAGCCTAATTGGTCTCTGAGTTCCCCACCTCTATACAGATTTTCAAAAAGCAAGGCCTCTGGGTTTTTGTGATTTGGAGGCGATTCATGAGTGATATCATTTTGGAATATTTTTTTAACTAAATAAGTTACTTTCCAAAGATTTATTTCATTGTAATAGACCTTCATGATAATACTCTAAGCATTTATTCCCAAAACACAGGTACATTTCAAAGAATTTGTCTGAGTTAACTGTGGGATTAATTTCAGAGTCCCTTCCTCAGCCAAAGTCTTGTTATTTACCCCCTTGGGCAAGTATGATGTTATTCAGGCTGGTCCCTGAATAGACAGATGGTGTGTAACTTCATCCAAGTTGAAACAAAGGTTCAGTAATGATGGGTCGGTCCAAAGTTCATCAAATCAATCACAGATGTAAAGTGAGCACAAAAAGTAAGGTAGGTTGTGTTCAGTAGATTATGAAAAAAGATATACCTCTAATGCTGTTGGAAAGGCTGTTCATTTCACTGTAAGTGGTATAAATGGCATCTGTTGGAGGTGCAACAGAGCTGAGTGTGTGAGATGGGCTCATGAGAAAATTTTACCAACTAACGTCAAAAGGCTTATTCTATCATGTACTCTTTTTTTGGTGGATTGGATGATTGTCACTATGTCCTGTTTCATCAGATTTCAATCTAACATTTTACTTTTTTAACAAACTTTAGTCTCAGTAATGTGTGGAAGAGCTGTGCACAGCCACAACAGCCTGGCTCCTCCTCCTTTGCTTGTGTCCACACACTGTAGTGGGGTGGCATATCATTCTTCAACCAGTGTTGGTCACAAGTCAGTTACAGCTAACAGCTAACATGGTCGTGTAGGTCACTCTGACATGAACCGCACGCCCAAGATGATCACACAAATCTTCAGTGGGTGGAGGTCAGGACTGCTGTCAGGCCTCCACATTCTCTGCACTCCCAGACTCCGGAAAAAACTAAGAGACCACGCAAATTTTTCAGTTTCTCTGATTTTGCTATTTATAGGTATTTGTTTGAGTAAAACGTCTGAAAAATTTGCAGCCGTCTCTTGATTTTTTCCAGAGCTGAGAAACCTGCTCTGTGGAGGTGAGTGTTGTCATCTTAAAGGATGGTTTGGTTGCAGAGTGTGGAGAGTTGCCTCTGGTTGCAGAATCTTTTCTAAATATCTCTCAGCAATGAGATTGCCTCCGATGATGACAAGGTGGTAGCTGGGCCCATTGATGAACATATCGGTCCTCCGTATGTTCCAGTGCCAGTTCACAAGTTGCTGAGCCATCTAGAATTCAACAATCTCCGGGCAGTCCAATAGTCCCATTAAGTTAGCACTTTTTGATTTCAAGGGCAGATGAATTTGGACTTCACTATTTGTACAATTTAGACTTCTCTAATTTACTAGGACTCCAGGTTTTGCTTCATATAAGCTCAGAAAATTCAAGGCCATCCAGTATTTCAAAGCCTTCAGGCAGTCCAACAACTGTCTAAAGGAGGCAGGACTTTTGGGTTTCAAGGGCAGACAAATTTGAGTATTTCCCAGAGAACAATCAACCAAGATGCCTTATTTTCTAAAAAGTGATCCCGAGGGGAGCAGGTAGATGCAGAGTAAAAGTGGCTTGAGAACAGAACCCTGAGGGACTCCACATGACAGAGGCACTAGAAGAGAGAGTCACCCAGATAAACAGAAGACCTCTTTTCAGAAAGATGGGACCTGAACCAGTCCAGAGCAGTACTGCTTATCCCTAAACAATCTTCAAGGTGAGAAATGGCAGTACTGTGACCAACAGTGTCAAAAGCATCTGTGAGCTCTAAAAACAATAAAAGGGTAGGATCATCTGAGTCTGTCGTATGTATGGCAACACATCTATTCTCTCTGTAAGGTGTCTATCTGTCTTTAAGGGCTTTTAGTGTTTCTAAGTACTTTAACAGATTTTAGTTCATGTTTTCTAGCCTCTTTTGTACAAGGCCTTTCAAGTAATTGTGGCAGTGGATTGACAACCTGAAGGGTGATACTGGTGGATTTAAACAAGGTCTGTTTGGCAGCCAAGTCAACAGCCTTTCCTGTAGCCATTATCTGCCTTAGGCTATAACCACGACCAGGTCTTGACAAACCTACACAATCTGGCCCAGCAAAGGCTTTGATCATCCGTCAACCAGGCCCAGACCCTGCTGCAGCTCATCCATCCACCAGGTCAGGCCCAGACCCTGCTGCAGCTCATCCATCCACCAGGCCCAGACCATGCTGCAGCTCATCCATCCACCAGGCCCAGACCCTGCTGCAGCTCATCCTAGGTGGTCCGGGTCTGGATGCTGCAGCTCATCCATCCACCAGGCCCAGACCATGCTGCAGCTCATCCATCCACCAGGCCCAGGCCATGCTGCACCTTATCCATCCACCAGGCCCAGACCATGCTGCAGCTCATCCATCCACCAGGCCCAGGCCATGCTGCACCTTATCCATCCACCAGGCCCAGACCATGCTGCAGCTCATCCATCCACTAGGCCCTGACCCAGCTGCAGATCATCCATCCACTAGGCCAGGCCCAGGACTTGCTGCTAGCCACTGGAGTAGCTAGCTGACTGCATCTGAAGCCTGCTTACTTCCAGCATTGGGATCCCTGGCTGCCTGGAAGTGGATGGAATCAAAGCAGCTACCTGTGCTTCAAACACCATTTCTTTGTCTGTCTCTTACCTCTGGATTCAGATTCAGACTCAGAGACTGTAACATGAAGCTCATTATGGCACTGTTTTTTGGCTCTTCACTCGATTCTTGTGGGTCAGTATTGTCAAACAGTGGCACTGGAAGGCACAGTCTTGCCTTCCTTCCATCTCTGTTTCTACCCAGGCCTGAGACCTGCACCTGGTCATTAGATGCAGATAAATAAGCCCTACATCTGCTTTTGTCCTGCAGCCCTGCAGGGTTGACTTATGAAACTCCTTTTCCTTTGGTATCTTGGTCTGTCAGTCTTGGTCAGGTCTGGACAGTCTTGTACACCATGATTTGTCTTTGCTTGCCCTGGGAAATTCTAATATTAATGAGGAGGGTCAACTTTGAATATAAAACAAAAATGTTTTATTCTTCTTCTTTGACTTTCAGGTAATGTTCAGCCTAACCCAGGCCCCTCTCTGAAGAATATTAGCACCCCTGATAAATTTAGAGTCAGACCTGGCCTTGGGATCTTGCATTTAAATGTCTGAAGTTTGTTCCCTAAAATTGATTTAGTCAAAATCTGGTTGCAGGAACCTGAAACTGATATTCTTGTGTTGCCTGAAACCTGGCTAAGTAAATCTGTCTCTGATCAGGATATTTCTATCAGTGGATACATTGGTTTCTGCAGTGATCGTCCTAGTGAAGGTGGTGGTGTAGTCATTTATATTAAAAACAGGTTTCATGCTTCCATTTACTCCTCTGTAGCTATAAGCAAACAGATTGAATTTTTGGCATAGAAACTTGAATTTCAACAAAGGCCGTCCCTTACAGTCATGGGTTGTTACAGGCCTCCCTCAGCCAACAGTGAGGCTCTAAGCTCCTTGAATAACTATGTCTCAGGGTTTAATTCTGGTGAGTTTGCTTTAGTGGGAGATTTAAAGCTTTATTGGTTGTCTTCAGTCTCAGATGGTCTGAAATCTATCTGTGACTCCTTAAATCTAAGTCAATTAATTGACAGCCCAACTCAACTTAATATTAAATATCCTTCTAGATCATCACTCCTTGATCTGATAATAACAAATGTCCCCCAAAAGTATGCTGAACCTGGTGATTAAAGTAATGATTTAGGTGACCACTGTGCAATTGGAGTTGTCAGAAATACCAACTGCTACATATCACACACACGTTATATGCATATGTATAGAAGGCAGTGTGCATGTTTGTGTGTGTGCATGTGTGTGTGTGTGTGTGTAGACTGAACATGAAAACCTTGGCTGCTTGGGATCTCTTCATTAACTCAGCCCATGTGGTTTTCATTGTTCCCGTGTTTATGTGATGTTGGAGGTTTGGGGCTGGAGTCTGGGGCTGTTTAGCCGTCTGACAGGGTGGTATGTAAACACAGCGGCCCCATCTCCCAGCTTATTTGTATGAGTGTCAGAGCCCTCAGTGCTGTCTGACAGGCAGAGAGGGTGTGGAATCAGCCAACACAAAGGTGGCACAGTGAGAGAAACAGTCTTTGTACTCCTGCTGGATTAAATGAGGTGTAGACTCGAAGAAAAGCTGAATGGCTTTATTGTAATGGAGTGAGTTCCGATTGCAAGTAAACAACAACACAGCACAGAGTCAGAACCATAGCACTAAACAGCAGGGAATCTACTGGAATATCCTGCAAGTTAGTGATAGGTCTTGCAGTTAGGACCATTAAAGGGAGTAAAAAAACTAAAAAAAAAAAAACTAGAGGACTCTGTACCTCCCTGTGCCAACATGACTCCGTTCAAAAACATTCTTCAGTGATGAAAAACAGGAGATAGGCATTTAGGCACCAAAGCTTGCCCTGTTGGGAGCCAAAACATGTCTTTCAGTGCCCTCTTGGGGGCCTGCATATATCTGAGTGCTTTCTTGCGAGGTAAATTTCACGCCAAATTGCCCTCCTGGTGGACAAACCACACAAGTTTGCCCTCTTGGCTGATTTAGGGCGCGGTCACACTGGTCATCCATGCTGTACTCAAGTACAATTCACCCCCCTGCAGCACCGCTCTCCCCCAGGACAGTACAGCCGGCGGTCACACTACTACAACATGAACCAGGTGTCAGAACTGTTGCTGGCACACACAGCCGCTGCCGTCACTATGGAGCATCTGTTTACAAGACGCAGTTTCATCAGATTACAGAGCATAGAGAGCAATGTTACAACTTGACTCAATTTTTGGCTCCTGTTAAGTTGTTTTGAACCAACACAGCCCTCTAACACCCCGCCATTGTTCAAGATGATTATTGAGAGGAATGACGCGGCGATCATACGTCATGCATGATGCATCGTGTGCGTGCCGTGCTCACTCCTACGTGCTGGTGCATGGTTTGTGCCGCGGCCTGGCCCAGCTCCTAAAAGCGTGCCGAGCTGGGGGAGTAGGCCGTGTTCAGGTACGGTTTACTTGTGGTCACACTGGCCAATCGAGCCATGCTTTACGTCTGAAGTGTGCTCAAGCACAGCATGATTGGCCAATGTGACTGCGCCCTAAAACATGATCAACTGCCCACCTGAAGGTCAAAAGTCCAGCTGTAGTCTCCATGACGTCACCTATTTGTTTCTTGAAAGACGCTTGATATGATCCAATCAGATGAGTTGGATAAACTAAACCTGTACCCTGCACCGTTTTAGATAAAGAAACTGTGCATTTTCTTTTGCTCCTTTAAACTTATTGTGAAGTGCTGTTTTTGTCCTTTCAAAATAAAGGAAAACTTGTCATCAAAATAGGAAATTAAGTACTAAAAAATAAAGTAACCGAGGACTAAAACTACTTTTTACCCGAGCATGATTAGCACTCAGAGTTTGATGCGCTGCTTTCACCCACTGAAACACCATTGTCCAGCATTTAATGGTGTTGTTCAGCTCCTTTAAAAAGTTCATGATGAAAAGTAATAGGGATTACATTTCAAAAAATACATTACAGGAATACATTTCATTGAGAAATTGCATTATATACTAAACCCAGCTCTGGCCAACAAACCTCCCCTTATATCAAAAAAAGCACATTAGTACCTGACCTGGGGTTTGCTGAACCTGTCAGACAGAGCTGAGGGCTCCAGTGGTCCCTTGCAGTTCTCTGTTAAACTGGCATGTTCAGTCAGCTTTAGTGTGTTTACATGAGTGTGAAGCTTGAGAAGCCAAGCCCTTACATCTTTACCATTTTTCAGAGTTTGAAGTGCTCCCTGCAAGCGTCAGGCTCAGACTGAAATCTGAACCTGGACTTTTACATGTAGACTGAGTGCCATTTCAACATTTTACTGCGTTGACACTGTAAACAGAAACAGACTCAGAGATTTATTGAGAGGCTTTGAAAGAGCACACACAGAGCCATTTTTACCGCTGTCAGGTCTTTTTCATGTTTTGTCTTAGAAGAGTTGTTCAGTTCAGCAACTTCAGCTAAATTTCAAAGATGAAAGAGATGGAGATACAGCGCTTTCATGATTATTAGAGTTTGTGAATACAGGTGAGCAAGCATGAAACACAGACACAGTATCAGATATAACAGGCTTTGACTGGATCACTTTATTGTACAACCTCATTTCCAATGGAGTTGGGACATTGTGCAGAGCATAGATAAAAAATATATAATGAAAAAATATGATGATATGTTGATCCTGTTTAACCTAAATTAAATTGAATGCACCACAAAGACAAGATATTGTTCATATACTGATAAAGGACAGTTGAGAATAACAGCTGTTTGGATCATTCCACAGGTGAACAGGTTGATTCAAACAGGTGAGTGTCATGATTGGGTATAAAAGGAGCATCCCCAAAAGGCTCAGTCCTTCACAAGCAAAGATGGAGCCAGGTTCACCACTTTGTCAACTGCGTGAGCAAATAGTCCAACAGTTTAAGAAAAATGTTTCTCAACTTTGTCCAACTGCAGGAATTGATGGATTTCATCATCTACAGACCATAATATCATCAAAAGATTCAGAGAATCTGGAGAAATCTCTGCACGTAAGCAGCAAGGCCCAAAACCAACATTGAATGGCCGTGACCTTTGACCCCTAAGGCAGCGCTGCATTAAAAACCCACATCATTGTGTAAAGGATATTAGCACGTGGGCTCAGGAACACTTCAGAAAACCATTGTCAGTTAACACAGTTCATCACTACATCTACAAGTGACAGTTCAAACTCTACCATGCAAAGACAGTCAGACATCAACAACACACACAAACGCCGCCGCCGCCTCTGGCCTAGAGGTCATTTAAAATGGTCTGGGGCAAAGTGCCAAAGTCTGCTGTGGTCTGATGAGTCCACATTTCAAATTTCTTTTGGAAATCATGGATGGCGTGCCCTCTGGGCCAAAGAGTAAAGGACAATCCAGATTTTTCTTGGACCAAAGTTCAAAATCCAGCATCTGTGATGGTGTGGGGCTGTTTTAGTGCCCATGGCATCATGGGTAACAGTCACAGCTGTGAAGGCATATAATGGTGGAGACTGTTGATCAACTGAAGTTGTTCATCAACAAGAATGTGAAAGAATTCCAGCTCCAAAGCTTCAACAATTAGTGTCCTCAGTTCACAAACACTGAACCAGTTAAAGGAAAGAGGATGAAACAGAGGAAACATGAACCTGTCCCAGTTTTTTAGTGATGTGTTGCAGCCAACAAATTCAAAACGAGTGAA
>RPOG01000580.1:205649-251515 GCA_008086565.1 Thalassoma bifasciatum | reverse complement strand
TCCACCTCCTTTCTTGTATCTCCATCACACCATTTTCCAGCAGCACTGTCCTCCCCCTGCCATCAGACTGACTGCACTGCCTCTACCTGAACCCACCAGACTACGTCAGAAGGAACCAGTTTTGATGTTGAACTCTGACCTTTAACCCTCAGGAGAAGGAGACAGACCCTGCAAGCATTCCCCACAATCCCCTCTTGTTCCAGTTACTGCCAAACGATCAACCGCTGGACTGAAAACAGGAAAAAAAATCTTTTATAGAGGAAAGAAAAAGAAAATAAAGTACGGCATTTGTGGATTTATTCCTCTCCAATTTGTCTGGAGATTTTAGAAAAATTTTCAAGGGCATTTGGTCTTTTAATCTTGAGATTCCTGGTACTTTATTTTTCTACAGCTTTTCTTACCATCAGAATTGGTGATCGATAACTTTTTAACAGAGTGTTTCAAACTGCTTTGACAAAGGGATTGTGGGTGATTTTTTCGTGGCACCGGGACTCTTTGATCCTTCTCAAATTCTAGCCTGTTTGGTGTCATCTCTTGTACAGTAAATATTTTATTTTCCCTCTCAATGTGAAAAAATATTTTTTCAATTTATGTATAAACAAAGATTGATTTTATGGACCCTTTCACCCTCCTCAGAGTTGGGACTTCTTTTGTGTGCTCTGTCCATTTCTTGGTTCTTTTAGCTGTTCTTGTTGTTGTAGTGCTTGTGCCACTAGTTTGGGTTTTCTGAGGACCAGAGAGACAAGTTTACTAAATCCATCTTTTCTTTATTTACTTCTCCTCCTTTGTCTTCTTTTTGTGTGTTTTAGAGCAGCACAGTTCTCTGTTCCATCACCGTTCTGTACTGAGGGCACTGAGCATGGCGTCTGCACTCTTTCTACATATGTTTCATATTTCAGCTCGTCTGCTCAATGGGCAGTGTGTACTCATGCAGAGAGAGGAGCGGCGGGTGATCAGCACACGTTTCACCACAGCCTCTGCATTCATAATTCTAATTTGATAATTATCTGATGGAGAAAAAAACTCTGATCATTACAGAAACCTTATGGTGTTAATTACACTCATTCATTACAGCTGTTATCAACACGCAGAGAGGAACTTCAGAGTTCCACAAGCTTCAGGATAATTACAGTGTTGCCTAGCCCCTATGTCTGCTTTTTGATTCAGTCATGGGTCTGGGTGAGGAGTGTTCATGAGTGTTTGGCTTTAAAGGAGCTATGCATCACAAACACTCAGAAAGCATGTGAAGAAACCATGGGTTGAAGACAAACGTACTGCAAGGTCAGAAACAATGTCTATTCATAAAACAAGTTTCCAAAAATGAATGAAAAAAAAGGGACTTGCCCAAACAGTCCACCCTGTGCTTGCTGCACCTCAGGAGTCATTTCATTTACAGTTTATCTCCAGAAAGAGCAGGAGCTGGAGGGGCAGTTCAAATCCAGCCACCCACCTGCCCAGGTGTAGGCATGGGTACCTTTTACATTTGAACTGATGATTGTACCGATGTCTGGTACCCAGGAACCTGCCCCAGTACTCAACGGTACCAATTTTTGTTATTATTGGGTGTGTTTATGTGGTAACAAATGTTCATCTGTTAAAATCTTAGGATATTTCAATTTTAACATATTGATTTCACAGTGTATAAACTTTAATAAATATATCATACCAACATTCAACTGTAACATTGCAGTTGTTTCACAAATTTCTTCAACATGAAAACCCTTCACTGAAAGTACCTACAACTGATTACAACTATGCAGTGTTTGTATTTTTTTTTTTTCAATAATGCACACATTAAAACCCAGCTCTATGTACTCTTTGCCCATATACTGCATGTCAAATTTCCTGCTTGTCCACTCCCAGTCACAAGAATGTATCTAGGCACCAAAACATTGTACCGTTTGATTTTACATTATTCAGTACTGGGTACTACTGATGGACTTTGGTCAATACCTAAAAAGTACCAAATTGGGTATCCATCCCTACCCAGGTGACCCTCCAAATATGACAACAGAAAGACTCCAAGCCTGTAAGGGGCACAGGGTGGAACAAATTACCAAGACTGTGAACTTTAAACCTCAGATAGACTCTACTCAAGCTGTAACCCCCTGGTCTAAATAGGCAATGGCACAGTGTTAAATATGCAGTTCATCAAGTGTCCACTTGATTCTGAAAGTACTGGAAACCACACACACATCAAGCCAAAGACATCCATTTTCCCAGCAGAAAGACAAGTTTACTTCTTACTTCTTGTGACTTCTATCTGAGTAGCTAATTGCTCTAATGGCACACGCTGTATGGAGGGCGGTTTGGAGGATACAAAAAACTTGTATTCCCGCAGTCAGAGACACAGCCACTGATCCGTATAAACCAGGAACAATGTTAAAAAGTAGCTGTGAGAGTCACTGCTGTCTGTAGCTAATGTACATTATTCATTCAAAGACTGACTTCCAGTGGAGGCTGTTAAAAGTAAGACTCACTGTAAAGGCTAAAAGGCTGAGCTATGCTTTCTACACAAACGTGAAACACAAAAACGTGTGTGCAAAATCATCACGAGAGAACGTGTGTGGCTGCTAGCCATTAACACTCCAGATGACATCTGTTAGCTTCTGTTCCTAAACTGCAGGGGCGGTGTATCACAAAGACACGTCTACCAGAGCCACGAAGCTAGAGTAGAAGTTTGTTTACAACTTTATATTTTTCAACCATTCCTCCTCTCTGCTCAGTACGATCACCAGCAATTCTTCATCTCACAGTTATGGTGGTGATCTCTGTGTGATGAACCCTGTTTTCACTCTTTGGACACAAGGAGCTCCTGTTAGTCCAGGACTGAATGAGGTCATCTAAAATGACATCATTGACATATGTGTCAAGCTGAAATTAAGCTTCATGTAGAATTGTGGCCAACTTAAGTTAGACAAGCACCGATCGGCTACTGTCCATCAGGTATGCTTCCTCCGAGTGATGTGGGTTTGTATCCATGTCAGTTGAGTCTATACAGTCTGATAATACAAAATTGCCTCTTTCGCTGGAAAGTGTCATACATGATGAGATATGATTGTGCATTGCACATTTTTTCTGAACTTGCAGTACTTCTGTCTTTTAATGGGCTGTAACAGATCAGTTAGCCTTATTGGACACCAAATATACATCATATTCAAAAAGAACAAACCTTTAGTACAAAATGTTTTAAGGTGCTCCCATGGCTGTGAAATAACTGTCCCGTTTTATCCCCTCTATGGCAGCTAACGTTTTGGAAACAGATGACAAGTAAAGACAAGAAGACACACCCTTTGCATAACAAGATTTTCTCAACTTAATAGGCATTTCACATTTCTTTTACAGTGTAAGAAACTGTTCTTTTTCCTAAATTTTGAGTTAAAGAAGGCCCAGACTGGAGCCCTGAGGGACCACAAACTTTATTTGACACGTTGATTGATTTGGAGACATTTATAGTCTTTTTGAGGAACTGTAATGCTGAGCTTGTTCTGACACTTGTTCTGTATTGGCCTTAGACATTGCTCATCTGCAACATATGAGGATATTTTTAACTCTCTTAAGGTCATAACAGGGATCATGTGACCCACTCGACTCTCAGGAAATAGGTTTACTGACCCTGACAATGAAGTCAGACAACTTAAGACTGAAACACTTTCAGGACGCAGGGTAACAGCTCTGCTAACAACTTCATGTGGCTACAGCAGCAGGCTGGGTCAGGGTATTAAAGTCTGGGTAAGAATGCAAAGCAGAGCAGAGTAAGTGGTTGTAAAGACCAGAGACTAAAGGCTCCAAACACACAGACATTTATCACCTTTGAACTCTGACCTGCTCCTGGTCAGTTTACACACAGGTCTTGTGAATCAGGTCATGGTGTGTACACACTGCCCATTCTCCTCAGGATGTTGCTTGGTACAGCTCAAGTAGTTCACGTTTGTCTTTCTTTGAACACGATGCTTTTTTAGAACATGATTATTCTGTACAGTCCTTTCCAACCTGTTGTAGCTCTTCACTGTGCTGTCATCCCTCTTCTCCTTGGAAACAAGTAAAGTTTTTTTCTTTTACATGAACCCCCACAGCTATCCACCACAGGAAGTCATGTAATAAAAGAACACCATGCACAGAATAAACACGAATGTAGACATTGTATTTTACACTGCTCTGTGTCTCTTCTCTTTCTTTATGACTTTCGGTGTGAATCTCCTGACTGACAGCTGTGTTCATGAGAACAGAAGGGTCTAACAGGTGCAGAACTCTTTTCAACCTTTCTGATGTTCTTTAGGTGACTGAGAGGATGACGCTGCTCTGAGCAGGTGGTTGGGAGTTACCACTGAAAGGGATACATCCCACTTCTTGTGATCTTTGCTGGTTCAACCTGTAGATTCTTCTTTAGAAATACAAGGAATGTGGCTGTGCTAGACTGGGGAACAACTGTATTATATTAGGCAACACTCGAGGCCAGCTGAAGTTATCCAGAGCAGTTACATGACTCAGAGGCAGGCAGAGGGGAACCAAAGCAGTCTGTGTCCAGACAAATGGGTGAAGAGGGAGCAGTAAAGAGCAGGTTTAGGGTAAATCATTTTCAGCTGGTTGGGAACACTTTTGTAACTGTAGGATGCTCCAGTGTTCCTCCTGTCCTCAAAATCACTACAGTCAATGGTCCCATCCATGTTATGTTCCAAAAAGGTGAAAGGATGAGAGCATGAGGGAGGAGATGTCAGGATGGTTTCCTAAGCCTCTTGTGTTCATTTTAAAGCTTGTATTTCCTGATAGTTGACACATCAGGAGCATTAACTAATCCAAGCACACAAACCTCATGACTCTCCCCTCAGTCCCCAACCTTGTTGGGATGTGACAAATGTAATAAAAACTCACAGCAGGAGGCATGTAGAGAGGAGGAGACGCAAGTGAAGAGTTAAGTGTCCATGACTGATGGCAGAGAAGGTCCCCTTATCTTTCATTAGTGTCTCATTACATGCTCATCAGGACACAAAGCAGAGAGCGCAGCTCAACCTGGCTCATCATCTCTGCTTTATGTGAGGACTGAATGTGCTTTTGCAAAGTGAATGTTATGTTACAGCCATTCACGGCTTACATTAACCATGACATGTTTAATTACCACATCATTAGAGGTTATATTTGGAAATAAAGGAACAGTTCATGTTGTAGAAACATATCTGATGACTCCAGTTCCTATCTCAGACTGCTCTTCAGGGAAAGTTTTAATGCCTGTTTCATTAAACAGTCCATCATGTGCAGGATGTGGTCAGAGGAAGTGACATGTTCTTCAAATCATACTCTTACAAATGAAAAAATGTAGCTTTTAAAAATGACAAATGAGTCACACTTTGTTTACCGTAAGAATTTCTTCAATCTGTGGGATAACAAACCTCTGGACTCATCACACTCATGGAAGGTCGTCCAATCCAGCAGCAGCAGAGGAATAGCGTGTTAACCAAGATCCTGGTCACGCGGATTGTTCCAGGTAAAAAAAAGAAAAAAATGTTCAAGAACTTAGCACCTTGGGGCTGTGTGTGACCGATGATTTTCTGAATATGGGTTCAGGATTGGAATCGTTCCAAGAGTACAACCCATTTAGTCAGTGTGAATAAATGATCCATGGATTCGAACACAGCCACAGTTTCACAAAACCAATGCTATGTTACGTTACGTTCTCAGTCAAATAACCACGTGTGAGGAGGCAAAGACGACCTCTGATCTGCTCTCATTGACTGGACTCCAGGTCAAATAGCTCTTGGAGAAGTCATTAGCCTAAACCTAAGGGTTCACATCCTCTTTGTAGCCTGCACCGTCAAAATTTACATGTTTTAAATAAGAACGTGAAAACATTTTTCATTGAAAGTAAGCAAGTAAGTAAATTGTATTTCATATAGAACTTTTCACAGGATACAATCATAAAGTGTTTCACCGAGAAAAAAGGAGAAATCAAGGAAGGATCAAACATTAAAGTCAAATCACAGAACAGCAAAAGAAACTGCCAATGGCATAATAAAAAAATCAGACCAAGCAGATAGAGCCAAAGGCTTGCTTAAATACATGCGTCTGTACAAGCTTGTTAAAAGAGTCAACAGAAATGGCTAAAGGAACATTTAGAGGGAGAATATTTCATAAAGTCGGAGCGGCCACCTCAAAAGCACCATCTGTCCTTGTCCTCAGACGAGCTGGGGGGGCAGCCACAGGCCCTGATCACAGGACCTCAGTGACCTGCTGCTGAGACAGGGGTGGAGGGGGTCAACCATACTCTGGAGCCTGCTCATGCAAGGTTCTGTAAACCAGAACTAAAACTCTGAAATGAATTAAGCGGTTTGACCAGCCTCGGTTGATGACCAATAACCAAACCAGGTTAGGTAGACCAACAGAAATTTCAGCCACAACTGCCAAGAAAACTGTCTGGAATGTGAAAAAAGAAAACACAAACAATTTCAGCTGAAATACAGGACTCTCTGATAAAATGCAGTCTGGCTGTTCCAAGGTGTACAATAAGGAGACACTTGAAAAACAATGGGCTACATGGTCAAGTCACCAGAAGAAAGTCATTTCTACAGAAATGCCACAAAGTTTCCCACTTACAATACACCAAACAGCACAGAGACAATCCTCAAAACTTCTGAAACAAAGTCATTTGGAGTGATGAGAGCAAAATTGAACTTTTTGTCCACAACCATAAACATTGTTTCATTTGGAGAGGAGTCAACAAGGCCTCTGATGAAAGGTCCACCATTCCTACTGTGAAACACGGAGGTGGATCACTGATGTTTTGGGGATGTGTGAGCTACAAAGGCTCAGGAAACTTGGTCCAAACTGATGAATGAAGGATGAATGCAGCATGTTATCAGAAAATACTGGAGGAACATTTACACCCATCAGCCCAGATCTCATCCTCCACGAGGCTGGCTCACAGTCAAGTAGAAAAGCATTTTTATTTGACAGAGGAATGATAGTGAAAATTGGCACTGAACACGCCACAGATTGGATACTATCCATCATTTACAGAGGTGATAAAACTCTGATAAAGTGAACATTTGGGGATTATGCTGAAGAAGAGGGGGCTCAAACAAACTAAAATGGGTTTAGATTTGGAACAGATCTGGTCCTTATCAGTTTCATACGTTAAAGTCCGATTCATGTCGTAGCTGAAATCAAAACCATGAAAACTCTGTTATCAGGTTGGACAGGGCAGCTCAGTGAAGTCACTTCCTGTTGTGCTGAGAGCTGTAAGTGTCAGATGAGAACACTCAGGGTGACTGCAGGACGGAACGGTCCGTCAGCAGGTCAGACACTATGAGGAGGGACACGTCACTCCTAATCACAGAAGAAAGCAGCAGCCAGCGGGGAGGACGGACAAGGAGGGGGGAGGAAGATTAGGGACGACACAGAGCAAATGAGAGGAAGTGATGGAGGCTCATTCTGAAAAGCATCACAGAATAAAAATCCGACAGGAGTGGAAATAGGATTTAGTGAGAGGGGAGTTCAGAAAGTCAGCATGAAACAGGCCGACAGAAAACTATCTGAGAGGACAAAGTGAACACATGGCTGCTTCAAAACACAACTCTTTCACTACCAGTTAAACGCAGCAGGCAAGAGGCACAATGTACGAGGTGCTGTTCCACAACAAGCAGCAGAGGCACCTCAACAAACAGAAACACCCTAAAAACAGAACGTCAGAGGAAAAGGTTCCTAAAAGAGACGTTCTTTGTATGAATTTAGCCTTTGGGGCCGCTGCAGCTCAGTGGTAGAGTCATGTTTCAATTGGAAGGTAGAGGGTTTGATCCCAGCCCCTGCAGTCACATGCCAAAGTACCTTTGAGCAAGGCACTGAACCCCAAACTGGTCCATTTACAATTTTAGTTTGTAGCTCATTGAAATCTAAATCCAGTACCACAGATTATTGTCACACCTCTAAGAAAAGCTATGTTTTCTGTTTTTTGTTTTATTTTGAAAAGAACCCTTGTGTCTTGTTGCAGATCCCTTTACCATCCTGTGCTCTATCCCTGCCTTTCCAGTTTCCCCAGTGACCAGTTTCCTGGGCTTTGATTCAGCCATTTTAATCTGACTCATACACTTTTACTAGTTTTGTACTCACCAACACATTATTGGAATCAGCCTTTGTTGTCTGATTGAGACACTTTTATGTCCTTTTCAGAGCACTTGTGCACCCATCATGCTATGGACTCAACTTCAGTTTTAGCTTTGTAGTTTTATTCCTGTGGTTCAGTGTGACAGTTATGTAGATGTTTTCTAAGATCAGTAAGAAAAAAAAGTATCTGACATACAGAAATGTCCAGCTTCTGTGCATCTGTTTATTGACACTCAGCTCGCAGTTTGGTATCTCTGGTTTGGCACTGCTTTGCAGCAAATGCTGGGTGTTGGAATGCTAAGTCCCAACTCTAACCTTTACGTCTCCATTGCTCCGTTGGAGCAGAGCTAAACTAAGTGACATACACTGGTCCTACTGATAAACTCTGATGGTCTTCAAAGGAACACTCCTGTCCCCTCATGTCCTTCTTATGACAGTTTGTAACACTCAACTTTTAAATTTGTCTACGTTCACACGCATAAAAAGGGATTCTTTATAGATTTTGAATCATATTGGTGATCTGATGAATCTTGTCTGAACTCCGACCCTTTCGAAGGTAAGTGTCAAAGGTCTAAAGGAAAGATGTACCTGTTTGAGCAAACTGTGACTTGTTTGATGTTACCAGAAACTCAGATTTTAATTATAACCCAAAAGTACTCGGTTGAACCTAACAACCCACCCATACATCCAAACCTGTTTTCAATAGTTCTTAAGTTCCTTTCAGTGTCCTCAAACCGCGCTCCCTTTTTCCGTGCGGCCAAGAATCCTTAATCCATACACTGGACCGCAGCTACCTCAACCACAGGGCCAGGAAGAGTCGCACAGTGGACCTGGATTCTGAACCATGTGCAGGACATCCATACACCTGAGGATCCTCTTTACCCAGTGTGCCAGCACAAATTGTGCCAGACAAGGGACAAAAACAAATGGCTTTCAGCAGGTAGCAGACAAACTAAAACACCAGCTCTTATGATAAATGAACCATTAACTCTTATTTTAAATTAGTGATCAGATATTTTGAGTAAAGGCAACCACACATAGTCATACAATAACTTCTAGAAATGTATCACAAAAACTGTTAGTACTAATTAGTACAATATTTTCCATAAACCAAACCATGTTTTGTTGTTTGTAGCACTCCTGCCCTCTACAAGTTGGAGAAGCTGCTGACAAACAAAAGGACCCTGAAGGATGTTGCTAAACTGAGCCGTCACAACCAGACTTCATCTTTGGAGGCTTTCCACAGCGTTGTCCTTCGTTTTGCCCCAAAGAATGTTGTCTTCCCATTTCTTGGAATGTTGTGCAGGTAAACAGTGGTCACTTAGAACCTGTGAGAGCGTGTGGCTGAAAGTTTTTTCAGTGTTAACATCCTTGATTTTGTCTTTCTTGACTTCCAGACTCTACCTGGCTGCCATGTATTATAATGAAAATGCAGGCCAGCCACAAGCTACAACAAGCGAAGGTGTACCCCTCTACAAGGTCCACTTTCCAAAGGCCACAAAGCAGATCTAAACCACTAAAGACAGAGGCAACATTCTGTAAGTGTTAAATCCTTTTTTAACTTTTCAAACAGAAAATGTTTCTGACCTGTTTTGTTGGGTATTGCTCTGACATGTCATAAGAAATTCAACGCAATTATTATATTAAAAGCTAAAGATATAAAATAAACAATCCTGGAAAAACAATAAATTAGATAAAGTGTCAATTGTAAGGAGGCAATAGAACAACACATTCAGTCATTGAAAAAATGTAAACAAAGTCTTTGTGCATGTATTTCATAATCCAAGGTGCTGACTTGATGGACCTAATTTTTGAAGAGGTCTTCATGGACCCAGCACCATACACAGATGCAGTGTTGGCCATCCCTGTTCCAGAGGACCTCACTGCATAGTTCGAGCGGCCTGACCACAGGAGGTCATTGCCAGCTATGTATCTCGGTTAAACCGAGGGCCAGTTGAAATCCCACGTAGGGACCTTCAGCATCAGGAAACTGTGCGGATGCGAAGGACCACACGAGTTGGGATGACGACCTGGATTGTGCGTCCCAGGAAGCCCCAGCCCCAGCTCACAAAGCTGTGGTACACCAGATACCTGTAACGACGGCGAACAATGGGACAGGATCTTAGGCCTGCAAATATTTTTGTAAAGTGTGCAATATTTAAGTGCAGTAATATCCTGGCGGAGTGCTGCTACTGTAATCTACATGTGCAATAATGTTTTATAACTTCATGTGTACCCTTTTTTTTAACCTGTAAAAATTTCTGTTGTGGGGCAATAAAGGCTTATTTTATCAACCCCTTTTTTGTCTGGTGTGCATTGCCTGCCAGGCTGGCAGTACTTATTTTTCAAGAATTTATTGAAATCAAATAATTTTAATTATCTACAGTAATTATTCCTGTGAATACATGCTAATGGAAAAACCATGCATATAAGAAAAAAGACAAAATCAATTTATCTAACTAGATGGTACTATGTCACGTGTTGGAACAATTGTGAGATCATGCCCTCTGAAGCAAAGCAAGTCCACATAACATCTTTGATTTAGATAATGAATACCATTTTAAAAAGTACAACAATATAACATACCGGGGTACTCCTCTCAGTTGCAAAGGACCATAGTCAGCTCGGTATATTTGACAGGCATTCTTCAGAAAATACACATTCAGGCAGACAGGCTCCAAACCAGGATGGTCGACCATAAAAGTTGGCCCCCTCCTCCACCTCCTGCATCCGTCTGGTGACCCAAAGTGAAATACAAACGCCATTGTATGTTTTTTTACCTGTAAATTAACATGTAGCCTAATCAAGACAAGTAAGTTTCAGTTTGGGTATAGACAATGTTACCTGTGGTATCCCCAACAGCAGCTGTTCTGAGCTTCTGTGGGCATGGCAGCACAATTTCCACAGGAGCACCTATCCAAGGAAAAACAGTGAACATTTAAATATCAGTGGACAAGCAGATGTGGAGAAGAAGTCAGCTTGGTCTAACCCTTTCTAAGTGCATAAAACATTGGTTATTTGTAACATGACTGAATTTTGAAAACTAAAGAAGATAATTGATACATGCAGACATATTTGAGCTGAATTATGGTGGGGTAAGATGATCACAATGTGGAAAATAAGTGACAGGAAGCTGCTAAGATAACCATAAAATAAGATTTTTTTTGGATAATATTTTTAAGGCCTACTTTGTCAGCATCAAACACAAGTAGTCTCTTATTACAAGCTTATAGAAGTCCAACTGAGCATTGGCAAGTAGTGGAAGCTGGTAAAAATCCTTTGAAGACAAAAAATGTTCTCTAGACTGCAGGAATACAGTCAGGAGAGATAACTGAACTTTTTTAACAGTATTGAGCATTCACCAAAAGAGCTCCAAGTAACGAGGAGACGGCGGAGATGTCTCCATTAGCAGAGGCTAATGCTACCTAGCTACATGTAAGCAACTGTGCACCAACACACGAAAAAAGTAAAAAACAAATATGGAGACACAATACACTTCTTACTAACCATTCAAACACGTCCTGCTGCAGCCACAGAGGTCCATTTTCTCCAGGAGCCTCTTCTTCTGGATCAGATTCTGGGTCCAACTGAACACAAGCCACGCCCCTCCAGGCCCCACCTCTGTGAAAGAGAGGGCGTGGAGGGGCGTGGCTTGCGCTGAAGCAAGACAGCCCACAAAAACAGCGTGTTCTCAGTAGAGCTCTCTTGAGAGAGTTTTCAGGTCGGCTAAAGTCCGGAAAAAAAACAGTTTTTTTAGAAAAAACAACTTCTAATTAACTATTCTGGGACCTCTGAGAGCTACATGAACCTGCTTAAAAGGAGAATGATATGGGACCTTTAACACACCCCTCTCTTAAACACTTTATCCAAAAGAGGAAAGAACAGTTTGTAATATTTTAAAAACACAGCACATCAAATCTCTTTCTTTTGATTGGGCACCTGTGGTTTTTGTGTTTTCATTATTTCTTTTTCACCCTCATACACAGTTGTGCCTCCCACACAAGGGAAAATAATCCTAGAGCTAGGGAACTGTTTACCCCAAGACACCTCCTCACACCCAAAATAAGCTCCTCACACAGTTAGGGCTCCACCACACCCTACCTCTGGGACATTGTCCATAAACATGTTAAAGCCTCATGGACAGTCACGTCAAAAACTGTTAAAAACTTTTCTCTTCCATAGAGCATTCTTCAAATAGACAAGGTTTTGAATTTTACATAACTTTTGTCTCAGACCTGTTTTTATTCTTTCTATGGATTTTTTTATTGACCTGCTCTGCTTTGCACCATTTCTTTGGTGAATTTAATGTTTTGTCTGTCAGTTTTTCTAGATTTTTTTTATTTGTAACCTGACCCGCGACAGTGTTTTTTTTTATGTATATCTAATCATGGCAGGCTTGAGTGTTATTATCAAAGAAGAAATAAGCTCAGTCGTTCAATCCACCCCTTGTATTAAATTCATGTTCCTCTGAGGAGGTCGCAACAGCCAAACATCCCGATTTAGTTTTAGGGCAGATTAAAAAAAAAGCCTCAGTGAGCAGAGAGACATGTTTTGCCGCAGCTCCTGGCTTTTTTTCAACAGTTAAATTTTCTCTGAGTTCAGCTTAAAACAATCAACAGTGGAATAAAGAGCACAGATAAAGCAGCGCTGCAGGGTGCAAACATCATTTGACTCATATGATGATCCAGAATGAGGAAATGAAACACTATCTAGACATGAAAGCACTGCAGGGAGAACCACATCTTAACATCAATATTTCATGATCAATTTCATCTGTCTCTCCTCCTCTTTCTGGTTCCTTTTAGTGACTGAAATCAGGAGAAGAGAGAGTCAGAGCTGCAAGATGAGGAAGCTTCAGGAGCATTTAGAAAACCATCCTGTACGCTGCGCTCTCCCACCACCCTCCTGTGTGGATCCAGGGAGTGTCCCCAGGGATGCTGCGCCACCTCCTTCTCCTGTAGAGCGTTTCATTCAAGCAGAAGTGAATTCACAGGAAACCGTTTCAAATAAACCACAGATGTGTTCCTTAATGAGGCACTCTGAGGCCAGAGGTGAGCACTTTCCATCTTCTGTGGTTGTGTTTCAGGAAGAGGGACATTAATGATTTCCTGAGAAGAAGCCTCAAAAGGTTGGGCAGAAAGCACCAAACCTCAAAATACATCAGAAACCAAGAGCACAGCGAGAGGAGCAGACACCTTCTGGGAGTTGAGTTGAGAGGATTATTGGGGAGAGGGCAAAAGCTCCAGCTCTAAGGCCATGGTGGAGAGTTAGTCTCTGTTTCAGGCACAGGAGTTTGTGTAGCTCAAGGTCTTCTTCCATGTGAGGGTAGTATAGATCATGAGATTGATGGGGGGGGTGACTCTGCTGCAACAATGTAACTGTTGTCCTGAACTTTCAGGATGAGTGTATCACCGTGCCTTTACAGGCAGAGTATGCAGGAATTTTTGTCAAAGTTTCGTTGATTAATTTACATACAACACCTTAACTTGTCTCCTCCTCTGTGGCTCAGAGCCAGCGGCTATGCATGCTCACTGCCTCCTATCATAGCTAACAGCGTTGCTAACAGACTTAGCTTCATAAAAACACACCACAGACTGTAAAAAACAGCCCTGCCAGCACCTGCAGCATTGCGTGAGAGAAGCTCAAGAGCCTGACTTCCTGCTGGTAAATGAGATACGCTGCAAATATAGAATCATTCTTTCTCTGTATCACAGCCGCTATTGTAGCTGCTTAGGATAGCTTCACCCACTCACTATCAACAACACACAAAGTCACTTGCACACTGGGTGAGCTGTGATCGGCTGGTCACCACCAATAACAACTCCTACTCTCCGCCCAGAAATGTCCTGAGTCAACCAAAACATCAACAAAACAGGCAGAGGGGTCTAGGAGAAGGTGAGGCAAACACAGACACTGACACACAAGGACAGAGGCCCAGAGATGACAATTGAGCAGGATTATCCCTGTGAAGTTGAAATTTTATTTTTCAGGAATAATCCTGCATACTCCACCTTATTCATAGCTTTCAGTCACGTGAAGCCCTGGAGGGCAAAACAATGTTCAAAAATGACAGCGTGTAATGAAACCTCTGCGGACATAAAAAAAAAAATAATAATAATTTATCTCACCTGTCAGCGGCCGAGAAGGAGAGATACTGAAACAAGCTAGAAGTGTTGGGCACTTGTGACCCATATCGAGCACTGGATTGGGTATTTGAGCAATTACACACCGCCAGGTCCTTGCTGACAATAAGCAAATTATTACAGGACAAAAGTTTTTAGATTGCCTCAACCGATTAAAAACTATTTTTATTTGAAAAAGTTTTTTTTTTTTTAAATGTCTAAAAATTAAATAGTGCCACAGTGTATGTCTTCAATTTTAGCTAGCTAACATTAATTCATTCTGATCACGGCAGTTGGCAGCTAGGACGACAAACCACATCAAACACGTAGCATTTAGCTACGTAAAGATCAGATTTATAGCTAAAACTATGATAATTAATAAACAGATAAATACACATTTGTTCAATTGACTGAGGCTTGAGTATTAATTACTGCTTGCCGCTGATGAAGTGTTCACTACAGATACGCATGTGTTTGGAGGGCTGCCATGGTTTGTGCTCCCCAGGGACAGAGTTGTGCTTGACAGCGCTGATCCACAGATTTCTCCTCTCAGGGTTTTCTTTTTTGGAGGGAATGCGACAAAAACACAATCCCGGCTTTCCCTACCGACGGTTCGCACATCTGACCGCGCAACAGCTGTCCGGCATTGTGATGTAGTGTTATTGTTATTGTTGCTGTGGGTGGCGGGCAAGCGTAATGTTTTGCCCTCCAGGGGGGCGTTCCTTAGGGAGCATGACATCACATGAAAGCTATGAATAGCTAGTGTGTAATGCAAGTGAGGTCATTTAGCTCTGTTTTTGGGTTGGTCGAGGCTGTGGATGAAGGTCCCACCAGTGTTGTAGTACTTGAGTCCAGGTCTCAGACCCGAGTCGGACTAGAGTCCATATATGCTGGACTTGTGACTTGACTCGAACTCCTGCGCTGATGACACAGACTTGGTCTTGGACTCGAGCTCTGGATACATGAGGACTCAGGGGAGGACTGGAAGGACTCAAGGTCATTTCTCAATTCATGCTTTGTTAAGTTTCATCTCTTATTTCTTCTGGTCAAAGGTCCAAATTTTTCAGGCTGCAGCTGAAACGTGTGTTTGTTTTCCTGCATGTGTGTTTACATGCGTCTCCTTCAGCAACAGTTTGGGGCAAGACGTCAAAGGAGGAGCCACAGGTTTTGTGTTTTAGAATATTTTACTGCTAGAACTTAAAAAATCAGAGCTACAATTTCACTGTGTGAAAAATAAATAAAAGTGAAGACAGGGAGATTTGTATCTCAAGCAGAAAAAAAACCAGATGGGTGTTGTGGTGATATTCAGCCTCCTTCACAGAGAGGATCCTGGGAGAACTTGTAAAAATATTTTCCAGTTTCTTGTGGTGGTTGTGACATTTAACTTGTCAGCTACATGTAAATTATAGGATATCACAAATCCTCACACGTTCCTCTCTCACTGTTCCGTTCGGTGTTGTGGAGTGCAGGCACCTTAAGCCTTTTTGATTGATAGGCCATTTCAAAATAAAAGCACCTTCTTCAAAATAAAACTCCTTACAAGGCAAGTGATACAGAACATGAATCCTCCATTATCGGACTTAAATTTGTTTTAACAACTTTGAAACACAAAAAGCAAGGTACTCCACTTGGTGAGTTCCTGTTTCCTCCTCTGGGGACTCCTGCAGGACTTGGGCTGAGGTACTGAGGACTCCACCTGGACTCCACTCAGATGAAGAGGACTTGGACTCTGACTCGACTTGGATTTCATTTTGGTGACTCAGACTCGACTCGGACTCGAGCACTGAGGACTTGGGACTCGACTTGGACTCGAGCGAGGACTCAACTACAACATTGGGTCCCAGTGAGACAAAATATGTGCTACAGTGTCCTCTTGTGGACAAACAAATGCTCCAAATCATCTTCTCCAAAACCAAGACGTGTCAAAGTTCCCTTTCTGGGGGCCAAAGCACATGCTAAAGTATCCCTCTTGGGAACAAAGGCACATGCAAAAATGTCTTTCATGGGAGCCAAAAATGTGTCAGTGTACCACCTTTGGAGTCAAGGTGTGCCAAAGTGCCCCTCGCAGAAGCCAAGACACATGCTAAAGGTTATTGCAGGGAGCCAAGACATGCTCAAGTGTCCTTCTTGGGAGCCAAAAATATGTTCTCAAGTGACCTTTAGGAAGCTGAAACACATGTTTAACTGTTGATGGATGAGGGCGCACGCAGGCACGCTACAGACTGGACACTGAACAGACAGTGATCGAGTGTCACTCCAGCATGAGAGAAACTCTTCTGGTTGGAAATCAAGACTGAGCTTTGAAAATGCAACAGGGTGGAGGATGAAGCTGACTTATGTTTAAATTATCATCCAGAGCCAATTACTTCATGGCTGGGTAAACTCACATATGGAGCACCAGCTGCTTTAATAAATTATAATAATTTCCTGGTCTGAATATAAATCTGAAACTCTGCTTGGTGTGTGAGCAGAATCAGAATCAGAATCGCCCTTTTTGCCAAGTATCTTCAAGAAGCATACAAGGAATTTGACTTCAGTTTAACTGTGCTCTCTTTGTACAAAAACAAGTAAGAAAAAACATGAAATATCAAATATATAAAAGAACAGATATTAAGTAACTACAAATCAGAAATAATAGGAATATAGACACTTTGTACGAAAAGGGAGAAAGGAAAAAAAAAAAAAAAAAAAAGTGTGTGTGTGTATATATATATATATTCTCCCAGCAACAGACTCACCCCTCCACCAGGAGAAGAGCCCCTCAGCGTGACTGCAGCAGAGGTGAGGAGGACCCTCCTGAGGATCAACCCACGAAAAGCTGCTGGTCCCGACAACATCTCTGGGCGGGTGCTGAAGGGCTGTGCAGACCAGCTCACTGAGGTGCTGACGGACATTTTTAACACCTCCCTCACACAGGCAGCTGTCCCCACCTGCCTGCATATGATAGTACTTTCAACTCTATCCCCATTTTTGTCACAAGACCTCCAACTCTGTGGCTTCAAACTTAATTGTTGGTTTACAGTTATTCTGCCCTACCAAACTGTCCATGGAGACAGCGTATAACACACAAAGTTCTCATTTTATTTTGGTGGACTGCACCACTTAATGCACCACAATCATTAACAACATAAACAATTATTGGTTTATTTTAGTCAGTTATTTATTTTTTTAAATATTTCAGGTCTGGAATCTTACTATGAATGTCCATGGTGAGCAACCAAATAACCCTTCAGCTTCATGGTCAAGTAGAATAAAAGCAGCTTCAATTGGAGCCCGACCACAGAGAAATAAAGACATGAAATAAAGCTATAACTCACACTGTGTGCTGTATGAGCTCTATGAATTCATCTCTGTTCATAAAAGGGATTGGCTGTCACACAGAGCCAACAGCTCTGATTTATATGATGTGCTTTTCTTTCAGGGGCGCTCCACACATCCACTCTGCTGCATGGTTTTATTAATGAAGTTTTATCATGGGTTTATATAACCCTGTTTTTTCAGCACTGCTCTCTGTAGATGACCCCTGAGCACTAGGATCATGTTTCTCTGTACTCCTAACAGGCCTGAGCCGTCTTTGACCCGTTGACCTCCCAGCACCTCTAAATATTGACTCCAGAGGAAGTGAACTATTTTTTTCTATAAAAAATCCAGCACGTATTTTGGTAATGTTAGTGCTGTGATATACACAGATTGGATTAAAGGTCCCATATGATGCTCCTTTTCAGCAGGTTCATACAGGTCTCTGAGGTCACAGAACAGTCAGTTTGAAGTTTATTGTCTAAAAAAATTAGTTTTTTCCTTCACTTCAGCCTGAAAACTCTCTCCAGTCAGCTCTACTGAGAACATGCTGTTTCTGTGGGCTGTCCCCCCTTTAGCACAAGCCACACCCCTCCCTGTCTCCAGAGAGGCCTCTCTGACAATTTTTTCTTTGCATCCTGAACAATTTTCCTGGCATTTGTAGCTGAAATTTTTGTTAGTCTACATGACCATGGTTTGGTTTCAAAAGAGTCCCTTATTTTCCACTTCTTCATTAGAGTTTGAACTCTGCTTATTGGCATCCTGAAATCCTTAGATATCTTTTTATATATCCTTTTCCTGTTTCATACTGTTGGATTAACTTTTCCCACAGATCCTTTGACAATCCTTTTGCTTTCCCCATGACTCTGAATCCAGAAATATCAGTGCAGCACTGGATGAAAGTGTCTGTCAGGAGCTCAGAAACTCACTGAGCTTTTATACACACACACTGATTAAAGCAGATAGATCACAGGTGAGGATGGTTACCTTTAGGAGACATTCAAACACATTTGTGTCAAATTTTGTTCATGTTATCAGAACAAAATCACCAGAGGATGGAAACTTTTGATCAGGGTCATTTTGGAAGTTTCTGTTGTCATTATGATTTAACAAGAGTGAACAGTTATTTTTAGTAAATGTCTAAATGTCTTCACCCAATCACTAACCATGAGTGACAGAAACGTTTTTGTGTTATCATTCATTTTCTCTGAAAAATGGCCATAAATTCATAAATTGATGTAACACAGAGGACAACATGCTCATGCAAATCATTGTATGCTGTTTTTCCTTAGTTTCAAACTACGTCCCAACTTCAGTGGAAGTGGGGTTGTGGTTACATCCATCTGTGTTGAGGTGAAGTCAGCCATTGTCCCTAAACATCTTTTGTTTTGGTCCCATGCAGCTTGTTTCATTGACTTTATCAACAAAGAGGATAGTCATTATATTCTAGAAGGAGAACATTTTCTGAAAATTTTGTTTCCTTGCAGACCATTTATTCTTCCCCCTCTGCAAACAGTCTCGTACTCTTCTCCTTCTGTCCGCTGAGGCTCCGCAGAACAAACATGATTAATTCTGCATCCACAGCGGCTATGAATCTGCGGGATAATTGCAGAACTAAAACTCCAATCATCACATTATCACCTCTGTTCTCTCTCCCACAGCTGGCCTGCAGCCAGGCTGCTCTGCTGCCAGCCCAGTCGCTGACTGAACTTAATGTGGTTATCATTGCTTAAAATGTCTGCACACATGCTGGCAGCTCAGATTCTCTGCCATCCCACCATCCCCTGTCTCTCAGTGAGCCTCCAAACACACTGCACACACACTGTCTGTTCCTGGCAGCTCAGTCTCTCTCTGCACCTGATGGCTCAGCGGGTGACGTCACGTTTTACCCGAAAAACTGAGACAACTTAGGACACTGTGGGTGTGTGTGCTGCAGTAAAGAGAGAGTTATTTTTTTTTCTGTCCATATGTCACACAGTACGTCCAGCAGTGTTAGGCCCCAGCAGAGTCTTTTCAATGCAACAGAGAGCTTCAGCTCTGATACACGGGGCCATGACACACCTCTGGCCCCCTACAAGGCTGCACCTTATCATCACTCTGAGCGTGCAGAGGATAGGAGCTGTGCATGGTCGCCCTCTTAAAATAATCGCCTCAGTGGTATTTTTAGGTTTTTCAGAAAATAGAAAAAACAAGCTTATGTCATAAATAGTCAATTCAGGCAAAATAAAAGATTATTTATTCTAAAGAAAAGAAAAGAAAGACTCGGACATATTTTAAGAAGCTGACCGTGTGTATGTGTGTGTGTGTGTGTGTGTGTGTGTGTGTGTGTGTGTGTGTGTGTGTGTGTGTGTGTGTGTGTGTGTGTGTGTGTGTCTGTGTGTGTGTGTGTGTGTGTGTGTATGCCACCTAGTGTTCTGGCCCCACGCTTCCCATTGGCAGAGCAGTGGAACAGATTGTCAGGTTTGCATCCCGCTCTGATAGTGCAGCATTTGCATTATGTATTTTTATCAGCAGTGGAACAGACCGAAGCTCTGCAGATCTTGTGATGTAAGCGGAGCCTGACACGACACCCGTGGAAAAAAGGAACAACTTGGACAAAAACGGGCTCTGAATAGCAGGGAACAGTGGTGTGAGGTGGAGGTGTATGATAGGCGGAGCGGGCGCTCTGCAGGGACAGGATGAAGGAGCTGTGACAGCAGCGTGACCGGCCTCTAAAATGCTTTACAAGCTGCTGGATTAAAATCATTTATCTTTAATAGTGTGACCATGAGGCCTTTCAGTAGTCCTTTCAAACCTGGCACAGCACTGCATTACAGCTCAGATTTTAAAAACATTCAAGTTCAGTGGTGTGGTATCCCACTGCTTACTTAAGTGTGATACACAGCAGTGTTCATAGGTTTACCTGCTCGGGCAGAATATATGATTTCCTGTCCTTTTTTCAGAGAATATGAATGTTGTAGTGCTGCAGCTACACTTCTGAAATTCAATTGAGCATTTGCTTTCTAATGCAACTTGTTGTGTTTCAAAAATAACCAACTATTTGACTTCCTTCATGGATTTGTAGCATCAGCCATTTGCGAAGAGAACCTTAATTTCATCAGTGCCACTGCCCTCATGACAAACCGTAACCTTGTATAACATTTGTTTTACATACACAACAGAGTGTAAAATCTGGATAGTAAAACCACATTTATCTATAGCACGAATGGCCTGACTGCAGTTGAATTGAAGGATGGGTGGCACAAGAAATCATCCTGTTCTTTTCTTTATTAAAACAAGGAAAAAATGTCATCATCTTTGAATCTTCTGGGGGGGGGGTGTTATACCTACATGCACAAAGTACAGGCATACAGAATAGCTTTCTATTTATATGAAGTTCTGCTGTACCCACTCTACTAACAACACATACAACCCGAGGTCACCACACGTGTCTGGAAAAGCTCCCGTCCCCGTCTTCTTTTTTTCCTTGAATGTTGTAGGTACACTAAACCGAGGACTATCCCGCGAATTCACACCAAACCGAGGGCCCTCACGTGAGCCCGTATACAAAACTGTGAGTCTCCTCCTGTGATAGTGCAAAATTCGTAGCCAAAAGGGCGGATTAGTGTGGTTCACCAGGCAGGGGGGCACTTTAGCGTTTGTTTTGACTCCCAAGAAAGAATTCCAGTGAAAATGAAGACTACATAAAAGTACAAAAGATTACATACGTTTTTAGATGTTTGAATAGAATTTAAAGTATACTGGTGATGGCATAGCTTTAATGCAATGTTGTTGTTTTTTTACCTTTTTGTTATTATAAGTAAAGTCTGTGTGTTCACATTCAATATTTATAACATGTTCAAAATAAACAATTTCAATCAATCAATTAAAATGCAAATCAAAGAATAAGTCTCACATTGCTTTCATGAACTTTCTGTACCGCTCAATGTGGCCTTAAGATTAGTTCATAAATTCAGACTCTTACTCTGTAGCCCTTGTTACTTTAGTACACGTTGAGTGAGACTTTCAGAAAGTTTACTGACTTTTTCCCCCCTGCAGTAGAATGATCCATCAGACACACAGACAGACAGAAAGTGACATCACACTGACATCAGAGGAGTGTCTCTGTCAGGCCAAGCTCCAGCCTGAAGGATCTTTCCAGTTCATTGGACGAGCTTTCAGTGAGAGGAGTGTGTTTGTGAATTTATGTGAGTTTATGTGAGTGATAGCTTCCAATGTTCCTGTCCCTCACAGTGGATGTGTAAAGTGAGAACATTGAGAAAAGTGTTGCAGCATGGTGATTGACTTTAGCGTTAAATGAGACATGTATATTGAAAAGAAGCCAACTTACATTTTTTTGGCCCAAAACAGGATTTCCAGATGTCAGGACTTGAATATAAGATAAGACACTGGTTCACTCTCCATCACTTCCCTTTATTGGATTATCTCACCAAACTGCTCCCTCAGCCCTTGCTTGCTCTTGGGTCCTGGTTACCCACAGTTCCATGTTGTGTCTTATGTGCCAGCTTTGTCCAAGACCTATGTGTCCTGTTCACCTCAGTTTGATTCTCTTTCCTTTTTTCCCCCTCAAGTAGATACTGTGATTTTATTTGTTGCTACTCTGTTCATCGAGTTTTTCCAGCATTGCTGTGACTTTCAGTTTACTTTTTTCTTGAGTTGCTTCAGCATTGCTGTGATTTATGTTGAGTGTCACTTTGTGAGCATTTTTACTTAATTACTAGCCTTTTAGTTTCAGTTAAGTCAAGCATTTTGTGCAAACCTTTGTGCAGTGGTGTTTGTTTGCAAGCACACAGCTCAGGGTTTGTGGGGGGAACACACTGCATCCGTCTGCGGTGCATCTCCGTCGGGTGCGTGTTGACTGCGTTTGTCAACTCACACTGGCTGCGTGTTATGTCCACAAAGTCTCAGGGCTGAGGGACAGTTGGTGTTGTAAGATCTAGACGTTCCCGTGCTCCTCATTTTATGGATAAGTCTCTCTTCATTCATATTGGACTGTAAAACCGTAAATCTGCTGAACCCTGGCGTTTCTCTGCTCGTTCTGTCTTTTCTTCCTTGTAGTCAAGTTAAATATAATCTCCCCTGCTCTAAATGTATGCATCACAGCTGCAGCAGAAACAGGATTGCTGCGTATCACTTGTGGTTCGCTGGCGTGGGCACACAGCTGGACTGAAGTGAACGGCTGCAGTGTGAGTTGACACAATGACTTGAATGAATCCTAATTAATTTTTTGCCGTGACGCAGCAGAGACGGATGCAGTGTATTTTAGCTGTTAGAGACAGGCCTGGACACCAAGCGTGTGCACTAACAGACAGTGAGACATTTGGGGTAAGTCTCTTTAATGACTAATTTGAAGGAAAGTGATCCTGTCCTCTGGATTTTCAGCACCCCACTAGTAAAGATTAGAGCAGAGCAGACTTGTCAGAGTTATTGCTTTCTGTCCAACATTTGGATTCTGTGAACTTCAAAGAGCCGCCAGAGAGGCTTTTAGTCCAAGCTTTAGTCTGACATGTCTTCAGTTGTGTTTGATAAATCTCAAACCTTTCATTTTTCTGCAGCTGCTCGCAAACGTTCCGCACACACCCAGCCTTGGTGTTCTCCCCCCGTTCTGAGCCCCACAAAAAGGCCCAGGGTGTTTAGTTGTATCGTGAGCTCCCTCTTGACATGAATAAATGAAAAGTAATCCGTTTTTGTAGCCCTCTGGGAAATTAAATGAAGCAGTCAGAGTTGTAATAAATCTGCCTCCTGTTTAATGATCTCCCAGCTCCACAGATGCAATAGTTCTGAGAGGTTATTAGTTAATTGTCAGGACAAAGGCTGCAAAAAGAAGCAATATGACTTTCCAATCCAGCTGTGTGTGGAGTGTTTTACTCTGACTTATTGAACCTCTTCACTCTGATGGAGTCTCGGAGATGGGGCTGTTTTTCTCAGCATCATCTGTAGTTTCTGTCTGTTTTCAGTTGGCTTTCAGGTGGTTTTCATTTCAGAGCTCAGGTAGTAGCTCTTTAAGTCTAAACAAGGCCATAAATGTCAAAATATAAATGTTTACTAGACAGATGGGCTGATTCTCTCAGCTGCAGATGTGACTGTTGGTGTTTGAGGAAGACTCATGAGCTCACACGGAATATTTCAAACACTCCGTCCTTATTTTAGACAAAAAAAGAAAAACAGCACTTTCGTTCCATGCAGATGTTTCTCGACCAGGGCCCCGTCTTTCACTGTTTGGGACTGTAAAAAAGGGTGGATTGCATTGTCTCCTGAGCCTTTCTCTGTACAAAACTGAGGCAAAAATATCCTCTGAGTCGGGTGCAGAACAAGCAGCAACCTCCATTTTGAAAACATGGGACTATGCAGAAGTGTTAAAATCTTAAACTTTTTTAAAAGACAATTTTATGACCTGGTCTGGTGAATGTGGCTTAAATCAACAATATAAAGACATTATCTCAAATCCTCCGTCCCCGACAACGCCATTAGCCTGGACGGACTAACAGCATTCAGGTCCGACAGGAGCCCTGCCCTCACAGGTAAAACCCGGGGAGATGGTGTTTGCATCTACACTAATAACAGCTGGTGTAACAACGCTACTCTAGTCTCCAGTCATTGCTGTAAGGACATAGAGTTTATGATTGTGAGATGCAGACCCTTCTACCTGCCCCGGGAATTCACCAGCATCATCATTGGTCCCCCCCCCCAGTGCTAACTGTAAACAAGCCCTGAGTGTTCTCCACCGTGCCATCAGCAACATGCAATCCACACACAGAGGCCGTTTTCATTGTTACTGGGGACTTTGACCAGGCCAACATGAAGACTGTGCTTCTGAATTTTTTACCAGCATGTGGATTTTGCTACTAGGGGGGAGAATCCATTGGACGAGGTTTACACAAACATCAAGAAGGCATTCAGAGCAGCCCTTCGCCCCCCACCTTGGCTCCTCCTGTGGTGGATGAGAAGAGCCTCCGTCCTCCCTCCCATCCTAACCACCTTACAGAGGTACCATCTAGAGCCTGCTGACCAGCTGCATCTACGTCTGGTCTGGGAGCTGCAGGGCCTCAGACTGGAAGTCTCTGCAGAGAGTGGTGAGGACAGTGGAGAAGATCATCGGAATCAGAATCAGAATCAACTTTAATCGCCAGGTATGCTTGAACATACAAGGAATTTGTTATGGTACACTGTGCTCTCTTGTACAAGGTAGTGGTAAGGCATAAATGGTAAAATGATAATAGTAAAATTTTGCATGAAGAGTGTTATCAACAACTATAAACACAAAAGAAAAGCAAATAGACAAGACTAATATTTATAGGCTAAAAATACAATAATGGTGCAATAGTGAGTAGTGCAAGAATGCAGATATTAAATGCGGTAGTTTAACAAGTTGTAAAGTGGGTTAAATAAAACAATAAATAATTTTTAAAAAATGTACATTCTGCTGTTACATTAAATATCTATGTGTTGAATCACAGTACTGTTCCGGGGTCAGGTTCTGAAAATCAGAGAGAAACAGAAAAAGCAGAGTAAAGGGGGGGGGGGCACCTCCTCGTCTAAGGAGGATGTTCCTTACTCTTGGAAAGAGGAAGAGGAGCAGGAGAAGGAGAACATCTCCTGACACTGTTATGGTTTAGTGTTCATCAGGGTGACAGCCTGAGGGAAGAAACTGTTCTTATGACGGGTTGTTTTAGCGCACAGTGATCTGTAGCGCCTGCCAGAGGGGAGGAGCTTGAAGAGTTTGTGTCCGGGGTGTGAGGGGTCTGCAGCGATGCTTCCTAACCGTTTCCTGGCCCTGGAATGGTACAGGTCCTGGATGGGGGGCAGGTCAACACCAATGATTTTTTCTGCAGTCCTAATAGTCCGTTACAGTCTGTGTTTGTCCAGTTTTGTGGCAGATCCAAACCAGACAGTGATGGAGGTGCATATAACAGACTGTATGATGGAGGTGTAGAACATGATCAGCAGCTCCTGGGGCAGGTTGAACTTCCTGAGCTGATGCAGGAAGAACATCCTCTGCTGGGCCTTTTTCCTGATTGTGTCTGTGAGGGGTTCACTTCAGATCCTGGGAGATGGTGGATCCCAGGAACTTGAAGGTGTCCACAGTAGACACAGTGTTGTTCAGAATGGTGGTGGTGGGGGGGGATTTCTCCTAAAGTCCACTGTCATCTCCACCGTCTTGAGCGGGTTCAGCTCCAGATGGTTCTGACTAAACCAGAGAACCAGCTGTTTCACCTCCTGTCTGTGAGCAGACTCATCTCCGTCCTGGATCAGACTGATGACGGTGGTGTCGTCTGCAAACTTCAGGAGTTTGACAGAAGGGTCCCCTGAGGTGCAGTCATTTGTGTAGATGGAGAAGAGCAGTGGAGAAAGAACACATGGATGTGATGCTCCCCAGTCTCACCTGCTGTCTCCTGTCAGTCAAGAAGTTGGTGATCCTCTGACAGGTGGAGGCTGGCACAGTGAGCTCGGAGAGTTTCTGGTGCAGGATGTCCGGGATGATGGTGTTGAAGGCCGAGCTGAAGTCCACAAACAGGATCCTAGCGTAGGTCCCCGGAGAGTCAAGATGAAGCAGGATGTAATTCAGACCCAAGTTGACTGCATCCTCCACTGACCTGTTTGCCTGGTAGGCAAACTACAGGGGGTCCAGCAGGGGGGCTGTGATGACCTTCAGGTGGCTCAACACCAGTTTCTAGAAGGACTTCATGACCACAGATGTCAGGGCGACAGGTCTGTAGTCATTTAGTCATCTGATGGCAGCTTTCTTGGGGACTGGTATGACAACCACCACCCCCCCACCCCCCAGCTGCTATGATGTCTCCATTTTTACAATGTTTACTGCACTGTAAATTCTGCTGTTTACAATCTGTTTTATTTATTCAGCCTCTATTGCACTTTATTTCTACTGTTATTTTAATTTTCAGTTATATAGACTATTTTTAAGTTATATAGTCTATATTTTTAATTTTAACAACTCTCTATTATTGCTACCCGAAGCCAAGCAACGTCATTTTGTTGCCAAATCTCACTGCTGTGTTTTTTGTGCAATGACAATAAAGGAAGTCTAAGTCTAAGTCTAAGTCTATTTGTAGTTTAGAAGATATGGAGATCACAAAGTCATCCAATCAGAGGCACAGCTCAGCTCATGTGACTGACGGATACATTTATCACTGACATTAGACCTGTTTCATCATTCTGTAACACCCTCCTTTATGCTGATGACGTAATTCTTTACTGCTTCACTGACACTGCACAATTGGCAACTGACAAACTGCAACAAGAGCTTCACAGGTTGGTAAATGCTCTCTTCAATCTGAAATTCTGTTTGAACCCAGATTAAACTGAATACATGCATTTGACCTGGTCCAGATATCCTGCTGATAGTACTACACATATTTCAACTCTGGAAGGTCACGAGATAGAAAGAGTCGCTCGGTAAAAATATCTGGTATCTGGCTGGATCAACATTTATACAGGCACAGAACAAAGATTCCCATGTCCTATAGAAACAAATTATTGAAGCCAGTTTTTTTAATCAGTTCTGGAATATGGAGATGTGATTATGGAGATATAAACTATAGACATGCCGAAACTACCTCACTCAGACTTTGTGCACCATTCCACCTTAAGATTCACAACTGGTGACAGTTTCTCAACTCATCACTACATCCTGTATGGCAAAGTGGGCTGGTCCTCATTATTAGTAAGATGAGACGGGCACCAGTTATTGTTCATCTATAAAGCTCTATTTGGACATCTGCCATTATACAGTTGTGCTCATAGGTTCACATATTCTGGCAGAATTTAAGATTTCTTGGCTTTTTTCAGAGAATATATTTGATAACACAAAAAATATCTATCACTCATAGTTAGTGGTTGGTTAAAGCCCTGTATTCACAAATAGACCGTATTTACTCTTTTTCACATCATAATGACAACAGAAACTTTCAAAACCACACTGATCAAAAGTTTACACACTTTGGTGATTTTGTCCTGATAACATAAACACAAGTCGACCCAAATGTGTTTGAATGTCTACTAAAGGTAACCATCCTCACCTGTGATCTATTAGCTTGTAATCAGTGTGTGTGTATAAAAACTCAGTGAGTTTCTGAGCTCCTGACAGACACATGCATCTTTCATCCAGTGCTGCACTGACATTTCTGGATTCTGAGTCATGGGGAAAGCAAAAGAGTTGTCAAAGGATCTGCAGGAAAAAGATGATCCAACTATCACATAAAACAGGAAAGGGATAGAAAAGATATCTAGAGATTTCAGGATGCCAGAGTTAAAACTCTAATTAACAGGTGGAAAATGAGGGATTCTGTTGAAACCAATCCTCAGTCAGGCAGACCAACAAAAATGCCAGCTCAAACTGCCAGGAAAATTTGGTCAGGATGCAAAAAAAAAAAAAAAACACAAATAACTTTAGCTGAAAAATAAAGGAGTCTCTAAAATAATGTGGTGTGGAAGTTTCAAGATGCACAATAAGGAGGCACCTGAAGGAAAATGGGTTGTATGGTCGAGCTGCTAGAGGAAAGCCATTTTCTGCGCAAAATGTCACAAAGTATCCTGCTCACAATAGGTCAAACAGCACAGAGACAAACTTCTGGAACAAAGTCATTTTGAGCGATGAGACCAAAAGTGAACTTTTACAGGTGTTGGTATTTGTAACAAGGTAAACCTCTCCTCAGTTGTTCCGGATACTACTTTCCAGGTGGTAAGGATGACACTTTGTGCCTCCACCTAGTGACTACAAAACCCCTACACACTCGATGTTTCCGAGTCCTTTGAACCAGGTTTGACTACTTACTTCCTACTTACGTCGTAGTTATCAGAAAATACTGAAGGAACATTTACACTCATCAGCCCAGAAGCTGCACATGAGACGTACTTGGACGTTCACACATGAGAATGATCCAAAACACAAGGCCAAGTGGACCTACCATTGGCTACAGCAGAATAAAGTGAAGGTTCTGGAGTGGCCATCTGGAGTGGCCATCTCAGTCTCCTGATCTCCATATCATTGAGCCACTCTGGGGAGTTCTCAGACCTGCAGTTCATGCAAGACAGCCCAAGAATTTACAGGAACTGGAGGCTTTTTGCCAAGAAGAATGGTCAGTTTTACCGTCTGAGAAAATAAAGACCCTCATCCACAACGAGCACAAAAGACTTCAAGCTTGCTCAGAGCACATGACCTACCTCACATAGATATACCAGAGTTCTTTACTGTGAAATCTTCTTGCAGTTTACCACATCAACACAAACTTTTCTTTGACACACACTTTTTTTTTTTTTTTTAACATCCAACACTACGTTTGGAATCCTCTGAGGTCAGAGGTTGGAGTTTTCAGCAGGGAAAAATTCACCCTTTGGGTTGACTGGGGCGCAGCCTAAGAGTAAGAATTAGAGTCTAGTCCTGGGACTAAAGCATTTTGTGATCAGAGTGGACTCAGTATAACTTAATGTAACTTAATAAAATGAAAGGCATCCTCTCATCTTCTGAGAGCCATGAGGGGATTTTATTTGTGCATCTATAAAGAACACATCAAGCAACAGAGAACTGACAAACCCAAGCACAATGTGACAGATGCACTGTTGTTCTCTGTTTTCATTAGCCTCAATTTAAGATTGGAGCTTCAGTTGTGGGCATCTTTCTTCACCTCCTCTGTGTTTTATTCACTGACTCACTGCACTCCAGAGTCCAGATCTGTCTCAAGTCCTGCAGTCTGCTCTTTTATTTACTCTCTCCTGTGCTCAGCATTACGATTCTGTATTGTGCAAACATATTTCTGCTATAATTCAACAACAACTGCCATACTTGAGGCCATATGTTCTCTTTTCATTTCAACATGACCATGTGAACTATGGTTGCAAAAGAAAAAGAGCTCTAATGCACCATGAGCTCCTTATCTCTGCTCCTTTCTGCAGAAGATGACATCCATCTATTTTCTTAACCCTCTTTCCTGTTCAGGGTTACGGGTGGCTGGAGCCTATCCCAGCTGTCATTGGGCGAGAGGCGGGGTACACCCTGGACTGGTCGCCATTCAATCGCAGGGCTGACACAGAAACAAAGAACCATTCACACACACACTCACACCTACAGGCAACTTGAAATAATCAATTAACCCAACATGGGCATGTTTTTGGTCTGTGGGAGGAAGCTGGAGTACCAGGAGAGAACCCACATACGCACGGGGAGAACATGCAAACTCCACACAGAAAGGTACACCACACAGAAAGGTACACCATACACCAATTGGGAATCGAATTGGTGACTTTCTTGCTGTGAGCTTGCTGTGCTACCCGCTGCACCACCATGCTGCCCCACCATGCTGCCCCAGAAGATAACAATGTGAGTTTATCAGCTCCATTGAAGTCAGTTAAAGTCAAAGTCCATCAGAAGCTGAATGTGTGTGTGTGTGTGTGTGTGTGTGTGTGTGTGTGCTGTGCTGTGAAGCCTGCCGGCCCAGGCTCAGTCTTCTTCTTCCTCTCTCTGCAGCTGACTTATATAAGCTGTGATCTGCTGATTCAAGGTCTCCTGCTCTCCTTCTTTGCACTGAAGTGGCTCTGCTTGGCCTTAAATCAACCTCCATTGCCTTTCTGCTGAATCATAATCATGATGTCATGTTTCCTCAGCCCTGTGATTGGCTCGGGCTCACAGGTGCATTCTGGGACAGATGTTTTCAGCAGCAAGCCTGGAAGGTTCTTCCCCGTGGTGATGAGTGAAACATCTGTGTGGTCCTCTCTGGTTTGGCTCCTAGTCTGAATTCTGACGGATCACCTGCCTGTCTCATTACATCACACAGTGTCAGGTCTGTGTGCTCCTCCATCTGTTCTCCTCAGCTCCATTTCAAAAGTAAACACTCAGACGGCTCGCTCACACTTTGAAGTTTGAAGCTTAAATGACTCAGAGTTCTGGCTCTCACCGAGTCGCGCGCTGATTTATTCTCCAGACTGTTAACACATGAAAGTGTTGAGCTGTCAGGGAGTTATGGATGAGTACAGAGAGTGAACTCCTATTCTTCTGCTCAAATCGATTCATTTAGAACACACACACACACACACACACCCATACATGCATGCACGCACGCACGCAAGCAAGCACACGCACACAGACACAGACACACACACACACAAACAAAGTTTCAGCATCAGTTTGAAGGCAGGAAAATTCCCTTTGGTTGAGTTGGGACCATGCAGCAACCTGCAGACTGAGAGATGAAGCCAACAGAAGAGGGGTGAGCTGTTGATTTGTCATTTGAATGATCTAAAGCACAGTATAGAGAATGGGCACCTTAAAGTGACTCAGAGTGTGTCTGAAAAGCTCTTTTATTGTTATGCATACAGAGCAGTTCTACATGAGGCTCAGAGCTGATTGTTTAAAGGTGAATTACAGCATGACATGAATCACACTTATCTGTTAGTGTGTTCTAACTCTGCAGCCAGATGTGTGACCTTCCACCAGTGTTGTAGTACTCAAGTTCAGGACTCTGACTCATTTCCAGGACTTGGAGTAGAGTCCATATATGCTGGACTTGTGACTGAACTCGGACTCCTGCGCTGATGACACAGACTTGGACTTGGACTCGAGCTCTGGATACATGAGGACTCAGGAGGGGAATTGAAGGACTCGAGGTCATTTCTCAATTCATGCTTTGTTAAGTTTCATCTCTTATTTCTTCTGGTCAAAGGTCCAAATTTTTCAGGCTGCTGCTGAAACATGTGCTTGTTTTCCTGCATGTGCGTCCACATGTCTTCCCCTTCAAAGGAGGAGCCACAGGTTTTTGTGTTTTAGAGTATTTTACTGCTAGAACTTAAAAAATCAGAGCTACAATTTCACTGTGTGAAAAACAAGTAAAAGTGAAGACAGAGAGATTTGTATCTCAAGCAGAAAAACAAGAAGATGGGTGTTGTGGTGATATTCAGCCTCCAGAAGACCGAGTGATGTCTCCTTCACAGAGAGGATCCTAGGAGAACTTGTAAAAGTATTTTTCCTGTTCCTTGTGGTGGTTGTGACATTTAACTTGTCAGCTACATGTAAATTATAGGATATCACAAATCCTCACACGTTCCTCTCTCTCTGCTCCGTTTGGTGTTGTGGAGCGCAGGCACCTTACGCCTTTTTGATTGACAGGCCATTTCAAAATAAAAGCACCTTCTTCAAAATAAAACTCCTTACAAGGCAAGTGATACAAAACATGACTCCTCCATTATCGGACTTAAATTTGTTTTAACAACTTTGAAACACAAAAAGCAAGGTACTCCATGTAGAGGAATTTCCTAGAAGCTTGACCACTTGATAAAGAAGACTCAGGAGACTCAGATGACTTAAGTTGAAAAGGTTTATATAGCTTGATCAAGGAGAAGAGACAGACAGTACACTTGGATGCGCAGTGTAGTGCAGAGTCAATTCTGCCAGACCTCTCTGTGTATTCAGTATTTATCATTTCTGAAGGTTGTTGTGTCTATTTAGGAGACCAATGAGTTCAGCTTAGGATGTCCCTCTCATCCTGATACAAGAGAAACAGTCCTCACTATGGAAGAATACAGGAATGTGTGTGTCTAAGGCCAAATACAGGGCTGTGACTATGTTTGAGACATACAGAGGAAATTAAGGTAATAATTGTGTAGAATAATAAGGAATTAGGAAAATTCCATGACACTCCACTTGGTGAGTTCCTGTTTCCTCCTCTGGGGACTCCTGCAGGACTTGGGCTGAGGTACCGAGGACTCCACCTGGACTCCACTCAGATGAAGAGGACTCGGACTCAACTCGGATTTCATTTTGGTGACTTAAAATAAAATCGGACTCGAGCTCTGAGGACTCGACTACAACACTGCAGTTCACCATGTGGAGTTCAGCTTTCCCCTGAAACAGATCTTCACGGTTCTTTAGCCGATCACCTCTCAAGAATCACATGAAGAGGAGCCTGTTCAGCTTTTGTTCAGGTCACATGAAAAGTTTATAGCACTAGTCTCATCAGAATGAGCCCAGATATCCAGGTTTATTACACTTTGAAATCAGACATTGGCTACAAGATTATAGGAGTTGGGTTAAGTTAGACAACCTTTGAGTGCCTCTCTATATATGATTACAAATACAAATTCTTCATGATGCTTGCACTGTACAAGGTTTCATTTGGTGAGTTACATTGACTCTGAGACTGTATACATGTCCAGTAACAGTCAGGCCTGTTAGACAAACACTGTCACCACCAGCCCTGCCTGTGTGTGACCTTCCATCTCACATAGTTATTCATTCCCAGTCTTCACACTCACAGAGCCGTCACAGTTGAGTTGATGATTGCTCTGGGCTATCCCATATTGTCAGGAACACGAGGTCTCTGGTGATTGGCTTCAACATCACATTGCACCTTTAATGTGAGTCCACATATGCTGAAAAGTATCACAGCCATTACCTCTGCTGTATTTTCTGCACCATAAAAAAGCCATCTCAGGCCCACAGCTGTGGAGTCCGTCTGTCCTGTTCTGGAGGAAGTGATATCTTAACACCTGAGGGGAATTAGAAGACATCTGTTTGAATATCAGCCTCAGTTTGTGCTGTGTGTGTGTGTGTGTGTGTGTGTGTGTGTGTGTGTGTGTGTGTGTGTGTGTGTGTGTGTGTAAGTGTGAGCACGAGTCACTCCTCATCAGTCCAAGTGAAAAAAAAAGAACTGATCCCCCTCAGCTCTGCTATTTTTGATCTTCACCCTGTCGAGTCCTCTGTGCTTCTGAGCGTCCCTCCAGGTGACTGCAGTGTCTTTGCTAATGAAAATGACTCATTGCTCCATCAGGAAACAGCTACAGGCTTGCTATTACAAAACACAGAGCATGTGACAACTGAGCCGGACATTGAAATGTGTCTTTTTAATCCCTGATCATTGTAGCCCTGTACTTTTTAACAAATGAGCCTTTACAACATTTAAATTTGAGAAATGGAAGTGAGATATGAAGTCTGAATCATTCTCATTTGGGAAAGTTATTTCCTTCAGTCATCCATGATTCTCGAGTTCTCCCATGGTCACTGCGTCAAATGAAGTTATGTGATTGTTGAAAACATACCCTCAAACATTTACTTAAGTTATGTGGTTGGACATGCAGAACTGGACTGTGGTTGTAAAAGGGCTATAGCCATCAACAGAGATATCAGCACCCTGCCTCCTCTCTCCCTGTGCCAAGCAAATTAATCCACAGGCAGATGCAGGCAGTGGTGTACAGACGTTGAAGGGCAGGGGCACTTTTTCATAGTTTGGCTCCCAAAAAGGCACTCGGGCACATGGTTTTGCTCCCAGGAGGAGAGCACTTGAGTATATGTTTAGGCTTCAAGGAGGCATGTTTGTCGTGTTGAGCCACGGGGGCGGGTCAGTGTGGGTGGCCAACTAGGAGCGCACTTTAGCACATTTTGGCTCCCATGAAGACACTGGAACATGAATTATTTAAGTAATGTGTGTCAATCTTCTTGAGTTCATCCACATAACAAGAGAGGATCTGCCTGATTGTTATCTTTTCTGTTTCATTTGGAAATTCTGGAACTGAACTCAATTCTTTATCATATATCATACTGTGTCACCGTGAGTATGGAGGGCACACAGTGGACACGAGAGCTTATGGTACATGGATGGATCACATGGGTGGCACAAGCTGTCTATGCTGGCTGTTCATGCCCGTGTAGACTGGCTGCCTACACTAAACGGTGCGGACCAGCTTTCTGTGCTCTATGGTGTTGACTGGGTGCCTATGCACCACAGTGTGGACCCCTGCCTTCACTACACAGAGTAGACCTGTTGTCTATGCTACATGGCTTAGATGGGCTACATCCAGCAGTTTAGACTGGCAACCCCTCATGCTTTATGCAAATGGTTCAATTAAGCTGGTCAAAGTTCATTTACCACATTGAAAAGATGGAGGAAGTTATATAAAGTTTAGTTTTGTTTATTCCACTTGACAAAATTAAGTTCAATTTACTTGGATTTTATTTTTCTTGAAAAAATAAAAATATGTGGATTAGGCATGGGTATCGAGAAGCGGTCCCTGTTGGAATCGATAAGAAATGGTTCAATCCATCAATACTGTTGGTGTTCTTGCTTAACGGTTCCTCTTATCTATTCTTTACGCCGCAGCGTTTGGACCTTCCGTCCTCTTCTCTGCCTCAGTTAGCTTCACTCAGCAGCTAGAGAACAGTTTCCCCAGAAAACTCTGATTCAGGATTTTCTGCTTAAAGTTTTACTTAAGAAACTGAACACACAAAGAAACGTACATCACTGTCTCACAAAAAGTTCATATTTCATACATTTTACATGTTATACATCTACTATTGTACCAAAAACGACATAGTAAACATAGCGCTAACTCATGCTAGCAAGATATGGGAAATCCCATTGACATGCTAGCGGTTAGCGCTAACTCAATATAACTTTGGTTTCAAAACAGAATTTTAACTTTCATCACAGAAACATGTCACAATCACTCTTTTAGAACAACACAGAGAACTCTAAATGTTTAAATACTAACAGGCAGATGTTTTACAACCGGAGGAGAAAAGGAAAGTTGTTTTCAGGCTCTTCTTCTTCTGTCATTAAATGGCAGATCATAAACAACTTTCAGGTTCATACTGCCACCTACTGTACAAGAGAGTGTAACAGCACGTCCCCACCTTTAGATTCTGCTCTCTCTCAGAAAACTGAAGTGTTTTCCTCACATCTCTGATTTTTCTTCAGTCAATAACATGAAACAAAATAATTCATTATGTCATATTGCGTGTGATTCTTTTTTTTTTTTTTTTTTACTTATTCTTATTTTTTCATGTCCTGAGATATCCAGATCCAGTGACCAATTTAAGACTTATTGACTTATACACATGATAAAATGTTGCTGATAAAGCCTACTTTAGGAATCGATAAGAGAATCAATAGAGAATCTGATCGATAAGTAGAATCAATAAGGGTATCGGTATCGATAAAATCTTACTAGTACTCATCCCTAGTTTAGACAGGGGTCCAGTGACTCTGGACTTATCTCTCCTTTTCATTCCACATCTGCACAGCTGACCCTAGAGTCAGCCTCTGGTTGGACACTTAAATGCTCACCTCTATTATTTAAATGGCACCCTAATGTCTGCACTGTCTGTTTTTAAAAAGTTTGAAATGTCTGTCTTCCACAACTTCAGAAAACATTTTTCCTTTTTTGTTTATAGGTTCGCATTTAATTGCTGTGAATGCAGCAAGGCATTCACAGCTTATGTTCTTCTGTGTCAAAAAAGTTTAAGATTCTTTTTCTTCCGTTTTCCGCCCACTTTTTTGGATCGCTTCTTCTCCCACAAATTTCAACCGATTTTCACCGTTCAAACTTCAAAACGACCGGCTCGTTCAGGACTGGTGCGCTATGACTTTTCAGACCGGTTTCACTTATACTTTCAGAGATATTTCACTTTTTTCACAATTTTTCTTCCATCTGGAAAGCATGGGAGAGCTTCAGATTCTGAAGATTTCAGGGAATTACTTCAGCCTCATTCAGACCCTTCTCATTCAGTCATACTTTCAGCCAGAAACTTCATTCTACCTGCAAAATGTTCAGCCATNATTTTTGGTAAAACCTGTGGCTCCACAGACATGAAATTTACATCAATAGATACGTCTGGGCCTTGGGAATCTAACGGTGGTTTTGGTTTTCTGCTAGCCCTTAAGGTTTTTGCGCAGCCAAAGGATATTCGCGCCCTTGTCCCTGGCTCAAATCCAGCTCCTCATCAACTGTCTGTCAGTTAAATCAAACAGCTGCAGCTTCAAACAGCCTAACGAGCAGGTTACCATGGAGACCTGTGATCTGACACACCTGTTTATACCTACAGATCAAAACACTGATGAAGAAAGATACTCAAGTGATTGTTTCTCTGCATCACTGACCAACACACAGCACACCAGCACACCAAACATATACCCACACACAAACACACCAAACACACACACACACACACAAACACACACAAGCACATGCATACACACAAGTATTTTAACCATGTACACACAAAGACACACACACACACACGCTCTCTCTCTAACACACACACACACACACACACACACACACACACACTTCACTGACTCAAACATCTGATAATTCTGATAATTCCCACACAACTTCTAGGGATAAAAAAATTCTTTCATTGTGATTCATTGATTTCCTTTCTTTTCCATTTATTCTTCAATTCACCCATTCATATTTTCATTTTGGACATTATTTCACATCCTTTCAGCCGAGTCTTCATGTTCATGTTCGTGAGTTCTCCTTCAACATTTTGCATTCAGCAGTTCAGCGCAAGCTTTTTCAAGATTCATTCAACCATTTTCAGATAAATTCAGTCATTCAGCATATTCAGGATTCTGCATTAGCAGTTCAGCGCGAGCTGCTTCAGCCTCTGCATTCACAGCGCAATTTCTTCAGAAATTGCTTTTCTAGTTTTGACGTACATTTTGATAATTTATCCATGCACAGGCTATGTATACTTCCTCCTAAAGTATATTTTCTTTCCTTAATTGATATGTGGGCGTGTGGGAGGGGGGGGGGGGGGGGCTTGGCTGCAGGTAAGTCTTGTCTGTCTTTGCAACCTTCTTCTATCTATCTATCTATCTATCTATCTATCTATCTATCTATCTATCTATCTATCTATCTATCTATCTACAGTTGTGCCAGAAACACCCCCCCCCCTCAGCAGAATTTCTGATTTTTTTTGTCCTTTTCTCAGAAAATATGAATGATAACACAAAAATCTTTCTGTCACTCATGGTAAGTGGTTGGTGAAGACATTTATTACCAAACAACTGTTTTTACTCTTTTTAAATCATAATGAGAACAGAACCTTCTGTCTGGTGACAAAAATGAAATGACACCAGAAAAAAGTCATTGGAGCCAAACTGTAGCTCACTGAATGTCTTTTGAACCTCTAGTAGAATTCTTCTCCTTACACGAAACTTATAATTTTGAATTTGTCCGTTCGACTCACAATTACTCCTATTGATTTTTCTCAAGTTAGACTTCAAAATCACGTCTCGAGAAGTTGTCAGGGGGAACAGACTTATACTGAGACGACGTCATGCTCCGCACACGTACGATTGAGACCTCAAGTCGGAGTCAAACGACTCAGACAAATGACTCATCTAGCACTCTGATGTGAAAGTACAGTGACAGCCGAGACAAACAGGCAGAGGATCAGGTTAAAACAGGGTTTGTATCACCTCAGAGCAGCATGGCTCTCCCATGTGACGCTGTGTGGGTAGGTGTACGGGCTCCAAACAAAACGTCCAGACACATCCATGCTTCATGACCTGTCAGCATTATGACATCACTTCCTTCATTGCCTTTTCATTGTGCCAGCTAAATCTGTTATAGGATGTGACAGTGCTGTGGTGGGCACAAAAGTGTGTCTAACGTTAGAGGAAGGTCAGAGTTAGGGTTCAATGATTCTCCGTTCACAGATTCTGTAGAACAGTGTTGGCAGGGTTTTAGTTCTTGCTCTGAGGAATTTTTGAGTTTCTGTTCGTGTGCGGATTATTGATCAAATAGGGGTCTCAAGGGAAAACAGTCTGGTTGGAGAGCTACAGCAGGAGAGACAAAGTCCAGAGTAATGACATCCAGTCTTCAAATATCAACTAAAATATTAATTTCTGAAGAAGTTCCACTGTGAATGCAAAAGTCCCAAACAGCTTGTGCAGTAATGCAGAACACTGATATCACAGTGTGGGTGATAACAGTAAAAGTATACATAACAAGAAAATATTAAAAATGTAATGATATGGGAAACAGGATGATGTGTGATGTAAAAATATTAACTCACTCATAAAGACACATAAGGAAATGATATGTGCAATTAATTTATATACAGTTGTGCCTGAAAGTTCTACCCCCCCACCCCCCCACCACACACACACACACACACACATTTTATTGAAGAAAAAAAAGTTTACTCATTTTAAATCATAATGACAACAGAAACTTCAAAATGAACCTGTTAAGAAGTTCACACAACTCTGGTGGGGCCAAAAGGCCAAAAGATCAGAAAATTCTGTTGGAGGGGGTGTTAACTTTCTGGCACAATTATATGTAATGTAATAATATGCCTGCTTGAATAATGTCATACATAATGTGGTAATATGGGTAAGGAAAGAGTATCCATAATGAAATAATATGTGTAATAATATGTTATGTGTGATGGCTTTCAAAGATTCTCAGTGGGGTTAAGGTCTGGACTCTGGAGGCCAATCCATGTGTGATAAAGATGTCTCATGCTCCCTGAACCACTCTTTCACTATTTGAGCCCCATGAATCCTGGTACTGTCATCTCAGAATATGCCTGTCTCATTAGGGAAGAAAAAAATCCATTGATGGAATAACCTGCTCATTCAGTATATTCAGGGAGTCAGCTGACCTCATGCTTTGAGCACATACTGTTGCTGAACCTGAGCAACTGCAGCAACCCCAGATTATAGCACTGCACCCACAGGCTTGTACAGTAGGCACTAGCCATTATGAGTGCATCACTTCACCTGCTTCTCTTCGTACTCTGATGTGCGAGTCATGTTGCTGCTTTGACATAGTTGCCACGGTGGCTACATACTACGTTAAAAGTGTTGAAAGGGATCATTTGACATCATTTTTGGGCTGTAATGTCAGAAAATTGAATTAAAATACAGATCCTGTGTGATTGCTCTGAAAAAAAAGTCACAGGCGTGGTCAGTGATTCACAAATTACCAGAGATCCCCAGGAAAAACTTCTCCTGTCCGAATTGTACTAATGTTTCATGTTTTCCAGTGAGACTGTGGTGCCTCCTGTCTGAAGTAAAGTTGTGCATATAGTGCTGGTTACTTTTAGAAATGAAATTTCTTTTAAGACCCCCTGCCTGCCTGACTCTCTCTGATCACTTCAGAAAATGAGGATTCAACAAGATTTGTTTTGTCTTCACATAATATTTTTTCAGTTTCAAGTCAAAGTATTGCTTCTCCTTCAGTTCTGCTGCAGCCCCCTCCCTCCCAAAAGCAGCGGAGGTATGGTCTGAAGAGTGTTTGGTGTGGGCAGTGAGGGAATCAAGGGACACTGATTTATCACCACTCAGTTACTCTCTCTGTTACCGTGTGTTGTGGAATGTGTCGTAGTATTTAGCTCCATGTAATCAAATGCTCCTGATATGACTGAATGTGTGTTTTTGATCCTGTGAGTGAATAGTTTATGAAGTATTAATCAAGTTTAACCAGATGTCGTCCTGTTTACCTAACTAGTTTACAGTTTGTGGTGCAATGTCCATGTTTTATTGAGATTTATTACTTTGAATGAGATTTTGGATGAGTTATCCAGATTTTTGCACTATTTTATATTGACAAAATTAAAGACACTATATGTAATTTTTCAGAGTGAAGTTTAAGAGGTGCTAAAAATGCTTTGAGCATTATAAAAATAAGCTAACTATTGATGTGACTTGCACTTGAATATAATAAGAAGTGGTTTATTGATGCTTCTTCAGTCATTTCTAAGTTTTATTTGCCTAATGTTTTTGGACCAAAAGACTGCACTTATTGTATATTGTTATCTGGTGCTACAGGACATTAAAAGAGACACAATCTGGAGAAAGTAACGAGTGCTGTGGTTCTTGCTCTGAGGCTGTACTTTTATTCTAACAGTCGTCATCTTTTTGTTATTGGGATCTCCTGACCTGGGACCCGTAACATGTGCATACATGCCGGTGGTGTGCATAGAGGGAGTTGTTGCCTCAGTAAGAACACATTTCCTATTAAAGCATACTTCATTTTCAGGCTTTACTGTCCAGGTGCAGTCAGGACCTTTGTGCTTGGCTCTGGCTGGGTTGTCTCTACCTCATGATCATCAGCTTGGTCAGGTGAGGGGTCTGCAGCTGTCCTTCGCTGCTGTGGGCCCCTCCCTGGCCTGTATCAAGGTGTTTGTGGGGTGAAGATATCCTAGCTGTGGACCTTATGGGTGGGAGGTGGGGTGTGTGGGTGGGATGGGGTGGGGCTTTGTAACATGTAAAGCAGTTTGTGCTACATTTTATAGTATGAAAAGTGCTATATAAATAAAGTTTGATTTGATTTATTAGAACCTCCAGGCGTCTTTTGTTGCTGAGCTCAGTATGAGCAGCACCTTTGGTTTTGTGCAGCCTGATCGTCTCCTCGAAGACTTTTGAGCAGCTGATCAAACAAATTTTTGTTGAACAGGTTCAGAGCCAGCTTGACCCAATGCAGTTTGTTTATCGGGCCAGTAGACGGGTGGTCGATGCAACTATCACTCAAGCATCTTGAGGGCAAAACAACTCATGCCAGGCTTTTATTTTTAGATATTTCTTCAGCTTTTAACACAATCCAGCCACATATTTTAGTCAACAAGTTGCTGTCAGATTTTAATCTTGATGCTGGGCTGGTTAAATGGGTGCTGGATTTTTTTAACTTGTAGGCCGCAAGTAGTAAGGTTAATGGTGTTTTGTCCCAGAAGAGGCTGTCATCCACAGGCTCACCACAGGGGTGTGTCCTGTCCCCTTTATTGTATATTCTTCACACCGATGATTGCTGGAGCAAATACAAGGACAGGCACCTTCTGAAATTTGCGGATGGTACAGTCCTCATCAGCCTGCTTCATGATGGAGAGATGGACCATGGTCCAGTCTTGGAAGACTTTATTGAGTGGTGCCACAACCACTTCTTGAAGCTGAATGTACAAAAAACTTAAGACATGGCCATTGACTTGAGGAAAAACTCTCCCTCTACCCTCCCAACCATCATTGAAGGCTCACATGTGGAACTAGTGGAGCACGATAAATACCTGGAAAAAGTCATTGACAGAAGTCTGAACCATGACCTCAACACGTCTGCAATTTTGCAAAAAGGACCTGCAGAGACTTTATTTTCTGCACAGACTGAACAATCTTAATGTTGATAAAACCCTGATGGTGTTATTTTATAAATCTTTTATTGAATCTATTTTAACATTTTGCATCATTAGCTGGCATGGAAACCTTACTGTGCAGAACATAAAACGTCTTTCTGACATTGTCAAGGTAGCCAGTAAGATCATTGGCACACAGCAGCTTTCTCTGTCAGAGGTTTATTACAGTCAAGTCCTGTGGAAGGCTCAGTCAATTTTGTCCAGCACTGACCACCCACTTGCAGGAGAACTTGTTCTTCTTCCTTCTGGGCGGCGTTACAGGTTCTCCAGGGTCAGGAGCAATAGGTTGAAGTTTTCTTTTATTCCAAGCGCAATTAATGCTCTCAATGCTCCAAATGTTTAAGAATTGTATTGTCGGAGCCGATTTGCCTGCACTATGAGCACCCCTCATATCTCTTTTATTTATTATCTTCATCTATAGTCGTGATTGTTGTGGTTGTGTCAGTTGATGTTATTGTCTTGAATGTCTGTTTTTTATGTTAAACTGCACTGCAAACCAAATTTCCCCTCCAGGGACAATAAAGTACTGAACTGAACTAAACTGAACCAAGCTCAGCTACTTTTCATGACTATGGCTCCAACGAAGGTAGGCAGGAACTAGTTGGCCTGAATGCCAAGCCTGTTGGACCTACTGCTGCATGAGATCCCTTACAGTTGTCCCTGGGTCTTTGAGGGGTCAAGTAACCATAGGATTTCCAGGGTCATGAGATACTGTAGCTCAAGAGAGCTTTGAGGCTCTGCTCTGGAAGGCTTTGAACAGCATGTAGAAGTCCAACCTCTCCTGCCACATGAAGCTCAGCTCTTGACTCTCTGACAGTAGAGTCTGTTCTCCGCTACGGGTCCCTGGATAGATGCTACACCAAAATGCTGTATGTGACTTTGAACATAAACTTGGCTGTCATCATCTGTTAGGGGGCGGCCAAATGTGAGCTCCAAGCCATTAAATGGGTGCTTTGGGTGAGAACACACGGGCCTCTATCGCGAGGTCATCAGATATCTTTTCATATAAAAACCCAATTCCAATCAAGTTTGGAGTTGTGTAAAACCAAAATAAAAACAGAATACAATAATTTGCAACTCCTGTTTAACCTATATTCAATTGAATACACTCCAAAGACCAAATATTCATCATTCAAACTGATATATTTGATTGTTTTTGAAAATATTTGAATTTGAAGCAGCAGAGGTAAGGCTGAGAACATGGTCCTTGATCACAGGGTCCAGTTTATCTCAACTCAGTTACTGTTTAGCTCAGTGGTCTTTCACTGAACACAGACTGGCAGTGTTTTAAAAGCACAGCATTAAGCAGGATTATCAAACTGAAGGCGCTGGACTGGAGATTTCCTGTGGTATACCTGAAACAATGGCCCTCAGATGGTCTTCACTGGCCTCTGAAAGCCTCTGACCTGTTGACTTTAGGCCTGGCTCCACTCATTTTCACAGATCTTATTGTTGTTTGTGCAATAAAATGTAGCATCGCCAGTGTTTAATCTGAAAATACTCTAGATATTTTATTTTTAAACACAGACATAGAACTTGTCCTTCAGACTTATATTCATGGAGTGTGCCTTGTATTGGCTGTTACAGAGGGCTTGAAAAATCAGGTTAGAAACACACCGGCATCAAGATGTGTAAAACTGGATATGAGGTTCCAACACACCTGTTCAGATAGAGCCCACTTAAATAACTTCATGCACGACAAAGTCAGAGACTTGTGCTTCTTTGCAGCACAGCACTCATATCCTCTTTGGTCGATGAGATTAAATAAGTTTTGGAATCTACTGCATTACTTATGTAAGAATAATCTTATTATTGTCAGGAAACAGCAGCACAGAGGAATAACTTAAATCAGGAACATCTCAGAGGGGATGTTTGAGTCACCACAGGCAGAGCTTAATCCTCTCCTCTGTTATTGCTCTCCTCTTTTATTCTCTCTGTCAGAAAGGTGGAGAGCTGAGCGCCTCTGACTTTACGGGTGAAAGTATCGAGCTGTTTTGCAAGGAGCTTAGTGGATGTGTTCCCCCTGATGGTGAGAGTACAGCTCTGTAGTGAGAGGTTTCAACCGGGTCCCTGCTCACTACGTGGGTTGACTCCTGATCAGTCCGTCTTCTCACCCAAAATGTCTGACTGCATGTGTCTGACTGTCGGAGCGTGGAGAGGCCAGCTGTGCTCTGACTCAAACGATTCCATCAACAAAGATGACTTCATTTCCACAGCCACAAACGAGAATTTTACAGTTGTCCACTCACAATGAACTCTTGTGACAACATAAAAAATGACAATGTTTATACCGGTGAAAGGTAGATGGCATGTGGTACCCCTGAAAATTCTGAATACAGGTGTGAGATTCCTCCAGCACGCCTCAACCACCGGCTGCTGCTGCTCGCCCGACTGGCCATGTCCTCAGTCGTGCTGTGCTGGAGTCACAAGGAGAGATAGTCAGCGCAATAGGCTGCATAAATGATTGCCTAGATCAGGTAATAGATGTTGTCAAAAGTATTAGTGAATCAATAAATACGTTGATGAAAAAGGGAATTCTGTGTCCTTGCCTTTTGTAAATGGTTGAAATCAAACGTTGCCGGGCCGAACGGCCTCCTGGGTAGGGTGTATAGCCATGGGTCCAGCCTCTGGTTTGTGGGGGGTATGCTGCTCCGGCGGTCGCATGGCGTGTTGGTGTGCCACATTGTGGAGCACGCCACACACCATCACAATGTGGCACACTTTTTCAGGACTGTACAGCAGCATGCCCACAGTCCTGTCCAAGCAGCGCCATCATCCCTGCAGAAGTCCGATTGTCCTCTCAACGACTGACCGGGTGTGGGAATGGAGGTCATTGTACCTCTGCTCTTGGTCAGTCTGAGGGTTAGGGAGGAGTCATCAGCCACGGTCAACTGGGTCAATTGAAAGCAGAGGAAATAAACTTGATTGACAGTTTCCATTGGTTAATCTTACACGCTGCGTACATTGTTGTAAATAAGTGCAGAAGTACAGCGGGGAAAATGTGGGGCTGATAAAGAAATTTCACACTTCACGTATGGGGCTGTTAATTTAAGGATTCAACGAGTTTTGTCATTCAACACATGTAAAACATGGATGGAACGAAATTAGGTTACCCTGGTCCCTAAAGGGGACCACCAGAGTTCAACAGTCTCACAGCTTCAGGAAAGAAGCTGTTCCTCAGTCTGGTAGTCCTGCTCTTGATGCTCCGCAGCCTCCTGCCTGAGGGGAGAGGGACAAACAGAGCATGTGCGGGATGGGTGGGGTCCTTCATGATGCATCGTTTCCTGCATCTGGAGGAGTAGATGTCCGTGGTAGTTGAAAGACTGCATCCCACAGTCCTCTGTGCCGCTTTCACTACCCTCTGCAGAGCCTTCTTCTCTGCAACAGAGCAGCTGCCGTGCCACACAGTGATGCAGGAACACAAGATGCTCTCCACCGCACTGGACATCTTGCGGCAGTCCTGACTCGAGGGGTCAGGCCGCGCGGAGTCGGAGGACTCCTTCATCTCCGCGACCACACGGAAGGACTGGTCTCTCCTTCACAACCACGAGGTCCACTCCAGCAGGCTCTACACGTGCGGGTGATACTTGTAGCTGGAGACCACTTCCACCGCTGTTCCTCCGATGTGCAGGGGAGGGGGGAGATGTCTGCTCCTTCTGAAGTCCACGATCATCTCCTTCGTCTTCTTCACATTGATGCAGAGGTTGTTGTCTCTGCACCAGCCCTCCAGGTGTTCCACCTCCTTCCTGTAGTCGGACTCGTCATTGTTTGTGATGCGTCCGATCACAGCAGTGTCGTCTGCGAACTTCACAATCAGACAGCTCGGGCTTATCGCTGAGCAGTCATATGTGAGCAAGGTGAACAGGAGGGGGCTCAGCACACAGCCCTGGGGGGAGCCGATGCTGAGGATGATGGGAGAGGAGGAGACGTCATNGATGAAGTCCAGTTGAATTGCTGTGTTGCTGTGTTGCAGTGTTACAATGTTGAAGTATCGTTGTGTTGTATTGTTGCTGTGTTGAAGTGTTGCTGTGATGAAGTCTAGTTGTGTTGCAGTGTTGCTGTGTTGTAGTGTTGCTGTGATAAAGTCTAGTTGTGTTGCAGTGTTGCTGTGTTGTAGTGTTGCTATGATGAAGTCTAGCTGTGTTGCAGTGTTGTAGTGTTGCTGTGATGAAGTCTAGATGTGTTGCAGTGTTGCTGTGTTGTAGTGTTGCTGTGATGAAGTCTCGTTGTGTTGCTGTGTTGATGTGTTGTAGTGTTGCTGTGATGAAGTCTCGTTGTGTTGCTGTGTTGATGTGTTGCTGTGATGAAGTCTAGCTGAGTTGCAGTTTTGCTGTGTTGTAGTGTTGCTGTGATGAAGTCTAGCTGTGTTGTATTGTTGCTGTGTTGTATTGTTGCTGTGTTGTATTGTTGCTGTGTTGTAGTGTTGCTGTGTT
>RPOG01000580.1:0-204613 GCA_008086565.1 Thalassoma bifasciatum | reverse complement strand
TGAGGATGATGGGAGAGGAGGAGACGTCATGGATCCTCACAGACTGCGGCCTGTCTGTCAGGAAATCCAGGACCCAGTTGCACAGGGTGGAGCTCAGTCCGAGTGAGAACAGCTTTTGGGTCAGAGTCTGTGGTCTGATGGTGTTAAAGGCAGATGTGAAATCCACAAAGAGCAGGCGGACGTAAGAGTCTTTCTTTTCTATGTGGGTGAGGGCTGTGTGGACCACAGAAGAGATGGCATCCTCTGTGGATCTATTTTTCCTGTAGGCGTACTGGTGTGGGTCCACTGTGGTGCTGATTGAGTCTTTGATGCGGGCCATGACCAATCTCTGGAAGCACTTCATGACTATCGGGGTGAGGGCTCCTGGCCGATAGTCATTTAGGCCTGTCACAGTGGTGGTTTTGGGAATGGGGATTATTGTTGCCGTCTTCAGGCAGGTGGGGACAGCTGCCTGTGTGAGGGAGGTGTTAAAAATGTCCGTCAGTACCTCAGCGAGCTGGTCTGCACAGCCCTTCAGCTCCCGCCCAGAGATGTTGTCGGGACCAGCAGCTTTTCGTGGGTTGATCCTCAGGAGGGTCCTCCTCACCTCTGCTGCAGTCACGCTGAGGGGCTCTTCTCCTGGTGGAGGGGTGAGTCTGTTGCTGGGAGAGGTATTCGGGTCATTGAAGTGGGCGTAGAATGAGTTGAGAGCGTCCGGCAGAGAGGGGTCCCTGGGGCATTGTGCACCTCTGATGTTATAGTCTGTGATGCACTTTATACCCCTTCACATACTCCGAGGATTATTGGAAGTTAAATGTCCCTGTATCTTCTGAGAATATGAGGCTTTGGCCCTCTATTAAGGTCGCAAGTCGAGAGAGGATCGGCGAGACTCACGGCAAGACAGTGGTCTGAATTTGCGTCGTAGGGACCGAGAGTCGTCTCTGGCTTGGAGATGTAAATTGGTCCCAAAGACCAACCCTTTCAGACAATACCAGAACCACGACCACTGTAGGAGACACGTGAATGACTACATTCTGAGGACAGAAGATGTATACTCCTCTAGGTTCACCTCTCCCTCTTCAGCAGCTGCCTCTCTGAAGACCTGCCAGTCCATGCACTGAAAACAGTCCTGCAGTGCATCATCATTAACATCAGTACCTGTCACACAGAGACAATCAGGGGTTTGTTAGAAAGATCTGAAACTGCAGTTTAACCAGCAAAAACAGATAGTCACTTACTGAAACCATGGACTAGTAATAGTGCTGTGTAGACAGGATAGTTTGGGGCGCACCTGCTCAATATAAATATAAATTTACTCACCAAGTAGCCCCCCATCGCGCACAGTGCCAGCTTGTAGTTTGTTCCCAACAATGCTGTTACTCAGAATGTATGAGTCATGTGTTGACCCAGCTCACCTCGCCCCAATGTTGGTTAATTTCATTTGTGCATCACAGATGATCTGTACATGTGATGGCGCTTTTATAACAATGTGTGTGCAGTCAATAGCTCTGATTACATTGGGAAAACCGTCTTTCACTGCAAATTGCACTTTGATGTTGACCTGTTCAGCTGCATTGTATGGAAATTTAATGCGGATAATTCCGTCCCACACGGCTGGCATGGCTTGGCTCATGGCTCGGCTCATGGCTCGGCTCATGGCTCAGGGTCAGCTGGCACAGTCCTGATCGGTCGGCCAACTCCCTCTGGAATGTCCCAGTAGCCAGGAACACGAGTGTTGTCAGCACCTGTGTGGGCACAGGCAGCGCATAGCTCCTTGCAGTGCTGCGCTCCAAGACCGGCCTCAGCTCTGTTTACAGGTCCAGAAGGATCGCCCTAAAGCGGCTGATGAGCCAGTCATCATCGTGTGCCAGCAGATCTTCCCTGTCTCTGGAGGTGCGCTCTCGTCTAATATTTGCAATATCTTCCAACACCGCTAAGGCAGCCATGGCCAACAATATTTTTTGCACCACTTTGCGCCTGCTTTCATATCCACTCATGTAATTGCACACAGGTGGAAATGTGAATTGTTCATCAGTGTTAATTTTTTTCCAGTTCCACCTCTAGGTGTCTCTAAAGGACCAAACGCTGAAGAAATGTATATACGCCAGCCATGAAGTTGGCGTGAGGCACCGCACATTTCCACGGTCATCTCCCTCTTGATACATCTGAACTTTGCTGTGAAATTGGGCGTACGCCAGGTTTTTGTGTGTATGCACTCTTTGTACATGAGGCCCCAGGACCTTGTTGTTTTGACAAGAGGGAAGAAATCTGGCTGCCTGTTCCTGGACTGACTGTTTGGAAATGAACTGATTGTATTAATTTTGACTGAATGCACATAAACTGATTAATGACTCTTCTTCCCTTTCTCCACAATTAGCTGCAACCTTCACCTTTTATGCTACACCAACAACAGGATCTCAGACGGACATAACCAAAAACACGACACTTGAGACACTCCTGCGTTACAAACAGCATGTCACCACACAATAACACTCACTAAACACAGGAACACACTCACAGCCTGTGGCTTTACTAAACATAAAGAGATAGAGAAACATCACACAGAAGATTTCACCGGTACAAACACAGACGTGGGTGTAACATACACACTAATAAGGATGCATACACACGAGCACGTACACACACTGCTGTGTTGTATTGTTGCTGTGTTGTAGTGTTGCTGTGTTGTATTGTTGCTGTGTTGAAGTGTTACAGTGTTGAAGTCTCGTTGTGTTGCAGTGTTCGTGTGTTGTAGTGTTGCAGTGATGAAGTCCAGTTGAATTGCTGTGTTGCTGTGTTGCAGTGTTACAATGTTGAAGTATCGTTGTGTTGTATTGTTGCTGTGTTGAAGTGTTGCTGTGATGAAGTCTAGTTGTGTTGCAGTGTTGCTGTGTTGTAGTGTTGCTGTGATGAAGTCTCGTTGTGTTGCTGTGTTGATGTGTTGCTGTGATGAAGTCTAGCTGAGTTGCAGTTTTGCTGTGTTGTAGTGTTGCTGTGATGAAGTCTAGCTGTGTTGTATTGTTGCTGTGTTGTATTGTTGCTGTGTTGTATTGTTGCTGTGTTGTAGTGTTGCTGTGTTTTATTGTTGCTGTGTTGTATTGTTGCTGTGTTGTGGTGCTGTTATGTTGTATTGTTGCTGTGTTGTAGTGTGGTTGTGTTGTATTGTTGCTGTGTTGTAGTGTTGCTGTGTTGTAGTGTTGCTGTGTTGTATTGTTGCTGTGTTGTATTGTTGCTTTTTTGTATTGTTGCTGTGTTGTATTGTTGCTGTGTTGTATTGTTGCTGTGTTGTAGTGTTGCTGTGTTGTATTGTTGCTGTGTTGTATTGTTGCTGTGTTGTATTGTTGCTGTGTGTGGTGCTGTTGTGTTGTAGTGTGGTTGTGTATTTGTGTTGTAATGTAGGTGTTGATGGGCAGTGTGGATCGTGTGGCAGGTTCTTGGTGTCTTTGTTTGTGAGGGTCTGGGACTTGATGTTCTGTCGCCCACACCACGGGGGGTGAGTGCTGGGGAGGGCTAGGGTTATGGGGAGGGTCGGAAGGCTAGGGTATGAAGGGGAGGGAGGTCATGGCGGGTTGGGATGCGGGCCTATGTTTGGGGGGCCTTGGGTCTTGGGGAGGGGGTCTCCATGATCTCTGGAGCATGGCTGGGGATGCTGGGGCCAGGCTCACCTTTTGGGCAGGCTGGGGTGGCCATTGAGCTCACGGAGTTCTGCCCCTGGCATGCAATCAGGGCATCCAGTGGGGCCGGTTGGCCTCTACTCCTCACCCCCCGGGGCCCCTACCCTGCAGTGTTGGGGGTCTGCCTCCCGCTTCCCCCTGCCCCCTCTAACTGCCTCTCACTGCCTCCTCTTGGGTTGGCGTGTAGCTGTCTCTGGGGTAGATTGTCTTAGTTCTACTCTGTTATGGCTGCTAGTTGCCCGGTGCTAGGGGCCCTCTCAGTGTGTGCCCAGTCCCTGGAGGCAGCAGGACGCTTTTTCCTTCTGTCACTATCCCTCTTCTGTTTTCACCCCAGTCCGGTCAAGCAGTAACCTTTAAACTTGGCAATGTACAGAAAAAAGAAATTACAAAACACTCATAAAAAATAACATTTAAAACTCAAGAGGAGTCTTATACACAAACAGCTCCTCTTGGCAAAGTAAATGTGTTCTGCAAAATACGGCAGCCGGACCACAATTCTGTTGTTGTGATGCTGAACAGGACAAGTTAAAAAAAAAAAAAAAAAAAAAAAAAAAGACTATCTGGACTAACTTGAATCTGGAATGAGTGTTTGAATCTGGAATTCATGTTTGGATCTGAGGGTTACACTGTCCATGCAACTCAAGCACCCCCTCCCCTGGAGCAGCCTTCAGCCGCAGGACAGTACGGCAGGAAGTCACAGGACTCAACATGAACCTGACTAAGCCAGGGTGCTGACACGTACAGCCGCCCAAAGTCCCCACGAAGTGTCTGTTTACAAGACACAGTTTCATCAGAGTCAACAGATCAGAGAACACAGAGAACATTGTTGCAACTTTAATGAAACCCTGTTGGTGAGTCTGGAAATTTTAAACTATCAATAAGGTTTGAGAGCTGTGTGTTGTGTGTAAATTTGCACCTTGAACAAGTCATAGTGTGGAGTTAAATCAGACTTGAGTATTATATTACTCAAGTGTTTCGTGTATTAATGGAGTTCCTCAGAGCATCATGTCAGGTTCAGTCTAACACAAAGTAAGGCCCCTTTTCTCTGTCTTTCTCTCCCAGCAGCAACGAGTCACTATTTGTTCCAAAAATTGTCTGATTGCGAGTATGAGTATGTGTGTTGGTTTTGTGTTGTTTTGACTTTGTGTGTGTGTGTGTGTGTGTGTGTGTGTGTGTGTGTGTGTGTGTGTGTGTGTGTGTGTGAAATGTTCTAGTAGAGTGTGTCTTAGATCAGTTTTGCAATGCTGACACATAGATTATCATGTCTTCTTGCCTTCAGGCTGTTTGCAACCCCAATTTTCTTGTGCAGTCTCTGAGCTCACTCTCTGGAGTCACTCTGGGCTCAGGCAGGATTTCTTGGACAAAGATCAGCTATGCCAGGATGTCATTTCTAAAGATGCTTTGTTGGGCTGAGGTTAGGGGGAGGAGAAGCTAACATCCAGCTGAGGAGGATTCCTGTGGCCCTGCTCTGCTCTGGAGGCTGTCTGACATTCCACAGTCATCAGAGGATTAGACAGAGTCTTCATCACTACGAGTGTTACAGCTCTAGAGGAGACCAATTTGATTAAATACTTCCCATGAGGTTTTGAATTACTGGAAGGGCTTTTCAATCACCAGGTGTTATTTTAATCAAACATTGATGAGGAACTGTATCATAGTGCCTGATCTACGAAAGCTTTGTATGTACAAAAACAAGTGCAAACATGACCGCTCCTACAGTCTCCATATACTAACAGGGTGCAGACGTGGATTGCATATCTCATATTTGTAAAATAGCATGTGCTATCCATTTACCGTGTCTGAATTCATGAATATGCTGAATATATGCAGATTATCAGAACACACAAAATACCAGGAGGAGGAGATGCAGATGTGATCAATTAGCCTCCGCAAAGTGATTTAACCTGAAACTGTTTGTGGTCAGTATCTGAGCATCTCGGACTGGACTTTCTTTTTGTCCCAAACTCTCTATTGGGACAGTGGGTAGCACACACTAAATCCTCATTTAAATGGGTGGTCTGCTCCTGTTATCAACTGTGCATGCTGTCTTAGTAGATCACCTGCAACATGCCCACTTTTAGCATGTCCAATATTTTACTTTACATATGCAATTTAGTGCTGGGTATTTGGGATCTTAGTAGATCAGGCCCATAGTGTCTGCAGCTGAGTCTTTCAAAAGCATTTTTAACTATTACAAAAAGAGCTGAGAAAAAACAGTCTCAGCTTGTCTTACAAAACATCCTGTTAATGTTTTAATAGTTGGAGCAAGAACATATTTGAACAGAGTTTCATGTTAATTGGTGACAGGTTGGTGTTATGGATGATTAAAATGAGCTGCACCTGTCACAGCTCTGCTTCAGTACTTTTCCACTCACCTCTGCTTCTGCTGCTCTGAGACACACTCACCTCATCAGGCGACTCAGCACACCTGAGCTCCAAGCTGCAACTGACATGCAATCAGGCCTGTATTCAAACCCCTCCTGTGTACGGGTTCTTTGCCAGATTGTTCTTAGCGTCTCACCAGACTTTCTAGCACTGCCTCTCTTCTTGTTACCCGGTTTTGATCTTTGTGTGCCTTTAACTTGCCTCCTGTTGGATTTATCTGCATGTTAGGACTGTTTTCTGGTTTGACCTGCCTCCTGCCTTCGCCCTGTTGGATTTGTTTGCCTGTTTGGACAGTATTCTGGTTTTGACCCTTCTGCCTCTCAGACTCTCTGTCTTCACCCTCATGGTACTGTTGCCTGGTTTTGAACTCTTTGTTGAAGTTTTCTTCAATGAAAGACCTTGCTCAAGATTTTCTGTGTTTTGTGTGTTGCACTTGTGTCCTAAACAGATACTCGCATTATATCATATTTCGAATATGCTGCATTTGTGTAGTGACATATTTTGTTCTTTTTTTGTGTGTGTTTGGAGAGAACATGAGGACATTAGTTCAGATAGGATGGTTTGGTTTAAAAAGCAAAAAGGAAGAGACCAGGCAGATCAGCAAACCTGGTACCAAAACACTGTAACATCAGTTCACAGTTTCACAGGATAAAACATATTCCCTACACATATCCTTCAGGAGCTTTTCTCTCTATATTCACACACATTCACACTTATTCACCATGACATTTTTTAGATAAGCTTAGATAAGCAACCCCAGATCATAACACTGCCCCCACAGGCTTGTACAGTAGGCACTAGGCATGATGGGTGCATCACTTCACCTGCCTCTCTTCTTACCCTGATGCGCCCATCACTCTGGAACAGGGTAAATCTGGACTCATCAGACCACATGACCTTCTTTTATCCTCCAGAGTCCAATCTTTATGCTCCCGAACAAACTGAAGCCTTTTTTCAGTTAGCCTCAGTGTAAAGTGGTTTTCTTAAGACTTCACAACTGTTGAACCTCGACCCTTTGAGTTCCCTTTGCATGATGAAACGCTCTTATTTTCACTATTAAACATATTCCTGAGTTCTACTGTTGTTCTCCTTTGATTTGATTTGGTCGTAGTTTACATGATCACTGGTCACGATCATTCTTTTTTCTGACCACATTTCTTCCTGGGAGATGATGGTTTGTTAACCTTGCACAGCAGATGGAGCTGTCTGTTTCATTTTCTGAAATCCTGCAGATCCATCTTTGCAAAGATCTAATGACAAACGCCTTCATCCGGCGAAAAAGTGGCTAGTGGTAGCTGCAGTCGCTGGTATATGAACTTTCTGTCTGGAGTGTCAGGTTACACATCTGCAACGTCACACCTTGATGTGGATTGGTCCATGATGAGTTTGTCGTGCAGAACGGTCGTCCAATCACCAGTTGTTGTATGTCACGGGCGGCTCTTCCCCAGATGGACAAGTGAAAAATCTCTGTGGCAAAGATATCAAACTGTCTGTCTGGCTTGTGCCGGTTAAGGGTTCCCCTCCATCCTTTCAGTTTTTAATAAAGTGTTGGACAGTTCTTAACCCAATTGTAGTCATTTCTGCATCAGTCTCTGTAGATGTTTTCTCTGCTTGAAGCCAATGGTTTGACTCTTCTTAGGCAGACAAACATCTTTTTCACGACCATGGGATGTGTCTTTCAACATGGTTGTTGAAGAAATGAGAAGTTACTCATTCATCAGCTGGGGTTAAATAACTTGCTTCCATCACCTGTGCAGTAATTATCCAATAGGAGACTTATACCTATTTGTTTAGTTAAATTCAGGTGGTGACTTCTTTTTGGCCATGCAGTGTATCATATGTTGTGTATTACGTTTCCATGCAACAACTCCCACAGTTCTTTGACTGTCTCAGCACTCTGTCATCTCACCTCCTGTTTACAGGGCAGAGTCATGTGTGGTGTGAGTGGTTGAGCCACTTATTTCCTTCTTGTTTCCTGTTTCTTATATGTTTCCTTTTTATTTTTTAGTTATTGCTTCCTTGTTCTGTTTAAAAATGAAGTTGCTGTTTCCTGTTTTTTGGTCAACCTGCTGTTCTTGTGACTTCCTCCTCCTATTTGACTTTACTCTTTAAATTCACCTCTGCATTTTTTTATAAATGGGTCAATGACAATAAGAGGGTCCAAAAACGTATTTTTAAAAAGTTCTTTGAAAATGGATAAAAAACATATTTCTGAGAGAAGAATTATGTTTTCTATCAGATTTCAGTAGTTGACCAACACTTCAAAGTTTTTAGGTTCATTATTTTTTAGTATTTTTAATTTGAGCACCCAAAAATGTCAGGTGGCGCAACCAAATATATGAAAATATATTTATATGTTCCTGTTATTTTTTCTGTGTGAAATTATTGGCAAGTATCTCTCAAGTGTCTGTAGTGACTCATACATTTTCATTTTGTGTGTTTCATTTCTTTTATTTGTGAATAAGGTAAATAATTTGATGTTAAAATAACATTTCACATTATTACATTGGTTGTACCACCTGACATGGAAATTGTTCCAGTCACCAATGAAGTGAAAAAAACTTTTTTATCAGTATTTCAGAGAAATCTACAAACTTTTCCACTTGGTCACAAATGTCATTTGGGCTCCTCTGGCTGATGCAGTTTCCTGTTTCCTGTTTTATTCTCTTCACTTTAAAATAAAAGTCTAATGTTACGGTTGCACCACCCTGACATTTGACAAGGTGAAAATTACGGGACAAAAGATTTTTACATTTCTCAACAGCTTTAAAATTCTTTTCATTAGCAAAGAATGTTTTATTTAAAAAGGTTCAAGCATAAAATAATGCCACTGTATTTTTAATTTCCATTTACAATAACTGACATTCAATTTTTAGAGTTTAATTACTGTGGATACTTGTCAGGACGGTTGCACCACCTGACATTTGGGGGGTTGGGGGAACCAAAACACAAAAAAACATGTTACATTTTAATAGTTTAAAGATGTGTTCAAATAACACAGGTTTCATAGAATAAAGAAATACATGTGATGAAATACTCAATTCATGGTGGAAGGAAATATTACACTCAGACACAAAAAAAGGGACGTCACCTCATTGACCCATATAGAAAGTAACTGTAATGCATTATTCTCCTCCTTCTCCATCTTTGTTAGTTTCCTACACAATAAAAAAGCTTAGCACCACTTTTTTTCTTTTCTTGACTCTTATAGCTCTAACATTCACCCTCCTGCCAAACAGAAAATCTGGCCCTATTTGGTGTTTGATGAGCACTGATATCAGACCCTGAGTTCTTCCACTCAACACATGCCAGGAGATAAACAGTGAGGAACAAAATGAGCCCAGACTTTAGAGTACCATTACAGGCCCAGTTATACTGGGGTCAGCGTCTGTCCTTCCTCTGGGGGTCTTTGTTGATGTAGATGTAAGCATAGAGATCTGCTCACAGACAGGATGTTACAAATACTCACTTTTTTATGACATCAGTGTCAGAAAACACTGCTTCATCTGATGAGTGTGACATTTGATCCTCTTGGAGGTGAAAGAAGTGTGGAAGGAAGATGTTTATTATCACAGTATTTGTGGAGAAAAGTTGGTTTTCCAGCAGCAGTAGCTGGAATACAGTATACCTGAAGATATAATTTGAACCTTGACTTAATGTCTCCAATGAGGCAGAAATGAAAGATAGTTAAAGTTGAACAGGTGCAGGAGAAAAGCGGTGTGTGACAGAGCTGTGTGTGGCAGGTTAGACAGAAGAAGCAGAGCTGTGTAATCCATCTCATGGTTTAAAGTCTGCATGAATTGATTTTTCAGATGTACTGCTTAATCTAAATTCCTTTACACCCTTGTATTTTTTAATTTGTAATGATTAAAATGATCTATTTTCTCCCGAGCTGAGTTTTTGCAGTAGCTTTTTAAATCAAACGGTTGGTTGGAAATACCCAGTCAGAGCAAGTTCAGGTGTTTTTAATCAGATTCCTCATTTGCTCTGAAGCAGACTTCAAAGCTTTTTCCTGAGCTAATGTTTAGCTTTGAAAGTCTTTTTCCAGCTTACAAAGTCTAAACCTCCAAACATCAGAGAGGTGCTTTTTTAAAAAAAGGACTGACCAGCTTTAAGGTCAAGATCTCTTCCTGTTCTGTCTCCAGGTTTCAGTCCTCTTAGACTTTTTTTCTCTGTATATCCTTGTTTCAAACTCATTATCTTGTCTGACCGTGACTTCAAGGATGCTGAGTTTCTAACGGAGACCTAATAAAAAACTTCACCTCATGATGCAGCAGCTTTTTTAATATTTCAGTTGTGCAAAGCTCTGCAGTAATACACTGTAAACCCAGAGAAGTATAATCTACTTAAAAATATCAAGGTAACTCGTTGCCTTAAATTTTTTAAGTAAAGAAGCATTAGTTGAATAAGTGAAGTGGACTACATTCAATGTACTTGAGCCCATAATTGAATGGAATAGAAAAGTTAAGTTAAATGAACTAATAACCAAGTTACAGTAACTGAAGATTCTTTGTTTAGACAATCATTCTCCACTCATTTATTTAACTTAACTTGTTAAGTAAGCATTGCTCCATTACTAATTCAGTTAAATTGTATATTCTAATTAAACAAACTTAACTTTTTTTAGTTCTTTCAACTCAAGATGTCTTTCAATCATTAGAGCCATGTAAAATACATACAACTGCCACATAACACTGATCCAATTTTTTATTGAACATTTCTTTTTTTCCAGCAACAAAATAAACAAAGCCATGGCCTAAAAGGCTTCTAGTGTTTAGATTCCTGAGTGATGGGATGAAAACACAAAAATATATCTTCCTCTTTTACTCCAATCATTACAATATTGTACTGCACCTCTTCAAATTTGGTTGACAAACTGGCAAGTTAGAACTTAGCCCTGCTGAACACTGGCATCTTAACTTCAGCGCATCACTTAACATTTACACTTTATCACTTTACATTTATAGGAAAGAGGATTACGGCCACTGAGAAAATGGGGTCCAATTTTTTAAAAATTGATACTTAAAGAAAAATGTATAAGTTTTGAGAGAAAAGTCAGAATTCTGAGTTTAAAGTCAGAATAATGACTTTTTGGAAATTCTGACTTTAATCTCAGAATTTTGAGTCAGAATTCTGAGATCAAAGTCAGAATAATGACTTTTCCTCAGAATTTTGACTTTTTCAGAATTCTGACTTTACACTCAGAATTATAACTTTCATTCTCGGAATTCTGAGTGTAAAGTCAGAATCCTGATTTTTTTTTCTTTAGAGAAATATTAATTTAAAAAAAACAAGACTCCATTTTTTTTTTCTCAGTGGTCCTGATCCTCTTCCATACATTTACACCCAATCATTTAACATCTATAATTCACATTTGGTTGGCAAACCAGCAAGATAGAACTTAGCCCTGCTGAACACTGGTATCTTAACATTTACAAATAAACAATGTGTCCATGAAAAAGAAAAAGGTATGTGAGAATGAAAGTGTGAAAAATCTTAGAGATACCTGTATGGAGAGTCCATAACCTCCCCTACACCTTCCCTTCCCTTTCTCTCTTCCCCAACCTTCTCTCTCTACCCCAATACTTCATCTTGGCAATGTGAGCTCCATCATGAACAAAACATGTTCCCTGGATAAAACAAAAAAAAGTCGTATGTGAGACAGAATAAAGGTGAAAAATAAAACTTACAGAAGATGCCCATCTAGAGCCCATACTCTTCCCTCCTCCTCCCTCTTCTTCCCCTCCTTATGGACCCCCCCCCCCTGCTTTCTCTATCCCTCACATATCATTTTTGTGGTCCTCCCTTCTCTCCTCATCCTCTCTCTCTTCACTTTACTTTTACTGCCAAAAACCCTCACATTTGACAACTTGCATAGAGGAGATGCTGGATCTTACATTGCAAGTTGATTTTTCAGTGTTTGAAGTTTAGGTTTCAGATCTGTCTTACCTAAGTTCAGGAGTACCTGTTGAAAAAATCAATGTGTTCTTCATGTACTTTGTGTAGTTGAGATGCAGGGCATAGGTAAGTCCAATGAGATAAGATAAAACATTCTTGTTTTAAGACATCTTTCTAATTGCAAGGAACTTCCGGGCAAATTCGTCTTATCCCATTGGCAGATTTTTTTGACTTGTTCCAAGCAATTTACACCTCATTTTTGTCTTAGAAAGACTTGAAATAAGACATTTTTATGACCTGGTCTGGTGAATGTGGCTCAAATTAAGAACAAAAAGATAATTTTTACTACAAATAAGACAGAATGACTTGCTTAGATTTCCATTTTTGCAGTGTAAACATATGAAATAACTCAGGCTACTGGCGTTGTCTTTCCTCAGAGGTCTTAGGGAGGATGTCTGTGTCTGCCTGGCTGTTTCACTTTGTTCTTCACTTGATGTTGAGTGCTGAATGGGCACCTCCATAAGAGAAAGCATTGGAATGATTTTGAGGGTAGGTCGCTCAGGTGACTCAGATATCTCGGTTAGATTGCACAGTTCATTGTCGAAGTTGGGATCTTTAAACTGTAAGCTGAAGTTATAGTTTATTTGAAGAACGTCTTTAAGGGAGACGATTAAAAGGTCAACTGTATCAGGCTTTGTCGTCAGCTCCACCTTCCTTATGTCTGCTTCAGTGAAGATAACCCTCACAAGCATTCTCTGTTGGACAGCCATCTGAGGAGAAAGAGAAGGCGAGAGATTGTTCAGCACAGAATGTAACGTTTGAGAGTCACCATTAGTTTCCCCTGTATTTTGTATTCTGAAAGGGGAAAAACATCATTAAGCTCTGACAGCAAAACCACACACAGGGGCAGGGTGACATCAGAGAGGCAAACTTCATACACTGTAAATTCTAATTAGTTAACCTTACTTAAAAAAAGCATGCAAACCGATTGCCTTAAAATAACTAAGTAACGTGTAATAGGAAGGATTATATTGTACTAACAACTGCTTATTTAGTATAGTACACCAATATTTGAGTTCAGTTAACTTAAACTGTTGTAGACTGTACTTGAAAATTTAATTAAGATATACTCTTGATGAAGTATGGACTACTCAGAATTACTATTTCAAACAACTACATAATTTCAATTTCAATATACTGCATGTGTATTCTAAACAACTTATTTATTTAAGTCAGGCTAACTAATGCAACATGCCCTGCAACTTAGAATTTCTCTGTTGTACTTACTTGAACAGAATTCTGATTTACTTATTAAAACCATGCAAACCGATTGCCTTAAAAAGGCCAAGTAAGTTGTACTTATAACTTAAGTGTTTTAAACATACATTACATATTAATGAAACAGGTTTGATTTTCCCAAAATAATAACATTTACAGATACATGTGATGAATCATGATAGTGACACAGTTCAAATTTCAATAATAAACATATTTTTATTTCTTTTTTCAAATCTTCCTTCTGCATGAACAGATGTCTAAAACTGACATGTCAGTTGGGCTGAAAGGGCTGAAAACAGTGGTAAACCACAAAAATATCACAGGTTTATGCCATATTTCAAAACTCAAAAAGCACACTTTATTTTGAAATGTAATATGCCGTAGCAAATACTGGCATCTGTACACCTTCAACAGTGCATAAGAAAGTAAGCCCAACCAAAACTTTCAGGTCTACTGAACTAAAAAATTATTCACATAGAAAAATGAAATAAAAAATATCATAATTGTGGGGTGAAAAATAATCCACCCCTCACATTTAACATAATCTTGAAACAACAGCATTAATTATGTTATAACAGTAACAATTTACATACCAAACTTGCTAAACAAACAAGCTGACAAGTGCAAAGTGGTTTCATTCAGTTTGCCGAACAATATCAAAAAGTAATGACTTTGCAATGGATCTCACATATATGAATACCAATGCCTGTAGACTTAACTTGGTGATGAACCCATGGGCTGACAGTGTGACAGGAATATCTTGGTTTAGCGAACATAATAAAAACTGACCAGATCCACAGTCATGAACAAGTGAGATCTAATACCAAACCACCACTAACTCAACAGGAGATTTTTGAGACTTTGAAGTTTCTGTGGGAGTTTGTTCTGTCCCAACCCAAGCATCACTCTTTGAATGAAGTTGAAAGTGTTTTTCATGGCTTTAGGATAGTCCAAGTGTAGTGCATATGACAGCCCAAACAAGAGGCAGAGTGCTTGAGGTAGATTTTGGATATCATCTATCACCATACCTCCCTCAACAATGATGGCAGTTGACACTGGCTCAAGGTGGAGGTTAGTGGGAGAGAGCGGCACATCGTCATCGACGACAGTCAGCACCCCGACAGATACTTGGGCCCAGGCCTCATCACTGTCAGAAATCTGTATAAAACCAAAAAAAAGTTACAACAGTGAAATGTCGATGAGCATGATCAATTGTCATCGAGTTATCTGTTCTGCCAGCAATGCACTCAGTTTTATCAAAATTAGTCAGCCTTAAACATTTTTCAAACAGTTCACGCATATCTAGTAGGGGTGTCACGATTCTACAAATCCTCGATTGGATTTAATTTTCGATTTTAGGGTCACGATTTAATTCGTTCCTCGATTCTTTTTCTTTTCCTTCCAGCACAGAGACCTACGGCATTTTTAGACAAGTCTAGTCTACGATCTTTGGTTTGATTCATTACATTTTGTTCCATGAATCTTATTTCTAAAGATGGCGACATACAAGTGATGGAATTTCTATTTTTCTTGTCTAATGTCTGACATTAGGCACTAATTGTCAAATTTAAGTAATTTATTTCACAATCTTGTTTCAGTGAAATGAAAACAACAAAAACAAACAGAATAACAACATCTCCTTTATCTGCACCGACCATGGCGTCTATTCTCCACCGCCAAGCACCTGCCTGTTAGCAACATGTTAGCAGACCAACGTTTAGGAAACGTTAGCTAAAGCTAGCAAGCATTGGCGGCAGTCCGAAACAATTTCAGGCAAAAATATTACTTGCTTGATAAGTTACCTTATTATTCTTCAAAACATAAACTGTCCCTTGTCAATTTGGTGCTGTGAGATTCGCCTCCTTCTCTTCGGTGTCCGTGAGTCGGCGCCCGGGGCATTACCTCTGCACGTGCTGTGAAGGGAAAATTGGCCACTGCGCATGCTTAGAACCGGAATTATCATTCTTCTTCTTCTTCTTCTTCTTCTACTTCTTCTTCTTCTTCTTCTCCTTCTCCTTCTTCTTCTTCTTCTTCTTCTTCTTCTCCTTCTTCTTCTTCTTCTTCTTCTTCTTCTTCTTCTTCTTCTTCTTCCGCCAGTCTAAGCACGGTTTAGTATAATGCTGCCTCTCACTGGTGGAGTGACGTTATGGCTTCCATTGTTGCTACTTGGATGTTTTAAGTCACCATCACTTACAGCAATGAGTAAAGTGAATCATTCACCCTGCAATTAACTATTACTTGAGTAAAAATAGTAAGGAGTGCCTATTGTTGATAACTGAGTAAATTTAACTTATGTATGTAAGTCAGGGAAGCTATCAGCATTTACAGTGTATGATCTAAGGTGCTCATGGTACCATGCACTCATTACTCTGCACACAAAAATGATTTCTGTATGAACTGCAACAATCTGTGTGATCTGCCTAAACTCAGGGAGCCCTGAGCAGGACCCAGCAGAGATCACCATATCTGCCTTGTATGTAACTCCATCTAGACAGACAGATGACGCTACAAGAACTAGTGCTGGCTTGTGGATTTTCTGACCGAGTACCCTCTGGACATCATCAAGGAAAGATGATACAGAGACTGTAGTGACCTTCTCCGCCTCGACTGAAGGCTTGAAAAATGAACTTGAGTCTAAATGATAGCTTACTGCTTTCTGGTGTTTAACAGCAAGTGTAAGGGCTACATTTCTGTAGTTCTGAGCATGACGGATAACCTTTTTGAAAAATTTGTGCTTGCCTTCAAAGCACATAGTCCAGACATCACAAAGTGGACCAAACGCCCTAATAAGTTGGGGATGATGTTCAATGAAGTGGTGCTTTGGTCGTAATCTGAACTCTGGGAATGTTGACTGCAGTCGTTCTCTGTGTTCTGCTAACTTGCACTCTAGGAAGTGGAGTGTCTCTTCAGTAAACCTGGGGGCAACTACTAACTCCACAATGTCTTTGACAAGCATGAGAACACAGGTCCAAGTAAAGTAGGCTTGAACCTGGACTATTGGTGAATGTTGTCAAACCATACTAAAGCACAGAGACCTCTCATTGCATCTTTATCAAGAAAGTAAAAAGTGAGAGTCATTTTTTTCCTCCTTATTAAAACAAACGTCAAGTATCCAGCAAATTCTAGAGTTTTTAGGAAATTCCAGAGTCAAATAACCAAGTAAAGCAGAAGATGGCAGACACAGACAGACAAAAAAACACAAACTAAGGTTGTTAAGATGACTTTTCCATTTTGCACATACTCAGGGTTGTAGCTAAAAGAGCTAAGCAGATAGACAAAACTACAGTATCTTAAATACACTGATCGTATGTTGAAATCAAATGTTTTAAGTCCCACTTAACAGCATTAAAAGCTCGGCCATGTAAAGGCCAAAATGCTAAAACACACACCAGAAATTTCCAGTTGAGGTTTGAGTCCTTCTTCAGCAGTTTTATCAGTCGTCTTCTTGACACGAGTTTGTCTGTCACTCACTTCTGATTCCTTCACTAAACACAGCTGTATTATAGAAAGAGATGGAGAGGGAGAGAGAACTTTTTAAAGGTTTTTTTTTAAATTATTTAAACAGAGGATTTCATATGACTCAAAATCTTACTATCTCCTCAGTCACATGGCCTTTGAATTGTTACTTTCACGCTGCAGTTCAAATTCACCATTGAAAAGGGCAGGAACAAGATACTTCACTCTTTTGCTCATAATAAAAGACACAGAGAGATTAAAACGGGCTGTCTAACCATTCTCTGTGTTTACGAGATATTTGGGCAGTAAAAGAGGATTCAACCTTAAAGGTCTTTGTTCACCCTCTTACTGGACAATTCACCACATCCTTCTAGAACATGGTTTTTCAGATGAGCTATTAACTCTTTAGAGTCTTGACACTGGCGTTCACACAATGGCGTTGCACATGTAAAAGTGGTAACTGCCTTCACAACCCTGACATTGATAGGGACAGCATGTCTTCCACAGAAATGAGCCTTTAACTCTTCATATCTGGTAAATGCCTGCTTGCAGTCATTTTCAATACACCTTAAAGAAACAACGTGCCTCATTCCCATGAGGTTTACGATGGAGCATGAAGCCGCTTAGTGACTGGTCCACCTTGCCACAGAAATTACAGCTCAATATGTCTTCACACACCTTGGTAACTGCTACTTAGCTAATTTGGCACATGTTCAAAACATCAGTTAAACACACACAATATATGCCGCTCCACAACAAAGCTCCATAAAACTTAAATCCTAGTCAGAACTGTGCTTGTGGGTTTTCTACAACGGGGATAAATGAACAACTCTCCAACCTGGAAAACAGGCGTAACACTTAAATAACGATGGAAATAAACTGAAATGAACTTGAAATTACTTTTTACTTTAAGACTGGGAAAGATTTTTAGAAATACTCGCCCCATGAATTGAGTGAGTGATTGAGTCGGAGATGATAAAACGGCGCTTCTGTTAGCCTCTCTGATCCCTCCTGCAGGGAAAAAGAGCGGTCACTGTCTGCACAGGGCTCAGCAGCGCCCCCGCTATTGGTGGAAACAATATCCAATTTCAAGCGCTAATCAAATCAAAATGTCACAGCGGGAGACGTCAAACTAGCACTTCAGCTGTCAATCAACAACCATCACACAACTTGAGATTTAAGCCGGACCCACTTAAGGTGGTCGTTTTACATATGAGATGAGACGAAACAGCAGGAAAAAAAAAATAAAATAAAATCAACTTTATTCACCAACCATAAGCCTCATTTGAACATTTGTATGTGTGTGTGTGTTTGTGTGTGTGTTACTGAAAGTTAGTTTTGTTGTCATGTCCATATAAGCAGTATATTGAAACCAAAAAAATTAAAATTAAAATTAAAGAAAAAAAAATCAAACGTACATTTGTTTGTGTTTGCTTAACAGCTGACTAGTTCATAGCACACATTTGAGAGTGCACAATTCTATAAACTATGGTTCTAACAAATTAATACTGTAAAATTTGAGGTTTTCAATTTTATTCAACATTACAGTCTTGTCTTTCAAATTTTATGTGTATTAATTTGTTTTCACTGTTCATCACCATCAAGCAAAGGAGCAGGCGCAAGAAGGAGCGCAATCAATCACACCTGTACTTAAAGGTGTGCACTGCGCTCCCCGCCAAACCGGTATAGTGCCCACAGTGGCAGGGCGGGACAAACAGCCCCCGTCACATCATGATCGTGTCAGCAGCAAAATACAAAGTGAACCACGTTTCCTTTTTGAAGACCTCAAAATTAAAGAAGGATCTTGGCGCTTTTGTTGACTTTTAGCTGTTTCCCTTGCGCCGATAAAAGATTTAAAAACTAAAACACCCATTTTTAATTTCTGAGACAATGTTACGGTGAGGGTGCACAATCAGAGCAGTTATGTCCAAGATTTAAATATATTTATTTACTAAGTCCTGAACTGTCATTTCTATCACAAGTACACAGAAAACTGGCTGATTTCTGCTGTGCAGCTGATATCATCATCATCATCAATGACATAAGAGGGTTATCTGTATATGAATATGACTGTGTCTCTATTTTTATATTCCTCTGACTAGATCTCCAACACTGTGGCTTCAAACGTCATTTTTTTTCATCTACAGCCATTCTTCTCTCTCAAACTCTTCATGGAGACAGACAGTAACACATGCTAAATCCTCATTTTAATGAGGCGGTTTACACTTAAGACCAACTGTACACACTATCTTTGTAGATCACTCTCACCACGTCCACTTTCAGCATGTGCAATTTTTTGGTTTGCACATGCAATGTAGCGCTGGGTATTTTGGATTTAAGTGGATCAGGCCCTTAGTCTGTCATTATCATTTATTCAAACTGAAATTCAGTACAATCCAGAGCAAAATTGAGCGTTTGGCATTGTTTCAGCTCTTGGTGAACGATTCGGTGAACAAATCGAAAAAGAAAAAGAACTGCTTTGCCCATCACTTGTATGTCAGACAGCCGTGTGGAGGAAAGTGAGATAAAAATGTTTTAGTGGTACACAAATCATTCATGTTTGTCAGGTTAGGCTAAAATGTGAATCTACAAATAAAATAAAATCAGAAGCTGTACGGAGTTGAAAGAGCTAGCTCTTCTTTTGGAGCTGAGCCAAAAGGATCAGCTCTCTGAAAAGAGCTGAACTTCCCATCACTACATGACATGACGCAGGTCTTTCCTTATTCTGGCATTGCCTTTAGTTACAATCTTACAGGACTTTGCCCCCATAGATCAAGTATTCAACACAGGTGGATTTTTGCAGTTGTGCTCAAAAGTTTGTGTACCCCAGCAGAATTGATGATCTTGGGCCTTTTTGCAGAGAACTGTGACTGATAACACAAAAAGCTTTTCTGTCACTCATGGTTTGTCGTTGGGTGGAGACGTATATCAACACTTTTTAGAGCATAATGAAAACATTTAGTATCAAAATGACCCTGATCAAAAGTTTCTGAGCTCCTGACAGACCTTTGCATCTTTCGTCCTATGCTGCACTGACATTTCTGAATTCTAAGTCAGCGGGAAAGCAACAGAACTGTAGGGTACAGTATTAAGAACTTGAGTATGGAAACTTTTGATCAGAGTCATTTTTGAAGTTTCTGTTGTCATTATGATTTAAAAAGAGTAAACACAGTTGTTTGTTAATAAATGTTTTCACCCAACCTCTAACCATGAGTGATAGAAAAGGTTTTTGTGTTATCAATCATATTCTCTGGAAAAAGACTAAGAAATCATCATAAATTCTACCAGGGTATGCCAATTATGGGCACAACTGTATTTCAAAGGACAGGTAACAAAACATCAAATTCTTATAAACCGCCAATTTTGTTCAAGCATGTTGAAAATGATGATTTTTCCCAAATAAAAAAGCTAATTCTCATCAGTGAAAAAACAATAGCAGGAGGCATCACTTAGGCTCCAACCTGGTCAAAGAGGCCACTCTGCCACTCACAAACAGCTCAACAACAACAAAGCCAGGATCATCCACGTTGAAGTGAAAGGAATGATGAACATTTTCAAAGGAATAAAGTGTGCAAACAGAAAGTTCATTTACACCTATTAATCATTCATGGGGACAGGAAGAACGTGTTGAAGAGCTAACACTGAGGTTAATGACAGGGAGCCAAAAACAAAGAGCAAACCACAAAGGTGCTGTTTGTTTTACAGAAAAAAAGCTTTGGATGTTTTTTAAATATATCCTCTGAGTTTAGTTTCAGCAATATTTGGAGGCAAACTCTGAGGTACTCACACATTAACTGAGGCCCCTCTGTAAAGGAAAAGCATCTCTAAGTAAAGCTGGCCCTGCAGCCCCACGATGACACCATCAGTAATCCCCACATGTACCACTTTGTACTTTAGGCTGTGTTTTCTCCTCTCTGCAGTCTGAACTTAATCCCCTCAAACACCAAACAAGCCTGCATTGTTGTTCTCAGAGAGCTGCTCCCCACTGCAGGACCTTTAAGGAGGGTAGGGCATGGATTGGATTTTCACAGGCTCTGCTCTCATCTGTATTCTTCTTCATCTATTCCTGGGATCATTTCTGGAACTACAACAAAGCTCTGCAGATGCACATTCACATCCAAGTGTCATTTTTTTCAGGAGTCCACTACATTGAGGATCGTGACCAGTGATGGTCACTAAATGTGATGTAACAGCACAACAAAGACAAAGTGAACAAACCAGCCTACCAGTATCTTTAAAGAGAGAGGAGATCATCCCTGATGGTGAAACTCTGCAGCCAGCAGTTGGAAACAAAAATAAAACCTTCAGTGTCTGGCCAAAATTGAATCAAAACACACAGACCTCAGGGAGAAAAAATACAGAAAGTTATAAAATACACAAAGCCTGAGCAAATTTTTGCTGAAATAGTGGAGCCAAGTGCAGTTTCAGTCTTAATACTACAGATAAAAAACAGTGATGGACAATATGCAGGCACCATCATGTGCATGTGTGCAATTGCCATTTAAAAGATCTTTTTTTTTTTTTTAACTTGTCTGTCCAGCATCACGCCAACAGAAATGTGGAGCTGTTTGTGTATAAGGCTCCTCTTGAGTTTTAAATGTTGTTTTTTATTGGTGCTTTGTAATTTCTTTTTTCTGTACATTGCCAAGTTTAAGGGTTACTGCTTGAACGGACTGGGGTGAAAACAGATGAGGGATAGTGACACAAGGAAAGAGTGTAGAGAGAGAGAGGAAGATAGACAGAGAGGGAGAGATAAACAATAAAACAACTGGAGAGAACACCCACAACAACTGAATGCACTGCAAAAACGGAAATCTAAGCAAGTCATTATGTCTTCTTTGTAGTAAAGATTGTCTTCCATCCATCCATCTTCTTCAGCTTATCCGGGATCGGGTCGCGGGGGCAGCAGCCTAAGCAGGGAAGTCAATCAATCAATCAATCAATCAATCAATCAATCTGTATTTATATAGCGCCAAATCATAACAAACCTTATCTCAAGACACTTTACAAAACATTAGCAGGTTGAAACCTGTTAATGTTAGAGTATTTCATCATTTTATTAACAGAGACCCAACATCAAGACAGGATAAGGAATCTTATCTCATCTTGATCCACCATGAGTGAAGCACTTTGCAGCAGCTTTTAGCAAGTTACAGTGGCAAGGAAAAACTTCCCTTTAACGGGCAGAAACCTTGGACAGAACCAGACTCATGTTAGACAGACATCTGCCTCCACTGTGTTGGGGAGAGAGAGAGAGAGAGAGAGAGAGAGAGAGAGAGAGACAGACAGACAGACAGACAGAGACAGAGAGAAAGACAGACAGGCAGACGGACAAACGAGCAGACAGACTGACAGACAGAGTGAGGGGAGGACGCACACAAACAGGAGAGACAGAGGAAACAGACAGAGGGATACAGACACAGAGAGACACTGACAAAGAGAAAGAAAAAATGGAGAACTGTTAAAGCCACAGCAGCAGGAGTCAGGTCGTCCCACATCAGCTGGTAGATCCACAGCAACAATCCAGATGAACCTACAAACAGACTCAGAGACTCCCAGAGGATCATGGTTAATAACTATAATGGTGCATTAAGAAACCAAATTCCTCCCATGTCCGGGTTTTTGCCTCGGCGACCACTGAAGCCACAATCCACTTGGCCTATCGGTACCTGTCTGTTGCCTCAGGAGCCCCACAGGCGTAAAAGGCCCAGCATCCCCCACCGCCGGTGTCCGCCAGCAGGTTCGGGTATTGCCGCCACGACAGGCACCAACCACCTTACAGCCACAGCTCCGATCGGCCGCCTCAACAATGGAGGCACGAAACAAAGCCCACTCGGGCTCAATGTCACCTACCTCCCCCGGAACACCGTTGAAGCTCGCCCGGAGGTGGGAGTTGGTAAAAAATGTCTTATTTCAAGTCTTTTTAAGACAAAAATGAGGTGTAAATTGCTTGGAACAAGTAAAAAAAAATCTGCCAATGGGATAAGACGAATTCGCCCGGAAAGTTTCTTGAAATTAGAAAGATGTCTTAAAACAAGAATCTTTTATCTTATCCCATTGGCATAAGATAAGATAAGATATTGGCATAAGATCCATAACTACTGGTGCACCGTCACAGTCAGAAATTAATATTCAAATAAGAAAGTACTCACACAGGAGCTGATCCTCAAAATAACTTCATTTCAAATATAAAACAAAGGAAAAGAACTGAGGAAGAGCTCTGCCCCAAATCACTGTGCTGTGATAAAATGAAATTGATGATCAGAGTATGTATATTGTCCGGTGACTTAATATTATACAATCCCCAGAAATTATGCATTCAAGGATTCAAGGATGATGCAGGAGGCCCGTTTCCTGCATCTGGAGGAGTATATGTCCGTGGTAGTTGAAAGGCTGCATCCCACAGTCCTCTGTGCCGCTTTCACTACCCTCTGCAGAGCCTTCTTCTCTGCCACAGAGCAGCTGCCGTGCCACACAGTGATGCAGGAACACAAGATGCTCTCCACCGCACACCTGTAGAACGCCGTCAGGACTGAGCTCCCCAGTCCGGCGCCTCAGCCTCCTGAGGAAGTAGAGCCGCTGGTGTGCCTTCCTGACCAGAGAGGAAGTGTTGGTGCTCCAGGTGAGGTCGTCCGAGATGTGCACGCCCAGATACTTGTAGCTGGAGACCACTTCCACCGCTGTTCCTCCGATGTGCAGGGGAGGGAGGAGATGTCTGCTCCTTCTGAAGTCCACGATCATCTCCTTCGTCTTCTTCACATTGATGCAGAGGTTGTTGTCTCTGCACCAGCCCTCCAGGTGTTCCACCTCCTTCCTGCAGTCGGACTCGTCATTGTTTGTGATGCGTCCAATCACAGCAGTGTCGTCTGCGAACTTCACAATCAGACAGCTCGGGAGCCGATGCTGAGGATGATGGGAGAGGAGGAGACGTCATGAATCCTCACAGACTGCGGCCTGTCTGTCAGGAAATCCAGGACCCAGTTGCATTAACACAGTCAGTGATTTTCTGCAGCATACCTCTCTGATTTTTGCTGCAGTAACAGTTGCTCTTTTTCTGGATGATGTGTGTGAAGACTATTTTATTTGATGATTATTTTTGAAGAATAATTATCTGCTCCTCCATCGTAAAGCAGGCTGCCCTGCAGGGTTTCTCCTGTTTCTCTGTGTTTGTGATTGGTCTGACACTGTAAACTCCACCTCTTTAATGTGAGCGTGCACTGATCCAGACTGAAAATCCTGGATTGACTCAGCGAGTTGATATCCAGCTTCGTGGTACAGATTATCCCGACTAGAAATGTCTCGTTAAGTTCATCCAGGGTACGAAAAGAGATCCAGGATGAGTTCATCCAGCTTCATAGTACAGGCCTCAAGGCTCTGTGCTCTAATCCTGACACAGATTAGTTCAATCCACAGACAGAGTTGGTTGAATGTGGAGGATCAAAGTTCACAGTTTATACCCAGCTCACTGTTGGTTCACTGCGTCTGCAGAACTTGACTCCTGCCCACAGCCTCAAAAGAACCAAAAGCTGGCTAAATTACTGTGGAAATGTTGTGATTTATTTGTTATTTAACTGACAGAACCTGCAAGAATTCCATTGAGGCAGGAATTTGTGCAAAAGGATCCAAGTATTGAGTGCAGATAAACAAACAACCATTTCAAAGGGCCAAAGTTTCTGGAGTTGAAATCCTTTAATTTTCATTTATGAGAAACTGTATGTTGGGTTTTCAATGAATGTATTTTTAGAGAGTCCTGTATTTCAGCTGAAGTTATTTGTCGGTTTTTCTTTGCATCCTTAGAGTCTGAACACTGCTTATTGACATCCTCAATTCCTTGGATATATTTTTATCCCCCCTTCTTGTTTTTGTACAGTTTCATTAACTTTTTCCTGCAGAACCTTAAACAATTCTTTTTATTCCCTCATGACTCAGAATCCAGAGGGTTCAGTGCTGCACCAAATAAAGATGCACGTGTCTGTCAGGAGCTCAGACACTCACTGAGCTTTTATACACACACACTGATTACAAGCTAATAGATCACAGGTGAGGATGGTTACTTTTAGGAGACATTCAAACACATTTGTGTCAAATTTTGTGCATTTATCAGGACAAAATCACCAGGGGGTGTAAACTTTTAAACAGGGTCATTTTTGAAGTTTCTGTTGTCATTATGATTTAAAAAGAGTAAACTATTTTTTTGTTCAATAAATGTCTTTATCCAACCTCTAACCATGAGTGACAGAAAGGTTTTTGTATTATCATTAATGTTTTCTGAGAAAAGGCCAAAAAATCTGAGATTCTGCTGGAGGGGGTGAACTTTTGGGCACAACTGTATAAAGGCCAGAATTGAGTAGGATGTAAGGGGTTAAATTAATGTAAGGGTAATAAAGCTATTTTGTCATCTTTGAGAATCTTTGAGTATTTTTAGAGGATCTCCATGAGGGTGGGTGGGGCCCTCTGATGGGGTTTTAGAATTCAGTCACTCTAAGTGAATGTGAACCACAATTATCACAACAAAAAATAATGTTAACTTTGACACCCTGGGTAGTGAATCTGCTTGAATTAGTAGTTAAACATTTTGTCTTTAACTACTGTACATGATTATTTTTTTGAAAGTCTGACAAATGTGCTCACACGGAACAGTTTTCCACTTTGAAACATTTCACACGTACAGTCTCTGTGCAGCTGCAGCCACTCTCATGTTACAGTCGATATTCTGGTGAACACAGATGTTAACAGAGACGATACATGTTTGACAAAATCTTGACCTGAACCTGGTCAACAACCTGAACCTGTTTAATTCATGATCACCAATAGCTAATGCTAATTGCATAAAGCTGGTTCATTTTGCTAACCCTTTGAACTTTCCTCTTTGGTAAATTCCCCACCAAACAACGCCCTCTCATCTATGTTTGCCCCTGTGTTACAAAAATTACCCATCATTTGGAAGCATAGGACGATGTCTCAAAATCTCTTCCAAACGTTTATTCCTTTTCTGTCAAACTATTTGTGCTGTGTTCAGCAATGTACTGCAGAGAAAATCAATCTCAGTTCAGCCTTTTCTTTTCTTTTTGTCCCACTATTGCTTACTTCACTCGCCGACCAAAATAAAGGACGGATACTTACCAAAGAATTCAGAAAGTCAAACATGAACTCTGAAGTGACATTTCTTAGAAAGATCTTAGTGGCACAATAGAAAAATCAACAGTAACTGGATTTAAAGCCCCAAAAGCTTTTGGAAAGTTCAGGTCGGACTTATAGATTTTTAAAAGGATACCTCAGTAGAGTGGGGATACTCTCCCTGCAAAAGGTCAGTGCATTTTGAGAGAGTTCCCACACTCACCATGAATCCGTTAGAAAGTACCTTCCTGCAGGCTCCCTTCAACTTTTATTGTCGATGCTGAAATCACTTATTTTATAATACACTGCAGGTGTACTGTTCTCATATCAGGTCTCCAAGCCCCAGGCTAGTGCTACAATGAAGACACGACCATCACTTTTCTTTCATATTTAGTCCCTGACACTATGATGTAACTGATAGACTGAATTTAGTTGATCATGTTTTCACCAGCCAAAAGGTCGGATAAGTGTGGTTCAAAAACCAAGAGGGAACGTTTGTTTGTGCTTGACTCCCTGGGCCAATGTAGGTCCACATCAGCTGGCAGTCAACAAAAACAATCCGGATGAATCTACAACACAAGCTCAGAGACTCCTAGATGGATCCATGCTTAATAAATATAATGGTGCATTGAGATTAAAGTTAGACTGACGGATAGAGGAGAATGTGTCAGTTTCCCCCGGATGGTCTAGACCTAAAGCAGCATAACTATGAGCTGCTTCAGACCTGGTTCAGGCCTGGTTCAGACCTGGTTCAGGCTTGTTTCAGGACTGGTTCAGACCTGGTCCAGACCTGGTTCAGACCTGGTTCAGACCTGGTTCAGACCTGGTTCAGACCTGTTTCAGACCTGGTTCAGACCTGGTTCAGACCTGGTTCAGGCTTGTTTCAGGACTGGTTCAGACCTGGTTCAGGCCTGGTTCAGACCTGGTTCAGACCTGGTTCAGGCCTGGTTCAGGCTTGTTTCAGGACTGGTTCAGACCTGGTTCAGACCTGGTTCAGGCCTGGTTCAGACCTGGTTCAGACCTGGTTCAGGCTTGTTTCAGGACGGGTTCAGACCTGGTTCAGACCTGGTTCAGGCCTGGTTCAGACAGCATCCATCTCTAAGCTTAAACCCTAACAAAAAGTAAATTTTTAAGTCTGCTCTCAAAAACAGAGCGAGTGTCTGTCCCTTGTACTACAAGCAGTAAATCATTCCAAAGAAGAGGAGCCTGCTAGCTCGAGGCTGGACCTCCCAAACTACTTTTAGAGACTGCAGGCACGACAAGCAGGCCTGTGTGTTTAGAGCGCAGTGACCAGGGGTGCCCAAACTTTTTGCAAAGAGGGCCAGATTTGGTCAAATAAAATTGTATGGGAGCCGACCATTTGGCCTGACATTCCTCGAACCATTACCACTGTAAATTAACATGTAAATATGTAACTATATCACTTTTCCGTCTGCGGATAGGTCGATATTCCAAATGAGAATCTGTTGTCAATTGTACTATGGTTGAAGGTTAAAATGATAATAAATTAAATATGAATAAACAATTTTATGAAAGTTGACTGAAATGTGTATTACATGTGTTGATTTTGTTTTAACAAATCACACCACAGTGCATTTTGACAAAGAATAGTACAGTCCAATCAGAAAGCAGAAATTTGACAAAACTGTGGTCTGATCGTCACAAAAAATAAATTCACAGAGACCTTTTTTTGCATGTGTGTATAGTTCTGTGGGAAACTGTGCCCTAGGCCAGATTTTATTTGCTGATTTTATTTTTATTTATTTCTGACCTACATCATAAATGTGTGTGTATAATGATATGTAAATTCTACCCTCCTTTCCTTGTCTAGTAGTTTTTGACAAAAAACAATGTCGCTGAGGATCGGTAAAGTCTCTGGATCAGTTTAGAACAAGGGGATAAAAATCTTTGAAAACAAGTTCGCTGATTCACTCATCTTGCTGTCAATAAAAAAGGGATTCCCCCTCAGACAATTATCCAATCAGCATGCAGAAGCAGAGCGTCCAGGCCCGCCCACTGCCCCACAGACCCCCAGAGAAGCTGAGTGTCTGTCTGTGTAAAACACTGTGGAGCTGCAGGATGAATGAGAAGAAAGTCATCCCGGTGTCTTGTCATAAGCAGCTGATTCTGAACAAAAGATGAAGGCGTTGTAGCTCGTATTGAGTCAGGAAATGTGCACACAGCGGTATATTTCACCACTTTTTTTCTTTCTCTTTTTACATTTTAGGGGAAGCTGAACTTCCCTTACAGTCTCAGAGCAATCGTCACTGCTTGATTCAGAGCTGCTGCGCAGGCTCAATGCTTCTGACTGTAGCTAACAGCACAGCTAACAGTCGTAGCTTCACCAGCCCATGGTAGAGAGTCTAGAGCTGTACACCTGACTTTTTGCAGGTAAATGAGGTAAACTCTATCTTTCTGTCGCCACGTGCTACAGTCGCTACCGTAGCCGCTCTGTATAGTTTCTCCCATTCGCCAACATCAACACACAAAGTCACATGCGCATCGTGCGTGCTGTGATTGGCTGATCACCACGCCCACCCTCTGCCCAGGAACGTGCCAGAACATAAACATACAGGCAGAGGAGGGGGCTGAGGGAGGGCTGAGGGAGGGCTGAGGGAGGGCTGAGGCAGACAGACACTGACACACGTGCATAGAAGCCCATAGATGATGACTACAATAACCAAATCGAGCAGGATTATTCCTGTTAAAGTTAATATTTCAATTTTTAGGAAAATCCTGCAGACCCTACCTTTAAGATAAGATGGCCTGATGCCATTAAGGGCTTTCTCTCCAGATCTCTCTCACTGTCTTTCTTTTTTCAGTCTGAGACTGGTCTGTGTCACTTCCGATGACGGCTCCTTTGAGTGTGTACTGTGGGCTCACAGCATTGCCCTCCGAATACAAATGCCTCACCTGTAATCACCTCAGGACCTTTCAACTGCTTGATGGAGGACAGGTTGATGGAGGAAGAGCCCGTACGGCTTTCTGAGTCAATAGTCCCGTCACCTTTAGCCCTTTGAGAAAGAAACGGCTGCATATCAAAGAACCGTAATTCCTTAAACCTTCCTGCACTGATTGAGCTGTATCCTGAAAACGTTTCCCTGAACAGCCAAAATAACCACATCTGTGTCCCTGTTGAAACAGTACTGGGCTTAACCTTTCAGGCACCACTTTTTTTTCAATAAAATATTCAGTTTTGAAATCCCTTTTTCAAAAGGTTGTAGCTTGAAAATGGGGAGAGATAAAGTCAAACTGTAAATGAGCAAAATCACAAGTCTGACCCACAGTTTGTGGTGGGAGTAAATTCACTCAAGTACAGACCCTATAAACTCTAAAACTTTGAATAGAAACACGCCCACAAATATTGCTCTGATTGATGTTACAGATGTCTTCCATCTCCTGGTGTGCCTCCTAACTACACGAGGCACCATATTTGCAGTTATGGCTTGTTAAATTCATCAACGTTGCTTGTCGCAATTTTGTGACTTTGGCACTTAAAGGATTAACTGTTTAACACCGAACTGGTTCACAAACTTGACAGATGTTTGAGTATCTTTGTCTCATCTAAATGCAGATGGAGGAGGCTTGAACAAGGGCTCAGATTGGATGCAGTGACAGGTTTAGAGCTAATAGATCCTCCTCTCCTCTCACCATTACAGACTCCTTCTCCAAAGACTCTCTAATAGCTTCTGCACCCACAGCAAACTCAGCAGACAGAGCTAAGGATACACAAATAAAAGTGCTGAACAGGAGGAAAAACTGACTGAAGCCTCTTCAATAAACACAGGAGAGAGATATTCAGCTTAACGTCAGGGAGGATTCACAGCCAGGCTACTTTAGTACTCCTTCATTACTGCTCCTGGTGTTTGGCCCATCAGCAGGAAGAATATAAGCTCCCTTTTCAGGAGTCATTTTCTCTCTATAGCTGCTCTTACACAGCTGAGTGTGTAATGTGTTATGAGGCTGGTACATGGTCATTTAGGCACGCTCAGTTTACTCAGGCTCTTACAATAACTCTTACACGCCTCACTGTGTCTGATTCAGCAGAACGTCCACTGAACTGACCTGCGGTTAGCCGGGGTGATGAACAGAGAAACCTCAGAGAGAAGTGTGTGTGTGTGTGTGTGTGTGTGTGTGTGTGTGTGTGCTGTTAGTGAGTGGAAACTGAAGAGTGAGTGCTCCCAGGAACCCAAGCACTCGTTGGCACAACAATCAGCAGTCAAAATAAAGGACAACACTTAAGATACCCTCTCTGCTAATGTCAGACAGACACCAGGAAGTCTGAGGGTATTTTTAGCCCCAACAACACAGCATTGCTATGCTACAGAAGCAAAATCTTGCCTGGTCTCTAACACACAATCTCCTCCTCTCTCTGTCTGACGCTGTCTTTATCACTGTCAGAGCGACCTGTTTACCACTCAGAGGGAGCGGATGACTGAGCGTCCTCTGGATGAAAGAGAGGAGTTAAATCCTATAAAGCCATCAGAGAAGAGACGTGCAGAAAGTAGAGGCTGATTGGACTGTTACATAAGTGACACTCTAAATCTACCCTAAAAAGCAGAAACTTCAGAAGGAATTAGCTTTACATAATTAAAGGACGTCTAAAATCATTTGACAGAGCTCGAGGATCTCAGCAGTGCCAACATTATTATTTTTGTATCTTTGATTGTATGATCAGCATAAACTCAGAGAGCACAGAGTCATCAGCAGAGGAGTCTGACTCCACTGATAGATAAAACCCTTGGTCCTCTTTCTTTACTCTTCTTCAAGTTTGCATAATCTCAACTAAAAGTTTATTTTAATTTGAAAATCTATGTCCAAATAATGATAAATCAGTAATGCATGTGATACTTAAGAAGGAAGGAATTTAGGTGGATGTGGGACCAAAAACACCCACATTATCATGTTTCTGCTGTTACTGCTGTTGTCACTGTCACTGAGGTGCATTGTGGGCGTGATTTTGGGAGCTTATTTATCTATTTTTTTGTTTGTTTGTTTGTTTTTTAAAAAAGTTGAAAGGTTATTTATGTCATTTACTGTTGCAAATGGATTTCATCTGAGTGAATGAAATGTTGTGTCTAGTAATGAGTGTTTTTAAAAAGCATACATTTTTGCTCTTGAAAGCAGAGTTTTCAAGCACAGTTTAATAAACTTTTCTTGCCTATGGCACCAACAGTCTTCATATTACAGTAATTTACAGTTGGTAGCTGAAGTACAACGTAGGGCTGGGCAGCATGACCAAAAATAGATAAAACTGTATTTTTCAATATTATACCGGTATCACGGTATTTGATGGGTTTTTTTTTTCATGCATGACTGGGTCTTAAACTCATTTTCTAATCATTTAGAAAATGACAACTTCAGTAAATTGGCTCAGGAAAACATATTTTACAGTCATGAGGAGTGAATATTGTAGAAGAACATTACTGTCCACTGTCCAGACTATATTATACTGTTAATTACACAGGTTTGAATGGCCCCACAAAATGCTGCTGTTAGCAAAGAGGTGGTGCTCATAATTCTAATGGAGTGAAGGAATCAGAATGCATGACAGTTAAGGCTGGGGTATGCTTTCCGCGCGGAAAAGACATGCCCAATCTCCGCATGAGAGAACGCGTGAGGCTTTCATACTTTTTTTCTGTCCGCACGTCGTCTGTTTGCCGATAAGGGCATGTCGCGGGGTTCTCTTCCCGGTTTCAAAAATCAATGTAGAAAAATACAGGCGTAGTCGAAAAATAAAGTTTTAATGGATTTTAATTGGTTTCCGGCCTCCAAGTGCAACAAAAACTATTTACAAATGTGCAGAAATTACAAAAGAATGTTTCAGAAAAAATAACAGCAGTGTGCAGAGTTCCACATTAACTCAGACCACATGCAGCAAAAAAAAAAAAACACATTCAATCATCAGAGAGAAAACCGACCTGTTACCTGCTCAGTAACCTGGCTCAAACTGCCCAGAACACTCAAAATGACTCCATTGTAAAGGGTGTAGCCCCTCCCACCTAAACAGAGTGGAATAATTTAACAACAAAAACACATATTTCTCTTTATCAGAGACAGTATGCAATTAATTCATTCTACTACATTTAGAGGAATAATTTGTTTCTTTCAGGGCTCTTTTCCTGTTTTAAACAAGTCAGCAAATAAACCACAATAAACAAAAACATAACTTTTTTTCCAATCACTTGGCCACTTTTGGCCACCGTACACAGGTATATAACGTGTGCGCCTCCTGTGCTCTGTTTCCTTCCCAGACGCGCCTTCAGGCAGGTGAGTAGAGAACAATAGATGTGTATGCGTAAAAAGTTTCAGGAGCTTTAAGTGTGCACCCTTAAGAGCTCTGGACAGAGAGGGAAAAAGAGAGATTGTAGGGTGCACCGGGTGAATGAAACACTGTTAGGAGTGGGACTGAATCGATGATGTCGGTGTGTGTGTGTCTGTGTGTGTGGTTCCCCGTGTGTGTGCGCGCTGCGCGCTGTCTGTTGCCAACCGCGTGCTTTCAGTGGCGACGCTTCGTCACAGGGCATTTTATCATTTTTTAAAACAGCTAAAGGGGCAGATTAGTGTGATTCACCAACTCAGAGGTCATGTCACCATTTGTTTTGGCCTTAAAACAGCTATTTCAGCATTAAATTTGTAACAATTTGGCTACAAGGAGCCCCCCCCAGCTATTTTGAAAAACATGCCACCAGTCAAAATGAGAAGTCTTGGCAGTGTCCTTTCTTAATCCAATCTGACCTCTAAACCCAATCAATCCACAGCACCCAATTCAACTTTCCCCAAACATTACATGCTGAATGTGTTACAGCTGCAGATATTTACAACATTTTCATGCTGAATACTGCAGAAGAGCTGATGAAGCAGCAGACTGTGGATCAGGTTTACAGAGGCAGCATTGTTTTCACTAATGTTATGGACTTCTTTCATGTGCTGGCAAGCAGTCAAAAGAGCTGTGTGACATGGGAGAGAAGGCTGTTGTGGAGCCTGAGCCCCATCAAAGTAATTGAATGACTTTGTAAAGCTGTGAGCAGAGCATCTTCCCAGTGGGGACAGATCAGAGGAAGCTCAGCCGAGGTTATTGTTCTAAAATCCCTCTGCTGCTCACACCACGCCCCTCTTGCATCCCAATGTCTCCCTCCAGTATCACCACCCGCTGCTGACTGCAGAGCACAGTGAGTAAGCAGCACAACCTCTGCAAACTGCAAGGTCGCACAACTCTCTCTTCACTGAATCCAAAAGCAAATGAAAACAGAGAGAGGGCTGTAGGCTGAGTTTCCTCTCTGACGGCTGAGGTTCCTCGTCATTAAAGTAGAACACAGCAGCAGCTTTGACAGTAAACCTGCTGCAGCTCTCACACGTTCACTTCCTGACACATGTTGAAGTCTCTGCTGTCAGGAGTTTCTCTCTGGTATAATCCAGTGTCAGAGGAATGCTAAGCTAATGGTCTTTATCAGGGGGTGAGCAGTGAGCGTGCAAAGCTGTGTGTCAGACGGGGAGAGGAACCGCTCTCAGCCCAGGAGATGAGTCAGAGGAGGAGACAGAGTCTGTCGACTCACACTCACTTATTCACATCAACATCAAATCCTGACTCCAACATCAGCAGCACCAACTTATCCTCGGAGACACAGCATGGGGCACAGGCACAAGGCTGCAGCACAGTCAGCTTGAACCCCAACCAGAGCACAAAAACACAGCGCTATGCTAATCCACAAACCATTTCTGTTTGTGAGAGACTTACAAGATCCAGAGCATTCCACTGTTTGAGAACAAACCTTGACTAAATACACATTTCAGGAGCCTCTTTTGGTGCATCCCTGCTGATGTTTGAGTGAATGTTAGCAGGTCTGTAAACAGAACATGGATGCATTAACCCCTTACATCCCACAGAATTCTGGCTGATATACCCTACTGTGTTTCAAAGCTCGTAACTGAAGAACCACAAGGTTACAAATTCATCAGTGACACTTCATTTGAAATATTAAAGTCTCTAGTTTCAGAAAATGTCATGTTTTAATATGTGGCTAAAGTCCACATCAGGATAGATGCAGATGAAACACTTTTTTCTCTTTGTGTTTTAACCATCTTTGAAAGTCATTAACCTCAAGATACTTCTTGCCAGACATTAGACCACATCACTTCTACACCTTGTCATCTACACCCACCAGCCACTTTATCAGGTCCACTTTGCGAGTACCAGGTTGGACCCCCTTTTACCTTCAGAACTGCCTTAATCCTTCGTGGATTCAACAAGGTACTGAAACATTCCTCAGAGAGTTTGGTCCACATTGACATGACAGCATCACACAGTTGGTGCAGATTTGTCGCCTGCACATCCATGAAGCCAATCTCCCGTTTCACCACATCCCAAAGGTTCTATTGGATTGAGATCTGGTGACTGTGGAGGCGGTTTGAGTTCAGTGACCTCATTGAGCCTCATTCACGAATAAATGCGTAGAAACGTTCGCACTCCCTGCACGAAATGGGAAAATACGCAAAATCACCGTCGGATTCATGACACGTGCGCACCAGCCGTTTTTGTTTGCACCATCGTGCGTATATCAGTGCATTAGAATCATTCTAAATCCACAGGCGCGTTCCCGTATCCCGAAATTAGCATAAACCACGCCTCAATTCATCCACATAAGGACATCTGTTCAGAGGTTTAGAAGGAGGAGCAGTCTTCCTTTACGTCCGCGTTGCCAGTGACAACCTGACAGCTGGTTCTCTCGGTGTTTCACCGGAGACTCGTCTGCAGATGCTCGTCCTGACCGGAGAGGTGATAAATGATCAGCTGATTCTCCTGGTGCTGTGAGGGAGATCGTACCGTGTATCCGTAAAATAAATAAACATTAAAACAGCTGCTGGATATTTTTGCAAACAGGTAAATAAATCTGAGTGAACAGCTGAGCTGTGTGTGCGTCATTCGCTCAGAAAATGTTTGAAATCATAAGAAGACGCAAATTATTTAGCGTCTTCATTCAGTTTGCACAACTTTATGAAACTGTTTGTCAGAACAGTCGATGATTTAATCAACATAAAATAATGTGACATTCTGATATGCACATGATTATATTTTTAATCTAAACTAAGTATTTTATTACAGATTCTATATTAAAAGCATGATGAGGATGAAAATGTGTCAGTTTCATGGTGATTTAATAAATTTAGCCAATGCGCTATTTTTAATTAATGAATTCTATTTAAGGCTTTTTTATTTTACTGAAAGTAGTTTTAAAATGTTATGTTTTTAGTGAAAAGAGTCTGTGTTTTTAGTTTTTTAGGAGGCTGATCATTCATTATTTGTGCGTACGCATGGTCTGAGGAGGTTCTAAATTTGTTCGCAAAGTAAGAAGAAATTCAGGTAAGAAAACATTGATGAATCACAGGTTTGTGCGTCAAACGTTCGTACGCATGATTTAGGCACAAATTTGTGCGTACGAATGTTTTGTGAATGAGGCCCATTGTCACGTTGGAGAAACCAGTCTGGGATGATTCCAGCTTTATGACATGGCGCTGTGTTATCCTGCTGGAAGTACCAACCAACCAGCCCCCCCCAAAAAAAGCATGGAAACGCTGTGGGACTGAAAACGCTGTTGTATGGATGTCAGGCCTGTAGTTGGAGATAAAACTGTAGGAGCAGTTTACACAACGACAGTGACCAAAGTAGAGTCAAGCTGATCATCAGGTTTACATTTGTTTCTGAAAGTTCATAAAAAATTTTAGAATATTTCTTCACTGATTGCAGAAATAAAGCAATAGATGCACATTGTGTTTGAAGGCAGTCAGTGGATTCAGCAGCACTAGAACAAAACAGTAACTGGGTCTTACTCTTGTTGTTGTCCTGGTTCACTTATGGCCAACCCACAACACCATTGTAGAAGTCTTTGCTGTAAAACCTTTCCTTCAAATACATTTTTACCCTTGTTTTTTTCCTTTCTTTTTTTCTGTTTTGCATATCTTTAACACATTTTTGTTCAATCAGCGTAAAAAACTAAACGGCATTTTATTTGTACAAAAGATGCTTCGTAGATAAAAGTTGATTGATTGATCGAGCAGAGTTAAGCAGCACAAGCACAACATGTAGTCGTGGTATTCCACCATTGTTGCTGCTGCATGACCATGCCAAAAAGGAAGTGCAACACACACATGTAAAGTGAAGCGTGAGGTCAGAGTTGCTGTTTACTCGGCAATTTACTCTGTGGCTGTAGTGTTTCAGAAAAATTTGACCTTGGAGGCCGTTCTCAAAAGTGTCCGTTTCAGGTCGGCTAAAACTCCAATGTAAACAAGAGGCCAAAACACAGCAACACCTTTGCATTTCATCCTAAAAGTGTTGTAGGGAAAACAGCCTCTTAGAGCTGCATCTTTTGAGCATGACACATCACTCATGTTATGGTTCTTCTCACTCTGTCCTGGTTGTGTGACAGACATGTTTTGTGTCCAAACATGTCACCAACAGCTGATAAAAGCGTGCTCAGCCAGGATGTTGTTTGCGCCAAATTGGAAAGTGTGGAGCTTGATTATCAGTCTGACTCAGAGGTGGGAGGATTTGAAGACAGAGGCTAATTTCAGGAAGGGAATGTTTCTGGATGAATTGGGGTGAATTCCTTTGCTCTTTCTGCTCCCCCCTCCTGAAATTGATGGCCTATATAAGGTGTCTAAGAGGGAGCGTGCAGAAAAAGTGTGGCCTGGAGGGCAAACTGTGGAAGAATCCAGCCTGATAACTGTAGAATAATAGAGAGACTGCCCTCCCTCTTTTGCCTTGGCAGCTGTGGAGCAGATTCATGACTGCAGCTTTAGAGACAGAAGGTAAACAGTGAGAGGAGCTCCAGCCACGAAACACTGTCCTCACACTCCTCACACACGCAAAACACAGAGTGTACCTATAAATGGACAGATATGCTCAGCTGTAAACATGAAATCCAGCTCCACAGCTGCACACATAAACACAGGAGCACATCATATTCAGCTTAAAAAAAGATCTGACTTGACTCTGCAGCTTCCTGTAGACCTGCTCTCTCCTCTGAGCTCCTACAGAGAGCAGGAGCTGCTCTATGAATACATGAATGAAGGTCGAGTCCGGGGGAAAGATGTCCTCAGGGTAACGCTGACTCACTCTTCAAAACCATATCACCCACACGCATACAAACACAAACACACACCACCACAGTTAATATCAAAAATCTGTCAGTTATTAGGGTGGTAAAGGGTCAGTTCACCTACATCACAATCATTTCAAATAGAAGTCAGTTCCATTTGTCCTTCAGATTCCTGCCTCCCCCTGAATAATCCAAGCCCCACGCTTTTCTTCACATCATTTCATTTCCCATGGATTGTGAGTTACCTTATACATACCACTCAAAAATACGTACCGGGCCTTTTTTAGAACCATGTATGAAAGAATAATTGTTGTTCCTTGCTAAAGAAAGCCAGCGGAAATAATTACTTGATGAAATATCAGGTCATTTCTTTAATAATAAGATGCTGTGAGGACTGATAATGGTAACAATGTGCTGGTACTGAGTGGTACAAATTTAAAAATGGTTTAAGCCAAGTCATACTCAACTACTGCAAATCACCTTGTCTGGTGGACAGTGCACAGATCAGATTGATTGCTCAGAGCCCAAGTTGGGGAGAAGTGGAAAGGATAAAGTGGATCAGTGGTGTACACAGAGAAAGAGCAGGGGGCGGTCACCACTCCTTGTGGCCCATTGGTTGAAAAACTTGGGAGAAATAGTCCTTTTAGAGGCCCAAACAGAGGCCGAAGCACCCAACTGATTGGCGAACCAAACCAATCTGCTCTTATGGCTAGTTACATGATAAACTGACCTCTTGGGAGCCAAATAAACAAGTGTCCCCTTGGGTGACTAAATACTCTGGTGAACTTTTAGGAGCCAAACACTTGCTTAAGTGCCCTACTCTTGGGTGCCAAATTATGTGCCTTCTTGGGAGCCACATGCTTCTTAAAGTGCCCTCCTGACTGGCAAACCACTTGATCTGTCAGTTAGGGCTAATGGTGGGTTTAGATGAGATTAAACTCCTTTTCTTGCTGTTTGGGGCTCTCTATCACTAATACAACATTAGACAGTTTACATGTCAATGTTTGTGGTAGGTGTCTTAATATAACGTTTGTTGTGATTTGGTGCTGATTGGTTAACTGGAGTCAAAAAGATGGTTTACTTTTTTGATTGATTCCAGATTGAGCACTATTTTACTCTCTGTCTCACACAAACACGTGCAAACACACTTGGCAGGATCATGGTGCAGAAAAACGATGGCTGAGAGAATCCTGTGTATCTGTGAAAGTCTCTCTCCTCTAAGGGGCTTATTCAAACATGGGACCCGGTGTCGTCTCAGTGAACAGAAACAAACTGCTCCCCAGAGAGCTCTCCACATCATTGATCGGGCAGATTAAAAGCTTTTCATCAGTAGAGATCCGCAGGAAGAGAGCAGCAGTGTGGATCCAGACAATGTGGGAACAGACACAGTGTTCACGTTGTTATCTGCAAACTCAGAAAGCTCAGTCAGCTGCTGCCTGCCAGGCCAGGGACTTTTCTCTAAACCAGAGGTTACTGAGGATGAAGCAGCCACACAGTTCTGTCCTGTACAGACAGATCCTGATAAGATCCTCAGGACTTTAGAAAATTTGGTTGTTGAAGAAACCCAGCTTTTACTAAAGATAGGGTCTGCAGGAAAATGTGATGTTGTTTTTATGTTCAAACTGCACACTTCCTCTTCATGCGTAAAGGATGTCTTTAGTGCTACTTTCACAAGCCTCAAGCTACAGATAATCCACGCACAAGAACTCACATGTGATTTATTTTGGGGGGATAGGAGGCACTGGAACTGGACTTGGGGGGGGGTGCATAATTTGAAGGCTAAATCACAAGCTACGTACCACAAAAGGGTGGAACTGGAAGTAGAGGGTCAAACACAAGCTAAAGGCTGAAATACTGGTTAATGTGTAAAACAGTCTTAAGGCTAAAACATGAGCTTAGGGCTTAAACATAGGTTAAAGGCTAAATAGGGGCTTAAAGGTAAAAGGTAAAAAAAGGGAACACATGAACTGAGGGGTTTAAACACTGGTTAAAGGGCAAAACATTAGCTGAAGGCAGAAAAAAAAACAAGTTTAAGGCTAAAACGTAGGCTAAAGGGAATAAACATGAGAAAAAGGCTGAATTACAGGCTGATGGGTAAAACACAGACTCAAAGGTTAAACATAGGTGGGATAAAACATAGCTGAAGAATAAAACACCAGCTAAAGGCTAAAACAGTCTCTAATGTGTTTGTGCTAATGTTGATTCCTGTCCACATGCAGCAGTTATTCTGCAGTGATCTGTTCAAACCTGAGAGTCTATCAATAAAATGAAGAGCCAGGTTACGTTTGCTCTGCTTGGTGAGGTTGGAGTAGGTAGATGAGCACTGGTAGGACACAACCAGGATTCACTAATGTTACATGTTACAGACATGTCTCAGAGCACAGAGCTTTGAGTAGCACGAAATGTAGCTGACTACAAAATTACGCCAGAAACTGAATTTACATAGTTTGATTGTTGTTGTGTCAAATACCAGCGTTACACAGCTGTTGATTAATACGTTACCTCGCCAGGTTGTATCTGGTAAGCAAGTGATCAAAGAATCTTTGAGTTAAAAAGAAGATCTGATCTCCATTTATTTTCAAAACAAACTAAAACAAACGCGCCTTGGTTCAATGCGTCAGCTGGGGTTGGAAGCGCTGATGCTAGCTTTTCCAGAAAGTCCTCACAGTCCCTTTAAGCTCGTCATTCAGTCAAGAACCAGGGTGACAGGGCCATGGTTCACATAAATTTAAATGAACATTAATTAATAACAATACTAGCACACACATGATTCGTTGAGCCGATCCATGTATGCACATGACGTCCCAGAAACATCAACGATGACTGGTCCACGTGGCCAAAACACCACAAGATTTGGAAAAGGGAATGAACAATAGAAACAAATGCTAAGATTTAGAGAGAAAGTTGACTGCTCAGGATTTATCAGCTGGGTTACACCAGGGCGGAGGATGACCTGGTCAGGAACAGGCTGGTACAAGGGTTGGCTGAGGACAACCCAAACACAGTTTGTTTGGGAATCACACCACCATCAGCACTCAGTTGCTGATGTTGATGCGATGTTTAAAACATGCTCAGCTGGTTGTTCTGAAGTTCATCACTGGGGACTCCTGCAGAGGCTTCTGGAGAGGAGACATAACCCGTGTCCCCCTGTAATTATGAGCAACGAGAGACCTCTGAAAACCAGATTCATCTCCACAGAAAGAGGCTGTGTGAGTGTGGCTCATACAAGAGGAGACAGCAGCCCTGCTGCACAGAGAAGCCTTTTGCCCTACTGTTTTGTGTTATTGAACCATCTGCTTTTTAAATCAGGTGATATGCTTCTGTCATATTTGCACAGCAACAAAAAAAATCTCAAAGGTCATTTTTCTGACAGACAGAGCTGTTGTTTGTGCTCTCTCGTGGACACTCAGACTGCTGTATCAGCAGGGCTGAGACAGAGATGGAGTCCTGTGGTCATGATGAGTGCTGTGGAGAAGATGCACCACAGGGGGTTGTGGGAAAATGTCACAGCCTATTGATACACAAGCCTTTTGTATTTATGGATTATATGATTCATATGTCAAAACATCTGCTCCATGATGCTCTGGTGGTGGATTCACATCAATATCACACCTGCAGCTCTTACTCCCCTAGAGGTTATATTTCTAATTCTATCATCAACACTTCATTTCGCCTTCTTACACAAGTGCTATGATTAATAACTCACAGACATTACAAGTTTTCTGTTCCAGGACAAAAACAACAGCTCTGATAAGTTTGATCATCATCAAACTGCTGTCAGGCTTCAAGAGAGTGAGTTCTCTGATGATCCGCCCACATGTTGTCTGTGAACTCCATAATTACCCAAACATTCATGTGTTGTTTCAGAAGAGGGGGAGTGCAGAGGAGCAGTCAGTCAAATGAGAACATGAGTTCAGAGACTCAGTGAACTTTCAAAGACTTCAGCATTCTGCAGCTAATGTCCTACGTTTGAGCTGAAAGAGCCTCTGTGGAGATGGGTGGATGAAAGAAGACCTGAACATACCTGTCATATCAGCAGGCATCACATCAGGTTAATAAGGACACTCAAAATGAAAGAAGGAGGTGCAGCCTGGGGCTGAATGCAGGATTAGACACTGGTATATAGTGTGGTAAAAGGAACAGCCAAAGATGAAGACAAAGCAGAAGAACAAAGAACTGCAGTTCCCCTGATTTTCCACTAGAGTTTGTCTCCAGTAGAGAGTGAGCCCCCAGCTTCACTGCTGAAAAGTTCACTTTTAAAGATTACTCCATGAATGAAAAGTGCTGCTGAATTCATTCACAACTTCCCTGTTTACAGCAGATTAAGGGTTAAACAGAGCGTGAATTAAGAACGTGGCCTCTTTGACTGCTAGCAGAAGGATTGCTGAAAACTCAGACTCTCCAGTTCAGCTGTATTCAGATTAGACAAGATCTTAAAATCAGGATGTTTAAACATATGACACACGTGGACATCACATTTCTGCCTCTCAGACGCATGAAACTTACTTTTCTTTTTACCATAAAACACACTTAGAGACACTTGACATGCTATCTTTTAATGCTATCACAATTTTACACCCATTCCAGAGAAGAAGAAAAAAGCGTAGTTATCAACAATAACACTTCAAACTAAAATATCGTAGCTAATTGGTTCACTGTACAAAGACCAAGTTTAGTTCTTATACTCATTAGGTCTTACTGATCCTAACACACCAGACAAACGCACGGGTCTCAAGAGGTTGAGTCTGGGCTAAAAAGAAATAAACAACAGAGAAGTAATTTGTATTCCAGCCAGCGACCTGGTCCAAACCGTATGTTCAGGAAACCTCCCAAACTTTCCTGTGGTCGACCAGCCCCGAGTGAGGCCCACAGAAACAGTCTGCAGGAAACACGACATTCAAACTGAGACCTGCCTGTTATCTGATGTTCTCATTTTACAACGCAGGTCAGGAAAAGGAATCAGGATAAACTGGTCTAAAATAAGTCCAAAAATCCTCACTCAGGCTTTAAAACAAGCACAGATGTCCTGTACGGTGATGGACGGTGGAAACCTGAGATAGTGAGTGAAAACAGCCCCAGCACTGTTACAGCCCTGCTCTGAGCAAAGGTCACATGGATGCAGCCTTCAGGCAGAGCTCTGTGCTGACTTACAGGTGTCCTCAAACAACACACCAAGTGCAGAGCCAATCATCTGAGTGATCAAGTTAATGAAGACAGCTGTGTTTGCATGTGCAGGTATATCTCTGGCCTCAGTGGGATCATCATTTTCCTAATGAACATTACGCAACATCAATATATGTCACATTAGACACATGCCTGGATTAGATAGACCTGTTTTAAAGCAGTAAAACCTGATGATTCGAGGAGTTTTCATTTTTTCGATTTGTATTTAATTGATCCACTTAACTGTGTTTAACTGTGATTTATATCAGCTGAGTTACAAGTGCATCCATCAGTCACTCCTGGAGTCCCATGAACATGATGGACAATGTTATCTCCTGCCACATACTGAGGAGCTCTGAGTAATCAGTCTCTGCGCTGACAGCCAGCCTGGGGGAGTGGGGGCAGTAAAAAGTATCGCTCCAGCTCTGAGCTCCATTTATCCTCCCCTTATTGCCTCTCACTCATTAATTGCATTGCTCAGTCGGGTGGCATCTCATCCTTTCCTCCAACAGTGATGAAGTTAATTCTCCTTGAGGCTCAGGTTATGAATGAAGCTGAATGAAGATGTGCTGACGGTTGGGGCTGTGCTCCCATCCGTCAGGACTGGACACCTTTACGCTCAGTAAAGTGTTGATGTGAGGCTGCACTCACTTCTCTTTAACTTCTATCAGCAGAACAAAGAGGGGCATTCAGAGGCTAATGTTGATTTGAACCATGACATCAGTGATTTCTACAGATCAGAGTGAAACATCCCTTAACTAGGATCACCACAGTCAGAAAACCCCAAAACAGGATCCTCCACCCAGCTCACTGGAGACACTGACAAAAGCCCCAAAGATACTCAAAGACATCACAGTAGCTTTCTGACTTATACATTTATTTAAAACACTCCTTCTCTGTCTATAGTGAAATTGGTCTGTAATTCAAGCATAAATAAACTAAAAAAAAGTATATGAATGAAAAAAATGGCTCTGAAAATATTTTTCCCCACATTAAATCAAATATTTGAGATAAGAGAGCAAATTGATGGGATAAAAAAATCTAAATTTCTCATTCTCATCTTACATTTTGACTCTTTTCATCACTTTCACTTCATAATCTCAAAAATTTGACTTTATTGTTTCAAAATTTCAACTTTTCATCTCAGAGTTTCTACCTTTTATCTCAATTTTTTGAGTATTTTTCTGATAATTTTGAATGGAGCTCAAAATTTTGTCTTTTTTTAATCATAACTTTGACTTAAAGAGCATATTGCAGGTTAATACAACTTTGAACAAAATAATAGGAAAGTAACTTAAAAATGATGCTTGGAAAGAATTTTTGAAATTAGTGAACCACAGTGTTTGCTGGAGACATTTTAGATCTTTTTTTTTTTTTTCATCTGCATTAAAAACCAGTATTGAGCCGTTTGGTGACTGAGGGGAGCAACTGCTGAAAACTCCTCTATTTAACATGGACATGAACATCAGACTGGCACTGCTGTCAATGAAGAGGAAGAAAATCTGTATATCTGTACACATGAGGGCCCTCAGGATTAACATGATGAGACTTAGAGAAGATGACGAGCAGGAACAGGGCAGGACGAGGAGGAATTATGGGTAAAGGAGAACAGAGAGATGTGGTGTGAGGAGAACGGAGCGAGCAAACTGTGGTTCCCTAATTTCAAAAATTCCTTTGGAACATTACTTTTGAGTAACTTTCCTGATTTTATTCAAAGTTGCAACATGTTCTTTAACAATCTCAACATTTATCTCAGAATATTGAGGATTTACCTCAAAATTAGGATTCTTATCTCATTATTTGACCTTTGAACTCATTACTTCAACTAAGTTATCACATAACTTTGGCAATTTTTTCCTCATAGTTTCATCATTTTATCCAATAATTTTGACTTATCTCATAATTTCCACTTTTCATCTCAAAATTTGATTCTTTATCTCAGAATTTCCTTTTCATCTCATAACTTTGACTTTTCATCTCAAAATTTCAACTTTTTAACTCAAAATTTTGACTCTTTATTTCAAAACTTGACTTTTTATCTCATTATTTTGAATTTTTATGTCAAACCTTTGACTACTTTTCTTATAATTTTGACTTAAGCTCAATATTTTGATTTTTTTTAGTAAAACTTGACTTTATATAATCTCAACAAAGTCAAAATCTTGAGATTATACCTCCAAATTTTAATTTCTTTTCTTAGTATTTGATCTTTTAACTTATGACTTTGACTGAGTTAGCTCAATATTTTTGACTTTTATCTGGGGATTTTGACATTTTTATGTCAAAGTTTTGACTTCTTATCTCATAATTTTTACATTACTTTCTTAAATTTTGACTTTTTAATCTAATAAACTTGACTCATAATTTTCCCTTTGACTTTGAGGCTGGGGCATGGCTATCATGCCAGTGTCCCAGTGTGGAAACTTATTTAAATATGGTCTGTAGGACAAGCTAAGGAAAACCCAGACATTTTTGGGAATTTTACAAACCCCCGAGTCACCATGGCAACAGGGAAGCACATGCACTTGGTAGCAGCTTAAGATGAACACTTTTTTTCTAAAATCTTGTTCAAATTCGTTGTATGAGTACATTAAGATTTCCAGAGTTTGTTTGGTAAAAAAAAAAAAAACACCGCCCTCCGGTACCCCGTTGCCATGGTGACTCGTGAAATCGGGCTCCACTAATGCTGTCTTTTTACAGTGGTGGTGCACGTGCTTAACTCCAGGTGAAACTACTCCGAGTTGATCAAACAAACTCAAATCAGCTGTTCTGGAACGGTTCTCCTCTGTTCTCTCAGAGGAGATCAACTCAGAGTTCAGGGTTTAACTCAGAGATTCTTGAACCTGCTTTGTGAAACGGACCCCTGGAGTGCTTGACCCAGAGCTGAGGTGAAGCAGGTAATGATGGAATTGCTCTGGTCTCCCAGCATCCCTGGATACCAAAGGCAGTGACATGATGTAAGGTGATGAGAGGAACAACTTGTGCCTCCAAGCTTTCGTTTCACTGTGTCAGCAGAAACTGTGGACCCTGTTGTGAGTTTACATCATGTACATATATTTGTAACATCTCTGGAGTCCACTTCACACTGCCAGTTGGAGGTGTGACAGTTATGCTCCTGCTCATCCAGAGGTGTGATGTAGGGACCAGAGTGTCCCACTGCTGTTCTGGCAGGGCCGTTGTAACAGCGAGGCAGGACCACTCTGGGCTGAAAGAATAAGCAGAGCTGTTTGTGTTTGTGTTTGTGTTTGTTCATGTCTGAGTGTGTGTTTGTGAAGCCCAGTGGTGCATGTACCTGTTGAGTCTCAATAATACTAAGATTCAGTGTGAATACACTGAGGTACCAGTATCAAAGTCACAGGATTAACAAGTACAAGGGCCGCTCTGTGAGCAGGGACATATTGAGTCATTTTGGGGCCCAAGGCCAGTTATTAAGACCTGTTAGAACCTGATTTTAACAACAACCCAAAACGACCTGAAGTGCAATTAAAGAAATGAGAAAAAATTAAACAAATCTGAAATATATTTACTGGTAGATGATGTGCCAAGTTACTTTTTGGGCGAAAAGTTAAAACCCTTTGGATTCAGCATCTGTTACAACGTCATTACATTTGTTCATACATTTCCAGTTTTATTACATGTTTTTGTGCTATTTTTGGGTTGCTGTGACTAGTTTAGCTCAAACATGGCCCTCCATATTCTTGATGTCCAGTTCAGTCCTGGTGTCCAGGCAAAATAACATCATACAGATGTTTGAAGTTCCTTCAAAAAGTTCTGTTGCTCTTGTTTGTTCTTCAGGTCTCACAAGAGCTACATATCATATGGTGTTATAACAACCCCACTGCCCCCACTGTCTTCAGTGGGACTTTGTGGTAAGTTTTATGGAAATGTGAGATGTGTAGAAATACAGATGCACAAAGGGCATGGACAGACGGCCTTAAAAAAGTGTTAACAAAGGGAAGATGAAATAAGAAACTCCTCTACTCATCCCACCAGGGGGAAATTCAGTCACAGCAGCAATGCAAGAAAATGTATAGTGCAAATGTTACAGGTATATATGAATATGTTTTAATAATAAGTGTCTAATAAGAGCAACAAAAACACAGCTGCTGAAAAAAGCTGCTAAACAGTGCTAAGAAAAATAAAGGTAGAAATAGATGAATGAATTCAAAAAAAGTCCATCAGAGCTGACAGCTTGTCCATAATTCTGTTGTCAGCCTCCAACTCCACAGGGTCCAGGACTGAACTGGACTCTTCACCTCCACAGGGTCCAGGACTGAACTGGACTCTTCACATCCACAGGGTCCAGGACTGAACTGGACTTCTTCACCTCCACAGGGTCCAGGACTGAACTGGACTCTTCACCTCCACAGGGTCCAGGACTGAACTGGACTTCTTCTCCAGTCTGTTCAGTCTCTCTCTCTCCAGTTTCCTGTCCGCTCACAGCAGGAGAAATCCCTCTAATGTGGTGTTGTGTCTGATATTGTCTCTGTGAAGAGCAGGATGCTGCTCTGTCCTCTGGTTTTCTCTCTGGTGCTGGGTTATTCCCATTAGCTGCTTCATCTTTTTGGAGACAGATCTTAAATTCTTCATAGTGATGGATGGAAGGACAGCTCCATGTTGTCTCTTATGGTGCTTTTCCACTATACAATTCCAGCTCTACTCTACTCGGCTCTACACGGTTTGGTTATCTTTTCCACTAGCCCGACTACAGACTCACGGTGGGCCTGGATCTTATAACAGCTGAGCTAAAGTGCTGCGCAGAAGTGCGTGCATGTTCATCTATAACGCGACACAAACATAATTTTGTACTAACATATGTGCCACCGTTGTCTTTAAAGGAAAAAAAAAAGCTTTCAAAAGATTTCATTAAAGTAATACAGCGGCTGAATGTCGTGAGGCATGACACAGGAGCAGAGGTAAACAACAGCCATGTGCTGCTGCACGCGGAGGAAAACGAAGGAGCTGCTTAACGACATTAACTCTTCACTGGATCCTGTGAGATCACTTTAATTTTTGATTTTTGGGCCTGGTATACCAGAGATTTTTTGTTGATCAATCATTCTTCTTTAAACTGTTTTTCCTTTTTGGTTCCCTGTGGATTAATGGACTGATTGGTGCTTAAAGACTCTCGTAGCAGACAGATCACTCCTGCACCGACCAACTTTGATGTAATCGAAAAGACTCTTTAAACCGAACTATCTTTGCTGTTAACTTCTTTTTTGTTTAAAAGGGACTTTTAACTTATGTAGGAATCAAGAAGGTGCATTTTAAGGTGGTATTTTGTGTTCATTCAGTCTGGTTCTGTGCCGTCAGGTTTAAGTGTCATTAAAAACCCGTCGCTGACTTCTTCGTTTGCCTCTTGTAAGTGATTCATACAGAGTCTTAAGCTTCCGTGACGACATTCTCTGACCAATAAGTGACCGGCAGACCGTCCACGTCACCTTTTAGTATCGGCTTTACTCCCTTGGAACCAGGGTAGAGTAGGTACTAAAAACTGGCGTCCGCGTAGTACGGCGCTAATGGAAACGCAACACAAACCAGGTAGAGGCGAGTAGAGTAGGACCAAAGCGAGTCAGTGGAAAAGGGCCATTACTAGCTCACACTGCAGTACCGGCCAGGGCTGGCTGTAGGCAAGCATGTATGACGGGGCAGTCAGAAATGTGAGGGGGGCGGGCATCATATGTACACAGCATGCTCCAGCACTTACTCCCCCCTGTGTTCATAGTTACAGTGTTTTCTTAATTGAATTGGGTTGTTAGCCCAACCCAGAGAAGTGGATTGCACTTAGTCAGGCCTCTACCTTCAGACCTGTCCAACTTGGGTGTCTTACCTGAAGACTTAGCTCCTGCTGGTGTTGCTCTTTGGGTCACTAAGGCACACAAACCCCCTGACCACAATTAGATGGCCATCCCTTGAAGAAGGACAATAAAAAATAAAATAAATAAAATAAAATATCCTTCATCCAGATTTTATCAACTAACAGCATAACATATATCTTTCCTGGATGGCCTAATTCTCAAAACAATTCTTACCTGAAGTAAGACTGCACAGACTATAATCACTATTTACAAAACTGAAAGGTGGTCTTATGAACAATTCAAACAATTCTCAAACTAATTTATAAACCACAACAGATACAGAATATAAAATTTTATGTTGTCTTTCTTTTTGGGCTTTTTTTTTGGGTAGCAACTGAACAGTTTGAAAATCTCCTTTCTCTCCACTCTCTTATTTCTCTCACTCCTCTCCCCTCCTTTCTTGTCTCTGCACTCCACAACAACAGTCTCCTATTTCCCTATGCAAAAACTCTCTCAAATTCATCCATGTCCAAGTTGTTTGTTATAGATTTCTCATGAGCCAAGATCACCAAATCTCTCTTTCTCTTGTTTCATGGTGTGACAGTAGGGGGGTTAGAACCCGTGACAATGTGGAGCAGGAACGCTCACATGCTGCTGAAGACACACCAACTACCAGGGCTGTTACATACACTTTATGCAACTCAGGAAAGGCTTCTTTGGACTCCTGCAGATGTTTACACACAGTGGACAGGTCTGTTTCATTAGGAAATTTCTTGAGTAACATCTGTTTTGCCACAAGGATTTCATTTTTCAGACTTGCATTGTCTGCCACCATGCCGGCCAGCACAGCCAGAGGGTGCAACTGGGTTGAATCCAGAAATGCACTAGATTTGGGTGCAAGACTAGATATGGTTTTCATCAGGTCAACATTCTCCTGGGGAAATCTACTTTCCATTTCTGAAATGGCCCTGTCAAGGATGTTGAGCAGAGACCTGATCAGAGGCTGATGGGGATTAAGGAAATCATCAGAGTCTGTATGACCCACGGTTGAGAGCACAACACTTTGACCAAGGTCTTTGTTCATTCTTCTCCTTCTCTTTGGAGGATGAGAATCATCTCCAGCAGCCACCTGAGATTACTCTGCCCAATACTCATCTTTATGTATGTTGTTGTTTAGGGCCTGCTGCACCAACAACCTCAGAGGCATTGCATATATATACAGACTGAAACCGTAGAATTGCATTTGCTGGTTTCAAGACACCAAATATCCGTACTACAAACTTTCCAGTCTTAAAGAAGTGATGCTTCTTAATTCGACAGAGCAGGTCTGATGCCTCAGTGCACAGGTCAACTGCTGCATCGTCATCCTCTGTTATCTCAGATAGGATACTGAGAATGTGGTCTTGATTTTCAACAATGCACCTTGTCACTTCACAGCCGCTTTTCCACCGGATTTCAAGCAACATTTTAAGATATGGTGCATCATATTTCTGGGACACATGGTGGTGCTGAAAAGACTTGCAGTGTGAACTAGAGAGGTCAAAAAAAAGTTTGCACATGGTTCACTCTGCATGGCATGCACAACTACTAGGTGCAGTTGGTGGTTGTAGCAGTGGATGTATGAGGCAGAGCTTGTACACCACCTCTTACCCCACTCATCACAGAAGCCCCATCATAACACTGGATTAGTATGTTGTCAGCACTGTAGCCAGCATCAGAAAGGTGTGTCAATATCTAAGAGGTCATGCACTCTGCATCAAGTTGATGCAAGTCAAGCAACCCAATAAAATGCTCCTCTGGCACGGAATTTCTGACAAAATGAATTATTAGAGACAACTTTTCCACACTGCACCTGTCCTCCTGGGTCCTATCACATTTGAGGCAGAACGCTGCAGAAATACCATTTTCATATTTTTCCTGACCTCCCCAAGCACCATGTTTGCCAGTGTTTCAATAATTTCATTTTGGATATCCGTAGATGTGTATTTAGCATTCTTTGGGATAACTTTGGCAATGCTTGCTTGCTTCTCATCCTTCTCTAAGGTATACTCCATTAGCTTTAGAGAGAGACTTGGAGTGATGTCATCATTACCAACTTCATTGTGCCTCAAAGTTCCTGCAGTCTCATGGAGCCTCAGCTCATTCACACAAAGAAACTTAACAGCACGGCCCATACTCTTGACATGGTAATGGTTTTTTTTCAAGTTGTGTTTTACCAACCAACAGGGAGTCAACGGTTCCCCCTGTAGCCTCCCTGCTTTTGTGCTGAGTCCACACAGTTAAAGCACGCACATGGTTGTGGCTGGACACATGCCTCTGTAGCCCCTTGTCTCGATCAAATGCTGCTTTCAAGTTGTTAAAACCAGTCAAGGTAAAAACAACATCCCTTTCATTAACAGTGCTGTCATATTTCCAACATGGGAAACAGAAGCAGGCATCCTGCACAACAGAATACTGTAGTCATGGTCGTGTGCAGTACCAGACAGGATTGAATGATCTTGATGTCGTATTGAACGCACGCTTTGGGTAGCTACCCAGTATTGGCTGAGATGGTGCATTGCCATTTAAGTCACTGGGTGGCTGAGCAGGCTGCTTTGGAGCAGCACTTGTTGATGGAGGTACAGGAGAAGCAGTGCTCACTGATGCTAAAGTAGTGATGCTAGCTGCTGGCTCTGAACTATCAGGAGCGTTATTGCTACGACTGCGAGCGCAGGCAGGAGCAGCACAACACTTTTTAAATGCTCTGAAAAATGGATATTTTTTTTTTATATTTGTCATGTTTTTCAGTAAGGTTGAATATATCTTGTTGTTTTCTAACTCTCCAGAAAACCTTACATCCCAAAAACTCATATGATAGCAATAAAAAAAAAATAATTCTGGTAAAGTTGTGTAAAAGCTAAAATTATGGAATAACAAGGCAGTTTGCTATTTGGTACATCATTTAAGTATTACTAGTTTCACCACAACAACTCCTCAGTAAGGAAAGTCTCTATTGGCTGTTCCAGAAGTCGCTAAATGACGCTATCGCCTGATTTGCATAGTAAGCAATTAACTGTCATGGACGCTGTAGAAGAGAGGAAAAACACCATGGGAGAGACAGGGACTGCTTAAAAAAAACACTTTTCATATGTTTAACAAGATACTACAAAGGAACTTTCTTTTGTTGATTCTTGTTTTTGTTTTTTCAATGTGTAAATATAAACCCTCCTTCTTTATCCAGGCGTGGGCCCGGCCAAAGTGCCGCAAAAGAGACATACACTGGTGTGGTTCATTCACATGCAGTGGCCTGTTCTATCTCCAGTTGAGAGAGTCTGCTGCAAGCGAAGAGGACTTGTCCACCTGTGAGTGTTTTGGAGAGGGGCCCACAGCAGCACCTGCTGCTCATTGAGCAGAGTAAGATCAAAACATGGTTTCATGTCAGGGTCTCATAACTCCAGAAAAGTTTCTAGATTTGTTTAGGAAAGTCTGAGAAGTACCTCAATTTAAATAATCAAAACAATCAAAAAGTCGCTAAGCCAGTAACTTTGCCTGCGTGCAGTCTTAGTTTTATTCACCATTTCCTTACTGCTGTCATCACTGCTCAAACTAAATCCAAAGTGCTCCCATACAGTAGATTCATACAATGCTACAAGAACATTCACTAAATCAGTGGTTTTCAAACTGGGGGACGTGACCTCCAGGGGGGGGCGCACACTTATGAGAGGGGGTGTGCCGGGCCAAGGGAGTCAGAGGATCAAGAGTGTTTAGATACACAATTACAATTAAAAGCACACATATTGCACTGTATCTTGATATACTTCAGCCATGAAAGAGACAACTTGTTGCGCAGTAAGTTGGTGTTTCCTGGTAAGGAAAAAGTAATTGTACAGAGGCAGTTTTTTTTTTTTTGAATCTTTAAAAAGAAAAATGTAACACAGAAATACTTTTGAATTTTTTTTGTTTTCTTTTGCAAGATGTCTCAAAGTGAAGCTAAAGCTGTGTATAAATTATTTGGAATAGTATTTCAAATAGATGAGGCCTTTGCAAGCCAAGCACACATCTGTGTGTTTATTTTAGAGCATGTGGCTAGTGGTGGAGAGTAGGGGGACTAAAAATAATTTTTCTTACGAAAAGGAGGCAATGCATATGATACAAACAGGATGCCCCCAAAACCAAGTCAGGTTATTCCAACAGTTCAGATATTTTTCATAAACCGCTCCATCCGCAATTACCATATTTTTACAGAAAGAAATGAAACAGGAGGTTTGGCTTGTTTGAATGAAATGTGTGTTGGTATTTCTCTCTTGTTATTGTGAGTGGGTGTTATTTTGTAACCGTTATGGGTTTGTGATGTACAGTTTATTTAAAATCAGAAACAAAAATAGGAGTCAAAAATGAAAGGATGGATTGATGAAGAGTTGATTTCCTGGTTGTGTTGGACAGACACTACTTCGGTCTGGTGTTCTTTTACAAATGAACTTGTTTTGACAGAAGGAGCATCAGCCCAGCAGGAGAGCGTCCGGTCCACCAGATGGTCAGTCGTGCCCTGACTGTTCAACACGCTCGTGTGCAGAGACGTGTCAGAGCCTAGTGCATACATAGTTAGTGCCATGATTGTTACCATTTGTTGGGACTGATCTTTATGCTCTCTGAATGTGCTGAAAACACAAACTCTAATCATCCTTCTGCACATGTCCCTGCTCCGCTGATGCCAGGCTCTATTGCACTGGCTGTTTAGATAATGAACAACGACAGCAGCCACTTTAAATAATCATGACTATGTCTTGTGTCGATGGTTGTGAACATTACAGGAGGCTCTCTTTCTCCAGTTTGCTGTTATTTGGTAAAAATGAGCTCAAGTCTGACACAGAGGCTGCATGATGACCCACAATTCATCAGCCGTGCAGCCAGGGATCCTTCCTCTTTTCAATGCTTCTAGTGCAGGAGGACAGAGGTCCTGCCTGCTCACTTTATGAGCTGTTAGAAACCCAGAAGTCGCCTTGTAAATGGCCAATTAAATGAGACGAGATGGTGAGGGGCTGCATACCTGCCCAGACCAAACCATAAAATCTAATAAGGAGGGAAAAATGCGAAGCATGCAGGAGGCTCTGCTCAGATAATTGCATCCAAGGAATTCCCCTTACCACTCCCCCTTGATCCTGAGCACTTTCACATGTCAAACTGAGGAGCAGCAGAGAGAGAAAACTCTGTCATTCATCATGTGATGGAGTGAGAAATCCAGATCCCAAGTGAACAATAGAGGTGGAGAAATACGGATGAAGTATAAGGTCTCTGTAGGTGTAAAGGATTGGCCTGTCAGCAGCAGACCTGTACAGATGCTTATATGCTGCATGCACAACCAAGGAGCATTAATGCATAAATATATCACTGTATCCACAACATATAAACCCTGACAGCTAGAAGAATGACACACCACACAAGAGGCTTCTTTTCTTGCCTTATATTTGCAACACAGGCATTGAAATGTTGTTCCATTTGTAGGTCTGCACAGGCAGGATTGTCCTGTCAGGCCTCTCTATTGCTTGGTATACATTGATGCACACAGTGTCACACTGAAAAGACAGCACGGACAGAGAAAACAAGAGTAGGACTGTAGTTTCACATAGGGAGGGGCCGCCTCTGCAGCAACACTGATCAGCTCAATCTGCACGATCTGTATGAGTTCAGAGAGGAGGGGGTGTGTGCGCGTGGGTGGAGGGACCCTTCGCATAAATACTGCGAGCGATCTGAGAGGAGATGATCAACAGGAGACTGCGTTCAAACCTGGCTTTGACTGCATCAACAGGAAGGAGGCAAACAAACAAACAGACATAGGTCTTTACAGCCTTCACTCTTCAAACTCCTACATTAAAACTGGAGCTCACCGCTGAGACATGGGAATGTGACATGTTGTCAACAGGTCAAAACTATGTTCAGTGCCTGATTTCAAGCAAGTGGACACCTCTGCTGACATTCATATCACTTATAGAAACATGTCTGTGTCTGTAAAATACATACACCTTTAAGATAGAGCTCTTATTTGGTTTGTGGCTTTAATTGAAATCAAGAGGTAACTGAATGCAGGGGCTCCATTTTGCTGTAACTACATGGCTTCATTCTGTGGATTTATTGCTGTTATGTTGTGGTCCCAAACATTTCTGAAAAATGTATTACCTCAGGTAGAGATCTGAAAAAACTGACAGTGAGCATGACATGAAAAACAGAAAGAGCCCTATGTGTGGGTTCTCTTCAGGTCCTGCAGCCTCTTCCCACAGTCCAAAAAAAGGTTCATTGGATTAATCAATCATTCTAAGGGCCTCATTGACTAAGATCCCAAATAACAAGCACAGAATTGTGTGTTATTAGTGGGTGTGTTGTGGGTGATCTAAAGTGATAGCTTACGCAGTTGATAACAGGTACAAAAGTGGTGCAGACCACCTTATCTGAATGAATGTGTGCTATTGTCTGTCTCCATGGAGAGTTTGAGGCAGCGGAGTGGCTGTAAACCAAAAATGAAGTTTGAAGCTGGAGTTAGTTGTCTTGGTGGAGGAAATGAGAAAATAGAGACACAGTCAATAGCACTATTATGTATATATTTAATGATTATCTTTGAGTTTCTGTTCTCTGGTGGCTACTAAAGTTCAGTTTTGTTAACATCAATTCATGCCACATTATCTAAGTTCTTTCATCAGGTTTTTTTTTTTGGTTTTGATACATAACAAAAAGTTCTGTTTCGAGTCATTTGCTGCGTCCTAAGTGCAAGAGAACTGGATATACTTGCTCATCCTGTGGGACACAGCATTCAACACTTGGAACAGCACACCAGAAAAAGCACTCTGGGACATGCCTGCATTAACTGTGCTGGTGAGTTAGAATGATCCAGACAGAAGAAGATGCAGCGTAAGGAGTTTTTCCTTAGGAGATATGGCATAGCTCCTTTTTGTGACTGGCTCCAAATCAGCCCATAACTTATCTAGCAGATTAAAAATGAAACTGCTGGATAGATGCTGCTACTCTACTATTTTTGTTTATGACTAGTCCGTTTCAGGTATGATAAATCACATCATGGGTGTTAAATGGTTATATTTGCATCTCCCCCTCCCAATATTTTGAGAGTTCTGATAATCTGCATGTATTCTGCATATTCATGAAGACAGACCCACTGCATTGAGCATGCTTTTTTTACTCATTTGACAGACGCAGTCCATAGTGCACTTGGTTGGTAAATCAGCTTTTCAAATGCTATCAAGTTTGCATATGCCCAACCTTACACGCCAACCTTTAGAAGATCAGGTCTTAGGTGTCCTGTAGGTGTGAGTATGTCTGTCTGTTCATGAATTGTTGTCTGTGTCTACATGTGAGTCCTATAACGGGCTGAGGACCTGTCCAGAGTGAAACCTTCCCCATCACCAATGACAGCAGGAAAAAGAGACAACAGGCAGATGCTTGCTCAGGAGGCAGCCAGCATTTGAAAGCAGGATGGCCACCCACTGCAGAATGTGGACAACTGGAAAACACACAGATACATACGGACATCAGCTGAAACATCCCAACTGCCCATACAATCTGACACAACAGGTCCACCCTGGAGTCTGAATTCAAAGAAGTTTCCTGGAGAAATCTTAGGAAGACTCTGTCCTGATTAGGGATGGGTACAGATTTCAGTACTTCTATAGATACTGACCAAATTCTGTCTGTAGTACCAAGTACCAGTTCACATTAAATCAAAATGTACCACGTTTCAGTAACTAAACACATCCTTGTGACTGTGATGGGGGGGGGGGGGAGCGGATTTTCCCAGGGTTTTAATTTGTGCATCGTTGAGAAAAAACCCTTGTGTAGTTGTAGATATTTTATTGAGTTGTAGTTAATTTTATTGACTGTTTTTCTATTGAAGAACTTTGTGAAACAACAGCAATGTTACAGTACAAGCAGTTGATGGTTGTTTTGATATTGTTGTTAAAGTTTTTACATTGAGAAATAAAAATGTTTAACCTAAAAGTTTTGAGATTTTACGATTAAACAAATTCACATTTATCAAACATATTCAAACTCACATAAATAAAAAACGAAATAAGAAAAATTGGTACTGTTGAGTACTGGTTGAGTACCTGGTACCAGACATCAGCACCATAGCGGCTCAAACGTGAAAGGTACCCATCCCTAGTCCTGAGCCCACCTGGGACACAGCTAACTGTTAGCAACGGAAGGCTAATGATTCTGATCCTGGTAATTTGGGGATTTTGGGAAATGATTTTGTTTCTTTGAGCAAAGTAAAATAATGTTAGCATTAAGAATAAAAATGATTTGTTTGAAAAAGCTGTTTTGAAAACTTATTGAAAAACGTGATATTTCACAGGAGGGCAAATCATGTTGGTTTTAACTTCCTTCAAGTTTCTCGGCCATACTGTTCTGTTATTTCTATTTAGCTGTGGTTGTTCATAACTGTGACTAAAATCAACCTGAAAGATGGATAAAGGAGAATAACTCAGAACACATGGGGTGGTTGAAAAAATGTTGTTCATCAATAAACAACCCAGAGGAAGACGGTGTTTCTTGATATGAACATACAGCCTCATTTGAAGCTAGAGGTCATGTTCCCAGGTCTCAGCACAGGTGAGAACAATGATCAGCTGCAGATTAAACCACCAAATCTAAGAAAATATGACCTGACACAAATCTACATACATAAACTCAACAATGACATTACTCTGCATAAGTATAAGATGTAACACACTGTACATCACTTGCCATGCATTGCATTTTAAGTATGGGACCTTGCATGAGGATAACGACCCATTTTTTGTTTACTGGTTGCATTTTGTTTGAAAGTGTCAGCACCTCATGGGCTCAGGAGTCTGACTAGTTTGGTTCAGGTATGACAGCACAGTGAAAACAACCCCCCTCCTCCAATCAGCAATGTAAAACTCATTGGTTCTTGTTTTTACTGATCTGTGACAGTGTAGGGTCTGCATAAAGCTCCTCTCTTTCAGTTATATAAAACTTGAACCTGATCCAGGAAGGAAAAGACCAGAACCCACAAGTAGAATAAATCCAGTGGAGATTTAGGAAGATCTTTGTGACAAAACTCCAGGCTGCAGTTTCAGTCCATCCTGCATAAAATGACTGTGAATCCTGAAAGAATCATGTTTAATCCTTGGTTTCCCTTGTGATTTTTCTTGTGTTTGTATCCTGGCATCACTGGAATGGTCCGGATCCAAAACTCTTGTCCCACTGGGAGCACTGCTGCTCTAACTGGTCCAGCAGTTTGTCCACAGAGTCCTCCTTGTTCTCCAGTTTCAGGTACCGCCTGCCACAGCCCAGATCCAATCGAGGCCAGCTCCGGTGCATCTGCTCCTCTGGGGTTTCTAGAACCTGTTGGGGTATGCTGACACAGACCTGTGACCCCACCTCTTGCCTCGTGACTCCACCCTCCTCCTCCTCCCCTTCTCCCTGTGTGGTTTGACATCTTCCCAGTAGATGTGCCTCTATCTGGAAGGAGGTGTGAGGTTTAGTCCTGTAGCTCATGCTGTGGCAGCGCCGCGGATGTGCAGTGGGGACCCCCACCTCCTCCAGCCCCAGAGTGGACATGGAGCTGGCAGAGAGGAGGCAGTTGTTGACTTTGACAAAGGTTTGTGGCTGTGGGTGGATGCTGATGCTGTCATCCTGCTCAGCTCCAGACTGTGAGTTACAGTCAGTCTGACTGGAGTTACAGGAGTTGGAGTGGGAGGAGTGGAGGGAGGGTGGGGGCTCTGATTCCTGGTGGTGGAGGACAGCTTGCTGGTAGATGCCCTCTGTTCCCTCTTCCTGCTCTGCAGGGGTCCTGGTCTGCAGCAGGGGCTCGGAACTAGCCAGCTGCTGCAGACACAGGATGTTGAGGTGAGCAGCAGGTAAACTGCTCACCCACTGATAGTGTTTGGCCATAGAGTTGGCCGCCGCGATCTCCGTCAGGTCAGCCGAGGGCACCGCCGCAGACACGGAGCAGATGACACTCCGCATCTGAGCCAGCAGCATCTGGGTCTCTCTGTCCCGGTTCTCGTAGAGGACGGTGTTTGCACAAATAAGGATGAAGAGTCCCACCCCCATGATGACAGGTCCCAGCAGCTTCATTCGCTCGCTGTGAATAAGACTCGCTGTGGAGAGCAGGCCCTTTGCCCCCAGACTCCACCCTCCACCCTGTGACTCAGAGAAACTTTCGCCATCTGCAGATCTCAGGATGGACGCCCTGGACAGACGATAGGGCCAGTATCCCGCCACGGCCAGAGCAGTGCCAACCACGACCACGATGACCCCCAGCACCAGGAAAGCCCCGGGCATGGAGCGGATACGAAGCTTTCCTCTAATCACCCGGTCCTTCTTCTTCCTGCTGGTGAAGGTGAAGCGACGCTTCCGTTTGCAGGGGGAGGCTGTGACACCTCGAGCTTTCTGGGACTTCATGGCGCTGGTCAGTCCAGGTCTCCTGGCTTCAGCCGGTCAGAGGACTGTGGGGGAGGGAACACAAAGAGTTAATGCAGCAACAAGACATCAGGAAACAAGAGACTGTGAAATACACGAGCCTCACATCAACATGTTCAGGTAATAAAAGAGAAAAATAAATCACAGAAAGTTTAAGGGGCATTTTTCACAGAGTTACGGTAATTTTCCTCTCAGCAGTCATATCTGTCATTTTTGAGTCATTTTTCAAGCTACCTAGTGTGAGAATAAATATTCAGATACTGTCAACTTGTCACCTCTGGTTTGCACAAACTACTAGCTGCAATGCCAAAGACCTGCCAAGTGTCCTTCTGCAGCATAAATAAACAAAGCAATGTGAATTTAAAGTTTTATCTAAAAAAAAAAGCACAGAGCAGAGGAAGAGAACAATGTGGCTGCAGGCCATCCAGGGGGACAAACTGAGTTGCCTGTGGGATCAACAATGCTTACATTTTAATGTGTGTACTCAGCCCCTGGGTCACTTTAGTATACAACTCACTCCTTCCAAACAATGTACCAATTTCTCCAGAGCCAACATTAATGTTGAAACAGCACTTTGTACCACTATAGGGGCTGGTCTGTGTGTCACTGATCATTGCATGAATGGTTGTTTGTCTGAAGTCCTGTGTCGCTCAAGCCCCGCCCCTACATCTCCCTTTTGTGGCACCAAAATTGATGTAGTAGTAAATATTTAGGTTTCGCGAAACTATATGAGCTTTTTATGGCTGCTGTAGATTCGCAAACGGCTTCTGCATCCACAATGACTCAGCTGACTGTTTTAAAATTAATTCTAATGGTCTCAAATAACGTTTATTTCATGAATGAATCACTGACGGACTGAGAAAGAGAGAGCTGGAGCTCCGTGTCAGTGATTCGTACTGAACGTACTGAAGTTACGTACCTACATACATCCAGCACGTGAATGAATCATGAACTGAACTGAAGCTCCGTGTCAGTGATTCGTACTAAACGTACTGAAGCCACGTACATCCAGTACGTTGGATGAATCATGAACTGACAGAGAGTGAGAGAGACTCAGAACGAAGTAAAGCCCTTGACTGGTCCTGAAAATGTATAAAACGTATAAATATCAAACACTCTACACTTTTTGATAATATTTTCATACTTAAAAGATGATAATTGTCATGTTATAATGTGTCTAATGTACAGAGATATAGTCTATTTTATTAATATTTTATTGATATTTTATATTTTGCACTGCATGCTCTTTTTGCACATCTGTTAAGCTTATTTAACTTGATGTTTAACTGTGTGGTCTAAGAGTGGTTTTGTTTTCGAGGAACGGATTTTATGTTACACCTTGGGCTTCCTCCCACTCCTGCACAATTTTTCACGTTCTGTGTGATTCTTATTTGCAACCACACATATCAATAATAAAATAAATAAAGCACAGTAAATATTTAAGATGTTTGAATATGTTTCACAATATTGATTACAGAATACTATAAGAATGATGAAGTTGTGCTTCATGGTGCACTCTTGCAGATAAATGATTCTGGGTGCAAAGCCTCTGTTAGTGCACTATGATGGAGGAATCATTAACTGCAGGTTGTTAAGTTGAAAAGTTATGAGCAGATTTGTCTGTGAGCCTTTGGTGAAAGCAGAGAGGGAGGGTCTGGTCATGTGTCCCTAATTAGACAGAGGAGATCAAACAAAGGTTGGAGAGCGCTAGAGCTGTTTAAAAAGACCTTTAACAGCCTCTAAAAAGCCCTGAGAGGACCCCTCTGAACAAAACACAAGCCTCCATCCTCCCTGATCCACATCCAGCTCCCCGTGTTTGATGAGAGGACTTTAATGGGCAGTGAGGGAGCAGGAGCTGGGAATGAACTCCACTGATGAGCGGTGAAAGGCCCCTGTTTAGAAACAACAGAAACTCCCCTGTGACTCAGTCTGTGACTCAGCCTGCCCTGCTGTCTGAAGCAGATTCACGTGCAGGGTCAGGTGTTATTAGAGGTCAGGCTTCATGCTTATGTAACACTAATCCAAAAAGTTTGTTGATGCTCAAACGCAGAGGCCAAAGAAAAACAAGTAACTACTTCCGTGGAATTTTACTCACTCTACTTTGAGTGTAAATTTTCTGTAGAGGAGCAGTTTATTCATTGGCTAGTTCCATCATATATAACCTCAGAAACAAAGTCAGCAGCAGCTCAGCTGTTATTTGTTGGTCAAATTCACCAATAAGTAACTTACAGTTAAGACCATATAGGTTTGTTTTGGGAAGTTGATGAAGTCTCCTGATCATTCGACTCGAGCTGGAAACCTCGAGAAGGAAGAACTCTATCCTAAATAAGCTCTGGAATGGCCCGGGTCACAGCTCGGAGTAAAAAATAAATCAGGCGTATTTTTGAAGGTCTGGAGCTGTTGATGGTTCTTCATCCTGTGTTCAGAGATGCAGAAAAAAGAGGGCCAGTGTACCCAGAGGTTTGGGACAGACACTCCCAGCCTGAACTTCTTCCTCTGTGTGCTGCTCTGATTTCAATCCACCGAACAACTTCTGAAGTGACAGGCCCTTTCTCAAACCGAACCTTACACCCTCCCCCTCCGTGACGGAGTGCACTGTGTCAGAAGTCACACTCGCAGCTGAATGAAATCTCCTTCATCAAGTTGTGGGGTTTAATTACAGCGGCAGCTTTGGGACAAACTTCCTCTCAGTCCGGCGGAAACTGGAATTGTGGGTTGCCATGGTTTCACAGCGGAGTCTTGTGGGAGTGAGAAGCTGCTGTGCACCTACAAATGATGCACTGACAGGTGTGCACTTTTTTTCTTTTTTTGTGCTTCATAAAGTCATATTAGTTAAAAGCGATAAATTATCATTTATTTACAACTTAATGTTAAGTCAATTTATTGTATTTTCATCATTATGTCATAAACGAGTAGTCTGAAATCATAATAATTACTACATTTCAAATACAATGCAATATTTTCAGATGTCAGAGCAGCAATAAGCTTCTTTTTTTGTTGTAACTTAAGTTTGAGTTGAAATTTCACAAATACATCAAAAAAAATATTAAATGGGATAAAATCCCATCAAATTAACAAAAAAAACGTATCTTCGACATGATCAGCCTTTATCATGTAAGTGCTGAAATTAGCCTAACTAATGTGTCTAAGTTTATTAAATTACTCTTATTTTTTATCCTTAGAGAGCAGAGCAAACACAGCCCCTACTCAACCTCCCCAATCATGATTCTGTACATCCATAAACCTGTCTGAGGCATATACACATCAGGATGGATACGTCGGACACAATTAGTGATGCGTGTGTTCAGTAGGTCAGCAGCAGAGCAGACTTACTGGTTTGATCGCCCACTACCTGCTGATCGGTTAGAGAGGGACTAAAGATGGCGAACCCTCCACGGGGACGCACAAACGGAGGGGTAGAGGGTAGGGGGAGTGTGTAGTGGGCGGTTTGAGAAAGGGCCACTGTGTGTTCAGATCCCAGGAGAAGACAGATCCTCCAGATCATCTGATAAATAAATGTTCTGGTTTCCTGGTTTGCCCTTCATTGGTTTGTGATGAGTCTGAGTTTCACTGTTAACAGTTTGTTCCGCAGAAGCTTCAGTCTGTAACTCTTCAGTGGTATGAAGCCAGAAAAGAAACTGTTTTTTTTTTTTAATAAACAGCAAATATGTTTGGTTAACTATCACTGCCTTATCCCTTTTAGAGGAATAATTTCAAATGTGACTTTCAGGTACCCCCCCCCCCAAGCTCTGTACTGTTGTTGTGTGTACGGCCCCTTGAGTTATATCGCCATCTACAGATCTGGCATGCATACTACAGCATTTTCAGTCCCTCAGCCTTTCTGTGTAAACCCCGATTTTTTCAGTGTGTTTTCTGAGTATAAGGGTGAAACACTAAGTGTTGACATGTGAATAGGGCTTAGATCCTTTCCCTAAGATAAACCTCTTATTGCTTCTTTGGGATCCTGTCAACTCTGTTTGATGACTGTGTCTGTTCTAAGCCCTTCAAAGATCTACTTCCTAAGACTTTGGCGTGGTTTTTAAAACTAGAATGAATATTGCTCGCATCCTCATTAAATATCTAAGATAAGGGCTGCATAATATTAGGAAAAATGGTATTGTGATATTTGGTTTTTAGTGTCGTACTTCACTCTGTTTAGATCATAATGTTGATTTGTTAATGATTTAGCTATAATGATTCCTGCATTCCTGCAATGGTTTGTCTCTCATCTAGTCAGACTTTTAATAATGTGCTCCTACTCAGAGGGTCATCATCCAAGTTTCCCTCAACAACCAAATAACATTACAGGAATATTTATCAAATATTAACAGGCTGAGCAGATTCACAGAGTTTGTCCTCCTCCTGCGTTTGCCTTTTTTGTAAGCTTGAATGATCATTTTACAAAAATGTGACTCAATGAAAAGTTAGTCGAATTTTTCATTGAAAATTTCTTGAAATTTTCAATGAAAAATTCGAGAGCAAGCACAGTGTATTTTGAGAAAAAGGGCAGGAAGCAAAGCAACACTTCACTGGGTCAGCAAACTAACACTGTTTCAAGTTCTATAGCAGCTCATGATATCATACAGCGTGACAGGATATTCAATAAAATATAAAATGGGTGATGAGGAGATCCAACCTCAGAGCTGAAAAACAAAGGAAAAGTCTGTTCTGACTGAAGACAAAGCTGAACAAAGCACAGATCTGGAAGCTGCTGCTTTAAACCCTGAAAGTGTTCAATAAAACACCTTAAGAAATATTAACTACAAACAAACTGTCAGACTCTGCTCCAATCATATTCACTGCTCTCTCACTCTCAGTCACTCCACCACTCACTCTGCACGTCACTTTGCCCGACCTTGATAACATCAGGTGAGAACACAGAGCTCTGAGAAGGAGAGAGAACTGTGGGAGTCGTTGATGTAATGTGGTCAAATATATAAATGTATACTCATTTACATCTATGAGTAGCGTGATTGGACGTAGACAGGATACAGAGACTTCATTGAAAGGCAAATATATCTCAAAAGCTTGTGATATGAATATTGGGGATACGTATACTGTGGTGATGATACTGAAACAATACATTGTGCAGTTGTAGGTAGGATGAATAGATTTCTGCAGGAAGGTACTTGAAATATAGAAAAAAGACCTAAACCATAGAGTGTGAGTGTCTCTCTCACTTTGCAGAGTTCACTAACACTAAATACTTTCCACCTAAAATGCATTTTGTCTGTCCATATGACTGAGCATTACGCTTCACTCGCGGATGCCTGGGAGTCCAGACATACTTTGCCCCGGTTTTACTCACTCTGGTCCCCCATTAGTTGGCAGCTGTTTACCACACAAACTCTCTTTTACCGTTAATCACCCCTGAATCTGCTCCAAACCTCTGTGTCCCGGGGGAGCTTGTAAATCCAACGAGGTACAAACAAAAATAGTGAAACACTCACACATGTGCTGTTTTCCCGGAGCTCTGTCGAGCTCATAAACAAAGCAGAGATGGAAAAAGTGCTTCAAACACTGGCTGTAATTATAGAGAGCTGCTTGGCCTCTAAGAGTCAGAGTGAAGGTTTTTATCATTCTCCAGTCTGACCTTCAAAGAGAGCTGCACCCTCCCTCCAGCTTCTGCTTCACACTCATACCCCAACAGCTATTTAGGACCAGGGCCTGGATTTTGGGGATGAATGAGATATTCTCAAAGTGAGGAATAATTCATGCTTCTGCCCCAAACCAAGCCAACAGATTTGGAGTTAGCGAGTAATAATGATCTTCACCAAAGTGCCAGTTCTTTCATTTTAAATCACAGATTTTTCATCTCACATTATTTAGCTGGTTTCAGACTGTCCATTCCTTGATTTATTTTTGATCTATTGTTGTTTTATTTAGATACAGTGCATAAATTGTTTTAGACCACCTGAGGTAAAAACAAGAAACCACCTAGCATAGCTAAAAGCATTTTCTGTTCAGGAACATTTGTAAATCTCAGTAATTTGATCATCAAAATAATACTGTGAATTATAATTTCTACCTCTTTTTTTGTCTAAAACATTTGAAAATGCATGGATAACATCAACAGTTATATATTAGCATTAAAGATATTACTTTGATAGAATACCTCACACATCCGAGTGGATGCAACCTTAAGGAAATATCTAACGTACTTTGACAATCAGAATTTGGAGGCCAATAAGATGGCAAACACCTTGTCTGTGGTGTCAGTTGACTTTGTGGAGAACTGTTTGTCAGTGTTCATCTAGAGGGAGTGTTGAAAAAGAGCTCACAGCTTTCTTTCTGCTCACACATGACTCTTCTGCAGCATCTTCACCTCTGAAAAAGCTGAAATCCAGTGAATCAAAGAAGGCCTGCTGACTGAATACTAACTATTTACAAAAATTATTTTTGGGAGGTGCTTGAGATGATGATGATTACTTAAACTTAGGCTATATTAAAAAATCCTGAAGCTAAATCCCTGTAAAGGAGACTGTATGGAGAGCAAAAGCAGGAAGAACACAATCCAGACGACTGACATCCAAGACTCCATGGTTCTTAATCTTAAAGGAAGGATTTGTTCCTTTCTCAACAAACTAGGGATTGGGAATTTCAACTAATTTCCCTGCTGACTAGTCTATAAGCAAGAAGACTCAATTTAATATGGTTATTGGTGAGTTTCTGCTTACACAGCTGACAGGCGACCTTGTTGTCATCTGCTGCGTCAAAATACTGCCAAAGTGGTGATTGCTCTGAGACTGTAAGGGAAGCTCAGCTTCTCCTCAAGTTAACAAAAAGTGGTGAAATATGTTCCACTGTGTGTACAATTCATTTACTAAATTTGCTCTAGAACACGTTCATCTTTTGTTCAGAATCAGCTTCTTATCACAGGAAACTGACATGACCTCTTTCTCATTCATCCAGCAGCTCCAGTGTTTTACACAGACGGACGCTCAGCATCTCTGGGGGTCTATGGGGCAGTGGGCGGGCCCAGACATTCGGCTTCTGCATGATGATTGGATGATCTGTCTGAGGCTAAATCCCTTTTTGATTGACAGTGAAATGAGCGAATCAGGGATCTTAAAGTATAAACATCCACCAGAGCATTTTCTAAGTTTTGTATTCCGTTGTTCTTTACGGATCAGCGAGTTTTTCTTTGTTAAAACTGACTAGAAATGGAAAGGAGGGTACATTTGACATATAAATACACAAACACATTTATGATGTAGGCCGGGGGGTAAAAAAACAGTTTCCCCTCCTTGAAGGACCAGCAGCCTTCACTGTGCCGAACGGTGCTGATTTTCTTGCAGGGTAGTGTCGCCATCTTCACACTTCACTTTTCCAAACTTTCCTCCCCAAACTTTGTGACCCTGCCCCCTGCTACATGTGCGTGTGGGGGGAGAGGAGGAGCAATTCTCTCCGTGGCTGCTCAGCCTGTTTACAAAGAAGCCGAGGCAGAGGCGTGAAGAACTAGATGCATGATGCTTAATGCAGCGTTTAACAGACTAGTAAAATACTAAATGTTTAAGAAATGAGTATGCGGTTCAACAATGAATCGACTAGTTACCTACATCCCTACTACAAACAGATATCTGCATAAAGAGCTGGAACCAGGATTGCACAATATTATCAGCACGTGCTGGGCCGTTATTGGCTTAAAATGAACTCTTGGTTATCGGCCAACACGCTGATGTCATATAATGAGCTGCTACTTGATTCAATGCCAAACCTTGGGGCCATGTCCCAAAGACGTGCACAGCTCAACACGTTTCCTGTGAACAGAGGTTATGTTTCCTAAATTGTCCAAACTGTCCCTGGTTGTGGGTATTGTTACGACTGACTCTGGAGAGCATGAAGTCATAAAGTATTTTTATTATTTGGCACAAAAAAATGAATATATGTTCGGACTACATAACAAATGTGATAAGAGCAGTGTATTAGTGTAGAATTCTATTACACTAGTTCTATTACAGAAGAGAGTTGATGATCCCTGCATTTCAGTGTGCAGGTAAATAATATCAGTAATCGGCTAAATGAGTTTTAAAGCATGAGCAAATTGGAAATCTGCCAGAAATCAGTTATGGTGCATCCCTAAGAGGACATGAATGTGCTGGATGATGTTAAATTTAAGAGCCTTGTAGTCAGTGAAAATCCTGAGAGAATCTGACAGTTTTTCAGCTTCAAACTGCAGAACGAAGACAGAGTGAAGCCTGTTTACAGTGAAACTGAGACTCATCACAAACTGATGTACAGGTTCTACTCTGGGGGATGAACCAAGGGATTTTACTTCATTTATCAGACTGATCTGGAGGGGAGGATATCTTATCACTTTGGATCTGAACACAGAGTCAACTCAGATCTTTCTAAGTAGACTGTGAACAATGCAGCACACTGTGAAGGAAGCCTTGACTTTGAGTCCTGATTTCTTATCTCATTATCTAAATCTAAACAGCAGTCAAGGGTTTGACAAACAACGAAACAAACGAAAGGCATTTCAACTCATTTACAGCACGATTATTACAGAGCTGTAAACTTAATCTGCTCATCAATATGTGGTTATGGATCGTTACCACAGCAACTCATCTGTCAGGGTAGAGCTGAACAAACGCCCACAGAGCAGGGGTCCCCAACCTTTTTTGTACAATAGATCAGTGTCATGGAAGACATCATGTCACAGACCGGCTGGTGGCAGGTTTAAAATCAGGATACACACCACAAATAATTAACACAAAGTGTATACCACTCATCAAAATACAACATCTGTCTTCGTAGAATAGAAAAAAACCAAAAAGGTTTAGTCTTTCTGTGCAGCCTGGTGCCAAATGATGCAGGGGCCGGTACTGGTCCATGGTCCAGTTAGTGCAAGTTTGGCTTCAAGGAGAGCACTTTCTCACACGTTTCAGGATTTGTTTTATAACAAGTGGGCTATGAGAAAGCCCCCCCCCCCCCCCGTGCACATCTCTGTTTGGTCCACTGGCCACTTAGTTCAATTACAGCAGCTACATACTTATCAAAAGTCCAGTCATGTCTGGATGAAATATTTAGATGCTCATCGTGTCTGAAACACACCAGCAAAGCAACACTTGGTTCTGAGGGACATCAACCAGCTCAAAACAAATCTTCAGTGATGAGGTACAGATCACATGCAGCCACATTTGAAATGAGATAAACCTCCACTCTTTGGCTTCAGTGAAGATAAATTTCTATTCTAATCTTTGGGATTTTACATCTCAAGGTGAATCTGTCACCTTGGGATTCAGAAGCACCAGGATCTAGTGTCACATTTGTTTTTTAACATCAAAGCATCCACCTGCTGCTGAAAGAAACCTGTCAGAGAGAGAGACGGATTAAAAGAAGGACACATTCAGCTAATAGTAAATATAACACTGCATATGATTAGCAGCCAGTGTGGAGCTTATGGAGCTTTTACTCCTCAGTATGTTTGTCACAGTCAGAGAAAAAGCTGTGCAGAGAGGCTGCATTATTCATCCAGCAGTATGTCAGAGGTATGCTCCTTTACTTTTGGCTCCAGACTGCAGCAACACAAACATGCTGAGAGAAGTGACTCTCTGCTCCTGCAGCCATCCACTCTCAATCTCTCTCTCTCTCTCTCTCTCTCTCTCTCTCTCTCTCTCACGCAACTTGTGCTGCAGGAGCAGACAGAGACTTCGTCGAGTTGAAGCTGCACGAATAACAGCAACACATGAGGGCTGTTTGAGCCCCTTCATCATCATCTTCATCTTCATCTTCCTCGTGCCCTTCTTCTGTTTGCAGCTGGACTGGGGCCAGTTGAGCGGCGGGGAGCCACAAGTTGTGCTCCATGATGTGTGTGGACAGATGCATAATCAGACACCCTGACAGCCCTGAGAGAGTGGCGAGCATCAAGCAATAAAGAATAATCCTGATTCTCTGTCATCAACATGCAACAAATGCAACAAATGCAACACAGTAACTGGCAAGTGTGAGATCATCTGAATTCAGGGTCTGACGCTAAAAACGCAGCAGAGTGAAGGAATGAAGGGTTTGTTTTTACCTTTCGGCTGGAAATCCGAGCGGAGCCGTGCCGGACTCTCTCCCTTAGAGCAGTGTCTGTTGTGTGGAAGCTCCAGACAGACAGGACCGAGTCTGACTGACCGAGCTGCTGCATTCCTCTTCAACAACGCAGCAGCGGCAGCAGCAGCAGCGACAGCGGCAGCAGCAGCGGCGGCAGCGGCAGCGGCAGCGGCTCACCGTGCGCCGACACATCCGAGAGCCACGGAGAGTGTGTTCACGGGCTGATCCTCCGGGTTTGGATTTCTGCACACTTCCCCGCCTCCTGTTGCAACTTGTTTACACTTTACACATCCAGATTACGTGAGGGTCTCCATCACAATCCAGCGGTGTGTGACTCAGGTCCAGTAGCATGCAGGCTTCTGGAGGTCCACTCCTCCTCTGCAGCTCCTGATCCCCGTTTCTTAGATCCTGGACCTGCAGAGTCCAGTCCCAGAGTCCAGTCCCAGAGTCCAGTCCCAGAGTCCAGACCCGCTGCTGCTGCGCTCCGGACTCCGAACACGGCCTCTTCACATGAACAAAGACCAGCAAATCACCAGCAACCAACACCTTCCACCCTCCCAACAGGCTTCAGGAGAAAAGTAGGGGAGACCGGGGATTGTTCGAACACCTACTCATTTTGGGCAAATCATAGGCTGAGATTCATGAGCAAATGCAGCCCATTGGCTGCAAAAGTAAAGCCTTTGAAGTCTTTTAACTGTGGTCTCTCTTGTGTCCAGCAGGGGGCAACGCCACTGGACGTCAGTCTGACTGCATCCTGCTGAGTCTACTTAGCTCATTTATTTCCCTCATGAGTTTGTGCTTTCAGCCCCAAATTAGCAGCTCTTGTCACTTGTAAAGCCTGGTATGAATAATATTAGCAAAACACATGCTTATGCTTATTATGATCTGTAATTAATTATTCTGATTAATCTCTTTTTGAATCTCACCTAAAATTGCTGAGAAAAGTCCTTAATTTGTGGTATTTTCATTTAAATTTATTACTTTATTATAGCAGATCAAATGATTTATGCATTAAAGATGGTTTGACAGTCATTTGTTTTCAACAGACTTTAACAGATGATCCTAGCACTTTCTGCTGTATTTGACACTCGTTCACACTGCTGCCTGCTCCTGTTGTAGCACTCCACTCCGGTCTTTGTCTCGCCAGGTTTAGGATTTTCAGTTGAGACCGGTCGAGTTCAGCACGGATCTGCTGTTCTTCAGCCTTATTCGCGGGACAAGAAGTACTTGACAGAACAACAAATAGCTTCGATTCATGTGAGATTTCCCCCTCTGATGGCTACAACCTCACCAGTGCTGTGACTGAGGGACACCCCCCCCCCCTGCACACAAAGTTGAGTGAAAGGCGGGAGGCATAGACTGTATAATGAGTGGACGTAACGACGTTCGGCTCAAACTGAAGCCTCCAGCAGATGCCCTGACCCCTGGTGTCTGGCTGCAGTATAGGTCATAAGCCCCGCCCCCTGGTGTCTGGCTGCAGTATAGGTCATAAGCCCCGCCCCTCCATGTATTCCAGATATGAGCCGGGCAAACAAAAAAATTACAATGCCTGGTAGAAACGTTTCTCTCATCTTTACGCTAAGGTAGTATGATGATGTCATCTGGCTGCATGGTGTTCAGGTGTTTTTTTTCTGAGAAGTTAGTTTCTCATTAGTTATTGGACGTTAAAAACCGTGATATAAGTTTCGTTTTACGATAGTTGACAGCTGCCATTCGTGAGTAGTTTTTATCGGGGATATAAGAAACTTCGGGAAAGAGCCAAAAGGAGACTAAACCTTCTGAAGAAGAAGAAATAAATATTTTTATTTCTCTTTTTTACTTGGCTCCACCGGAAATTCTCTACTGCGCAGACTCTGGCTGCACAATGGCGGCTAGAGAAACGGGGTTTTTTGGCTTCAAGAACGTAGACCGGTGACAGGCGGAAGCACGCTGTCCATTCTATATACAGTCATTGGTGGGAGGTGTCAGGAGGACGAAACAGAGACAGGAGCAAGACAATTCCACCAACTCAATTAAATTTGGCTTCTTTAACCACAAAGACCATGTTTGCAAAACAACATGTAAAAGGAAACAGTCTGTGCAAATTCTTCTGTCTTCAACTCACTGAGACAGCGGGGACGACGACAAACTTTACCCGGCATCTCGAGAGGAAACATAGAGGACAGGTTAGCTACCGTTAGCTTCACCAGCAAAGCTAACACTGCCTTTCTGTGATGCATATTTCCTGAAATATGTTTTCCTCTTTAATTGGCTTCATTTGACAGAAACAGAATATTCTTTGGTGGGAACTGATGCCAGATGAACTAAATTGGCATTTTTTTTCTCTCTCCGAACAGTTAGCAGCACTCGTAAATTAGCTTTAAACTTGCAGACTCACATGCAAACACATTCAGCTTCTTTCAAACACGAATATCATTTAACACATTACAAAAAAATGTTAAACACACTAATCTGACATTTAAGACAATGCAATGATAGTAGACATTTTTCCGTTAAGCATTCAATACTATTAGGTATTCACTGCTGACTGTTATTTGCAATGTTTTTATTTTACAGGCTGACTATTTATATAAGCACAGAATGTTCATTACAAAACAAAATAAATAATAAAATTGTTCATAATGTAAACAGAATTCTTGTTTTTTACATGTTCCCTTTTGTACCTGTGAGACAGTCTTGCCTTTGTCAATGTGGAGGGTATGTCAGCCTATCACAGCAGGAGGGGTCTCCAACATAGTCACAGGCACGTTTGTGTAATCATACTTGGACGGATGGACGCATGCGCACACACACACACACACACACACACACACACACAATGTACATCATTTTGGGCTTTACATATAACCTTATTTTACACTGCTTTTGCCATTGTTTCTTTTTTTTTGGCACAATTTAAGCCTTTCACTTTTGGAATTTATCTCTTATCTCTTTTCTACATGAATTTGAGGTTCCTGGAATACAAGGCTGGACAACAGACTGATCCCATGCAGCCATCTGCAGCGTCCTTTACCCAGAAAGCGCAGCTCGACAGTCCCCACTCACCAGGACAGCAGGCCAGCAGTGATGCCATTGTTAGAGACTTGATAAATGGATGCTGTTTGCCAGTCTCACTTGTGGACAATGTTGTGCTTTAAAAGATCTGCAGACGCCTTGCTCTAGGTCTGTCAAATGTGTCAAAAATAAATAAATTAAAGAGAGAATACTCTTTAACTGATCAACCTTGTCGTGATTTTTAAAGTTGAGTTTTATGGTCTTGGTCTTGTCTTGGTCACGGTGTGTTCTGGGGTCCGTTTCACAAAGCAGGTTTAGTGAAAACTCTGTGTCTATTAACCCTGAAATGAGGGAAACTCTGAATTTTCCGTTTCACAAATCGAGGTAACTCAAACAGAGAAAGAGGGGAAACTCTAACCTGTTTCACAGAGAGAGGTAACTTCAACTCTCGGTCAGTTACCGTAGTAACAGACGCTGTGAAACTAACCTGGTCTGGACCAGGTTTATGTCAATGAACCTGGAGTTTCTCTCTGTCTCCGCCCTCTTTCAACCACACACCATGTTTGATTTCCGAGAGTTTTGGCGTAACGTGGTTCTGCTGTCTGGTATTTAAGAAACATACAAGTCAACTTTTGTCACAAATGTAGCATGTCCTTTTGACAATGAACTCGTTGATGAAGGTGCAGCATTATCAATATTAATATTTTTAATATTTTTCGGGGGATTATCATTAGAGCGCGCATGGACGTTCGGACATTTCCAGACAATTCTCGTTCTTTTTTAAACGTTTCACATCACAGTCCATCATTTACAGACACAATAGTCCATCTTTACATTTGCAACATTACCAGCCGTAGTCTCTCACATCCCAGCAGATATTGTGAATTGTGCTCCAATTTTTTGTAAATGGCAGGTTTTTTGTTTTGTTTTTTTTAATAATAATATCGGAGATGCAAGGCAACTGTATGCAGGTTGAGAAGACATTTATGTGTGTAAACAGCACAATGATGGAGATAAAACAACTGCACAGTCAAAAAGCCACGTAATATTTATTTTACAATGTAAAACGTGATCAAAATGAGGTAAACCTGTGAGATTATGTGGAGGTCTCACCTGTTTGAACAATGTTTTTATATTTCATCTTAAGTTTCAGCCAAGTGCACTTCTGCCCCACAGGATTGCATCTAAATTAAATAAATGAATGATCTACATTCAGCAGTTTTCCCTGTAATATTACTGTGATTGTTGGACTACATTTAAACTTACGTATTGACCAGAGCAGCGATGTTCTCTCACATCGTCTCCCTCTCTTTTGCAGCTGCTGTGGTGTTGCACTTTTTTCCTAAAATCCTGTTAAAATTCTCTGTATGACCGCATTAAGATTTCCAGTTCTCGCGGAGTTAAAAAAACGCCGACCGCCGCTTCCTGTTGCCATGGTGACTCGTCGAATCGGGGCTCCACTGATGCTGTCTTGTTACAGCGGTGGTGCACGCGCTTAACTCCAGGTGAAACTACTCCGAGTTGATCAAACAAACTCAAATCTGCTGTTCTGGAACTGAAAATTCTGAGTTTTCTATCTCAGAGGAGATCAACTCAGAGTTCAGGGTTTAACTCAGAGTTTGTTAAACCTGCTTCGTTAAATGGACCCCTGGTCTCCGATGGTGCAGTCTTGAGCACAACACTGCTGCCTGCAAGCTTTAGTTTCCACCACCAGAGGGCATGCTGATGTGTTTCTTCTGTCAACCTCTGTATGATTTAAAAAAAAAAAAGAAAAATATTAAGTAGTAGGTAGTAGGCATTCCTATGTCCTCACAGCCCATGCTGTCAATCAAAACAAAGTCCTGCTGAGGAGAGCAATGAAAGGTAAAGTTTGGAGCTGATTCACTCAGTGGGAGAATCTGATTCACTACAAAACATTGACTGTGTGGTGTGCCTCCCCAGGGTGTGCCAGAGAGTTCCAGGGGAGGGCACAAGGAGAGGCACGAACACCGTTCCCAACGCTCGTGCTGTACCTAGTGACTTAACAGACCCCTGTTGTGACTCCTCTGATAAAAAAAAAAAAAAAAAAAAATAGCAACAAGTGAAAAATCTGGCAACTTTTCTGGAGTTTGGAGACTCTGACCTACTCTTCTCAACTACAGATTGGATAAAGGACAGTGTGCCCCCCCCCCCCCCTTCAGAGACGCTGCCTCTGTGCAGCCAGAGTCTGCACAGTTGAGGAGAAGAGATTAGATTAAATATCTTTTCCTAAGTCTAATCTCGTCTTGGCTCTCCTTCCTGATATAACTTGTCATTCCTGAAAGAACTATGCAAGACCAAAGCTGTCAATCATCTGAAACGTGACGCAAAGCCCAGTTTTTAGCCTCCAATAACTAATGAATAAAACAACTTTTAAGAGAAAAGAGGGCGGTAACACAATGAAACCAAACAATATCACCACAGCAAACAGAAATATTTCTATGAGTTTTTATTTTATTTTTTTAAGTTTTACCACAGCCCCATTCAAGTGAACAAGGAGACAGAGTTTTTCACCTCTACTGTAGCCAGCCACCAGGAGGAGCAGTTTTTGTAGAGGCCTCACTTACAGCTGAGCAAGATAACGTCCTTTTTTTTTTTGGTTTATGTTCTAAAACACTGACTGTGTAAAACCTGGACGTAGTCTCTGCTCCATCATTTTCGGCTCTTGATGCAGAGCCATGAAGCTGACCTATGTTGGGGGCCATATTGGATATGACACAGGCTTTGAGCTCCATTTCAAGCAGCTGTCGGGCCTGTGAGTCAGGAGAGCTGAGCCTCTGATTGGACAAACTTGTGATCCTAATATTTTCTTAACCATTGAGTTGAAAAAAATCACCCCTGCACTGTGTGCTGATAACCAATCAGCAAACCAGACCTAAACTGTTTTTTAAACCAGGCTGTAAATATTTACTTAATGCTGCATAAGTCTGTTATTTTTTTTGGCTTGGTGCATGTGTGGTTCCTGCTCTTTCTGCAGCCAGCCTCAGCAGCTTTTACCACTTCATGTTGGCTTCATTTTTCTAAAGTGGATGTTGCCCCTTATTCTCAACATGCAGCGTGTGCTGCTGAGCCCCCCCCTCCCCCCAGGTCAATTCACTCACAGTCATTCTGGTTCGCAGCAGCCCCTCTCAGCTGCAGCCAGAGCAGGCCACTGTATGTGAATGGACCACATGTGCTTGTCCCTTATGGGTCACTTTTCCCTGACCCAACCCCCAAATAAGAGGGCAAAAGAGGAGAGTTGATATTTTGACAAAAAAGGGAAAAATGAACAAAAACCTGTTTTGTTTTAAACATATTTACAGTGGGTTTTTTTTACATGCTTTCTGTCTTTCCCACCATGTTGTTCCTCTCTGTTGCAGCATCCATAACAATTACATACAAACGGCTTATTATACAAATGTTTCCTCTTCTGGCTTAAGATCTGACATCTCGTTTTATTTTCATGTTTTCTGAGTAAATGTAGTTATTCAAATAAATTCTCACTGACCTAGATTCATCTCATTTTTTTCCCAAATGGAGGAGACTGTCGAGCTGAATGTGAAAGTAAATACTTAAATGTTTGGTGGTTGGAACCAGAGTGGATTATTCATTATAATAATCATTAGTATTCATTATATTAACGCAGGGTAGGCCCCAGTGTGGCTATGCTCTCTGCAGGGGGGCTCACTGGCTTACTTTGAAAAGCCCTGAGCTAGAGTATCATTGGAGTTATCAAGGGAGCACCTCCTGTTACACACATACACACATACACAATACTGACACAACCTGTGCTCCTCTTAACCCCCCCACCCCCACCCCTAAACCCAGCAGGAAGAGGAGAAGAAAAGTCAGGAGTAAGATGTTAGACAACAAGGGGCTGGTCTAAGCTCACACTCATCCCTTGCTGCATCAGACTTCCTGCTCCTGGGTTACACTGTTCAGTAAAAAATCCTGTTGTTTTTACAGGAAAAACAAACAAACTGGCAGCTGTAATTGTCATTTTTGGATCATGTACAGTAAAACTGTAAGCAACTTTACAGAACAACCCATTAATATTAAAGTTTAAAAATGTTATCAACAAATATGTCACATTTTAAACTGGTAAAATCAACAGATTTTTTTTCCTGAAATACCACAACCAGAATTCTAGTTTAACTATTTCTTTTAATTACACTCCAAGGGCCAGGGGTCTGTTTCACAAAGCAGGTTCAACAAACTCTGAGTTAAACCCTGAACTCTGAGTTGATCTCCTCTGAGATAGAAAACTCAGAATTTTCGGTTCCACAACAGCTGATTTGAGTTTGTTTGATCAACTCGGAGTAGTTTCACCTGGAGTTAAGCGCGCGCCACCACTATAAAAAGACATTAATGGAGCCCAGATTTGCTGAGTCTCCATGGCAACGGGGAAGAGGAGGGCGGCGTTTTTCTGCCCCAGTACAACTGGAAATCATAATGCGCTCATACAGCGAATTTTAACATGATTTTAGGAAAAAGTGCAACACCACAGCAGCTGCAAAAGAGAGGGAGACGGTGTGAGAGAACATCGCTGCTCTGGTGAATACGTAAGTTTAAATGTAGTCCAACAATCACAATAATATTACAGGGAAAACTGCTGAATGTAGATCATTCATTTATTTCATTTAGGTGCAATCCTGCGGGGGAGAAGCGCACTTGGCTGAAACTTAAGATGAAATATAAAAACATTGTTCAAACAGGTGAGACCTCCACATAATCTCACAGGTTTACCTCACTTTGATCACGTTTTACATTGTAAATTAATATTACCTGGCTGTTTGACTGTGCAGTTGTTTTATCTCCAACATAATGATGTTTACACACATAAATGTCTTTTCATATGTATCAACTTCTGTTAAATAATTAATCCTATTTAAACTAACACAGACTTCTACTCAGCAAACAGAAAGAAGCAGATGACAGTAAAACGGGTGGTGGTCCTGCACCGCCACCTCTGACGACCAGCGTACAGTTGCCTTGTATCTCCGATATTATTTTTTTTTTAAAAACTGCCATTTACAAAAAATTGGAGCACAATAGACAATATCTGCTGGGATGTGAGAGACTACGGCTGGTAATGTTACAAATGTAAGGACGGATTAGGTCGAGTATGTAAATGATGGACTGTGATGTGAAACTGTAACGTTTAAAAAGAGAATTGTCTGGAAATGTCAGAACATCTCTGTGCGCTCTGATGACAAATCTCCCGAAAAATATTAATTTCCCTGCGCAGTAATGCTGCACCTTCATCAACGAGCTCATTGTCAAAAGGACATGCTATGTTTGTGACAAAAGTTGACTTGTATGTTTCTTAAATAACAGACAGCAGAACCACGTTACGCCAAAACTCACCTGCTGACTGAAAGAATGAGGAAATCAAATATGGTGTGTGCTTGAAAGAGGGCGGAGACAGAGACAAACTCCAGGTTCATTGACAAAAACCTGGTCCCGACCAGGTTAGTTTCATAGAGTCTGTCACTACGTTAACTGACCGAGAGCTGATGTTACCTCTCTCTGTGAAACAGGCTGGAGTTTCCCCTCTTTCTCTGTTTGAGTTACCTCACTTTGTGAAATGGAAAACTCAGAGTTTCCCTCATTTCAGGGTTAATAGACTCAGAGTTTTCACTAAACCTGCTTTGTGAAACGGCCCCTGATCTACTAACAGTCTGCGTGTACAGAAACACACGCAAACTCAATTTCATTCCATTTAGTGCGTCTGCCTTCATGACTATGCCGAGTGTGTGCAGATCACCAGAACATGCAAAATTCTGGGAGGAGTAGATGCAAATGTGATCATTTAGCACCTGCAGAGTGATTTATCAAACCTGAAACAGTTTATGGGCGCTGTTTTAGCGTCTAGATTTAGTACGTGTGAAAAGCAGGTGCAAAGTGTTACGCACAGACGGCTTTGGTCAAATACAACAAACTACAGACAAATATTTAGGCATCTCCACAACCCAAGAGGTCTAAGAAACACTTGAAAACTCTAAAAAAAAACAAGCAAAAAAAAACTGAGCCTACAATATATGATTCGGATTCTTTCTCTTCCTCTCCCCCTCTTTCTCCTTCCTTTTCTCTGCGCAAAATAGATAAATAAATAAATAAATCTTTTGATAAGCAGCTTTAGTTTTTCTGTTTTTACTGCTCTTAAATGTAGATTATTAGACACGTGGTGAGTCAGACCTTTTTGTCCAGCAGTTTTTCCTGTAGATTCAGACGTGGAGGGCAGATGAAAAGCATGTTTTTCTGCAGGCTGCAGTAAAGGATGAGTTTATCTTTTTGAAGAGTTGACAGAATGTTCACGTTATGATAATGTCAGCAGCAAAATCTAAAGTGAACCACGTTTCCTTTTTGAAGACTTCAGAATTAAAGTCAGATCACAACTTTACAGGTGTTCCCCTCACGCAGATAAAAATGAAAAGACTTTAACATCCTTTTTTAATTTCTGAGACAGTGTAACAGTGACGGTGCACAATCACAGCAGTTATGTCCTTGTGATTAAGTCCAAGATTAAAATACATCCCAACTCAGTCCTGTCTTCTAAACTATCGTTTATATCACAAGAACACAGAAGACTGGCTGATTTCTGCTGTGCAGCTGATATCTAGTGTTCATGAGAGGGTTAATCCTTATATGACATTGACTGTGTCTCTACTTTTCATTTTCTCCACCTAGATCTGTAACTCAGCGGATTCAAACCTCATTTTTCATTAACAGCCACTCTGCTCTCTCAAACTCTCTATGGAAACAGACAGCAGCACATGCTAAATCCTCATCTAATAGGACGGTCTGCTCCTGTTACTAACTGTGTGCGCTGTCTTAGTAGACCACCCACTTTTAGGGCCTGATCTACTAAGATACCAAATACCCAGCGCTTAACTGCGTGTGCAAACTAAAAAATTGCGCTAAAAGTATTACTGCCTTTTACTTAATTTAATTGGTGAATAATTTTTACACTTAAAATATCGAGTTGAATTGATTTCTTTGCAAACAATCCCCAATAATGAGGAAGGAAGTCATATTCTTAATGACTGAATGAAAGGATCCAGTAGATTTACTGAATAACTTGAGTAAATATAACTAGTAAAAAGCATTAATAAATGGAGTGGATATATTTGAACTGAACTAAGTTTCAATACTATACTACACTGTACTATACTATACTATACTATGCGATACTATACTGTACTATACTGTACTATACTATACTATACTGTACTATACTATACTATACTGTACTATACTATACCGCACTATTCTGTACTATACTATACCATACTATACTGTACTATACTGTACTATACTATACTATACTGTACTATACCATACTATACTGTACTATACTATACCGTACTATACTATACCGTACTATACTGTACTATACTATACCGTACTATACTATACTGTACTATACCATACTATACTGTACTATACTATACCGTACTAAACTATACTATACTGTACTATACTGTACCGTACTATACTGTACTATACTATACCGTACAATATTTTCAAGCGTGAAAATATTTCACCAAGCAAATTCAGCAAAAGGTTATAAGACTTTTTAGAGCGCAACAGAAACAAATAGAGCAAACAGGACAGTGGTCATGCTAATTCAGCCATAAAAGAAATAAAAATATAAAAATTGCTGTTGATTTTACCTGTCCGAAATGATTATTTTTTTGTCAATAATAACATTTTAAACAGTTAAATTGGTGTTTTTCTGCAAAGTTGTTTACAATTTCACGGTATATTAGACTAAATTTCCCTGGCAACCATAGCAGCTAGCTTTTCAGTAAAAATAACACGATTTATTTTCAGTATTGTAGACAGATCTTCCTGTACTACAACGCATTTATTACTGTATGTATTATATCAGAGAATATTGTATTATTTTATGATGAAATACAGTGTATCTTATTATTTCATGCAAGATTACATCAAATTAATTCTGATTACATTAGATTAATACTCCATGGACCAGGACTCAGACTTATTGTGGGCAAAAAAACAAAACAAAACAAAACAAAACAAAACAAAAAAACAAATGGCTTGATCCCAAAATGAAATATTTTGACCAGTAAATTAAATGCAACTCACATACATATGAACCTTCAAAGATGAACATTTTATTGAGGAGGAAAGACAATCTTTTCAAAGCCAAGTCAGCAATTTCAGAGCTTATCTTCAGTCATCATTGAGCCATAAGACGTGATTCACACCTCAGAAAGCTGATGCCAACGTTTCACTTGGTTCAGAAGTGACTTTCAGTCTCTCTGCTGTTTACATCATCAGCATCATTTCTAATTGCTTATATATTTTGGTTTTAAGATCACTGTCATTGTTTGAGTGCTATAAAATTTTGTAGTAAACTTAATGTTTCATTGAAATGTAGCTCAGCAGCAGTTTGTTCTGTTATTATTTTTGTCCTAACTCATCAGATTTAAATCATTGAACTCAACTGTAACTGAGTCAAGAAGGTAACAAACATAGCTTCTTGTCGCCATCTAGTGGACACTGAGCAAAGTCAAATAGTACAAATCACAACTATGTGGTCCTTTAGAGTGTTTCATGAGCAACAATCTGAAGCATTCAGAAATAAATGACAAAAATGAGCCTGTGTCTGAGTGAATAAACACTCTTAACTGTCTCCTCCCTCTCAGACATGGTTCCAAACCACTCTGATGTAGCAGTGAAGCATCTGATCATTACTTTGATGATAAATCTTAAAGTCAGGATCATAAATGACCTTGAATTACATACTTATTTCATTTAGATTCAGACACCAGCAGGACATACTTTATGTTGTGAATATCGATTTAAAGCAGTTAAAACTCATTATAATGGATTTTGTAACTTAATTAAATGTTAAAAAATATGTGGAGTTTTGTACACCCATCAAAGAACATTCCTCGTATTAATTCTTGGAATGTTTTTTTATTTGTCTGTTTGTTTTTGTGTTGTATTTTTTTTCCATTGGATCATCCTGATTAGAAAAAATACAGTGTTGTTAGGAAATGTCTGAAAACAGTTTCTCAGATTCTAAACTGTGACAAACACTTACTGCAGCACCATGTAATGCTAGTTACTTAGCAGTAACTTCTTATCAGTGGATGGGGTATTTCAAAAACTCCTCGGGGGGGGGGGCTGTGTTGAGGCTGGGCCACCCAAAATGCATCATAGCTATTCTGCAGATTTGATGATGTAAGACTGAGCTTGAGCAGTTTGACGTGTGGTCCCCCNCCCCCCCCCATCAAGACCAACACCTGAGGAATATGTTGAGAGCAAAATGATGCAGATATGTTGAGAGGTCCCTCAGTGTAGCAGCTGCTGCCTGCTGGAACTGAGGAAACTAATTAACTATAATTGTTGAAGCTTTGGAGCTGGAATTCTTTCACATTCTTGTTGATGAACAACTTCAGTTGATCAACAGTCCCAAAGTCTCTGTTGTTGTATTTTGTTCTTCATAATGTTCCACACATGTTCAATGGGAGACAGGTCTGGACTGCAGGCAGGTCAGTCTAGTAGCTGCACTCTTCTACTACGGAGCCATGCTGTTGTAACAGGAGCAGAATGTGTCTTGGTTTCATTGTCTTGCTGAAATAATCAGGGACGTCCCTGAAAAAGACAAAGTGTCTTGGATGGCAGCAGATGTTGTTCCAAAACCTGTTTGTACCTTTCAGCATTAATGCTGCCTTCACAGATACTGGGACAGTTACCCATGATGCCATGGGCACTAACACCCCCCCATACCATCACAGATGCTGCTTTTGAACTTTGCGCTGAGAACAATCTGGTTTGTCCTTTTCCTCTTTGGCCCTGGGGACACCACGTCCATGATTTCCAAAAAGAGTTTAAATGTGGACTGGTCAGACCACAGCAGACTTTTCCACTTTGCCTCAGTCCATCTGAACCTGGCTCCATCTTTGCTTGTGAAGGACTGAGCCTTTTGGGGATGCTCCTTTTATCCCCAATTATGACACTCACCTGTTTAAATCAACCTGTTCACTTGTGGAATGATCCAAACAGCTGTTTTTTCAGCATCAGCAACTTTTACAGACTTTTTTTGCCCTTGTCCCAGTTTTTTAGGAATATGTTGCAGACATGAAACTCAAAATGAGGGAATATTTGTCAAAATTTGATAAAGTTCATCATTTTAAACAATAAATATCTTGTCTTTGTTGTGTATTTAATTGGGTACGGGTTAAGCAGGATTTACAATGAGCTCTATTCTGTTTTTGGTCACGTACCAATTTTATTGGAATTTGGGTTGTTAGTGTTTTGACTCCCCCAAAAGAAAAACTGCATTTCCTGTGTGAAGACAACATTAAACTAAATGTCAACTCAATGATTGCTGGAGGGGGGCAACTGGATAACCCAGAGCTTAGCTTGATACATATTTACCACTAAATAAGACATTGGATGGATGGTATGGATGGAGCAGTACTTATTTAGCTCTTTTCTAGCCTTTCAGAGCACTCAAAGCAGTTTTACACTTCTGAGCTCTGTCACTTATCCATACCACATTCACACACTGATGGCAGAGAGACTGCTATTGTAGGAGCCATCAGTTTAAGGAAGCACATTCATAACCATCCTCTCAACACTGAACAATGGTGGGAGCATTTCAGGGCATGTGACCGCGGGAGCTGGGATTGATTATCAACTTTCAGATTGAGAGCTGACAAATCTACCATCCAGATGGAGGGACAATCTGAATCACTAATGTTTCCACCAGCAAGCCATTTAATGGTGAATACCAAAGTGTAGCCTGTAACGCCATCATCTAAGTCTTATAGTAAAGAAGAGGATCATGATGGAGTAATAAAAACATCAAACAAAGCATTTCAACCCTCCCTTTACTTACTTACTTTGCACAAACTTATAAAAGCAACTTGATAACCGAAGTCACAACACAAGAGCAATTCACAAAAATTACTTTTTCAGAAAGTCAACATGACAGCACAACATGGTCATAGAATGGTCAAGGGGTAACCTTTTCAAACACACTCAATCCTTCCCAGAAAAAAGGGAAAAAAGACTGAACTTGATTGCAAATACTAAGTACTTGCCACTCAAAAAAGTACAAATAAATAAATGTGTAAAAAAAAAAAAAAAAATAAGATCAGTCCCAGCATCCAGCTGCATCAACAGCCACTGTGGTCTTACCTTGAATGCATCATGTTAGCTACAACAAAAAGTGTGGATGAAACGAGGCATCAACTCTTGGCACTTCCACTGATATATAATAAAAGAAGAGAACATTCCTCAGTTAGATAATGTACATTGTTGTAAACAGCATAATGCCAACTACAGAGCATGATGATGATGATGGACAATCAATTCTGATGTTTGGCATCCCAACAGTCTGTCACTTTAAAGTGACACATCACANAAAAAAAAAAAAAAAAAAAAAAAACCAACAAGCTAAGTTCCCTTCAAAAAATATTCCAGTTGTCAAACAGATGCGTGATGAACTTCTTTCAAACATCACAAGCGCTGGTGCCAACAGAACTGGCACTAACTTTATTTTCCACAGTGTCTACAAGGCTCACTGCGGCTGATCTCTCCTGTTGCACCTTCTCCAGGCCAGTGTCAGAGCTGTCCTCTTCCTCGTCTAAAGCCACTGCTACATGTTTGTTTTGCCTGAAGGCTTAATTATGGGGTAATGTTAGCTTGACCGTTTTTTCTGGGAGGAGGGTAGTCCCTGGAGACTTTTGTGAGTCCTGGTAAACCTCTCTCTCTCTGGTTCTGTAAAAGAAATCCACACTATTCACTCACAGTCATGGTGGGCCACTGGGGGGCACTAGCTGCCATGACCGGACCTGAGGGTTCATCAGACCACAGTTTGAGAAACACTGGTTTTAATCCTTTGAAAACACAACTTGAATGTGAACAACTCTAAATAAAATACTGGTTTATAACAGCCTTTAAATCTCTGGTTTGTAGAGTTAGTTTTCTGTTGTTTTTTCATTGTAAAAACTTCTGCAAGGCACTATAGTCTGCAAAGACCTATTGCCTTGACATTGTAAGAAACAAGGGACGATAGGGCCAAACGAGCTCTTATTGGGTTCAGAGACGGTCTGTGTACTCTCCATTCATTCTGTTTGCAATTCTCAGATGCAAATCAGAAAAAAAACAAGTATTTTTCTCTTTTCAATACATGTAGCAGATTTTAGAACAAATAAATAAGAGCTATTTACCATTAAAATGCAGCAAGACAATTGGATTCTGTGTTGTTTTCTGACAATAGATTTTCATAACTTCAGGTAAAGCAGCCCATTTCTGCAAGTTAGACAAAAACTAACGGAAAACTGACTTTGATTTTTTATTGCCCATATTAAGTAGGAACTTTGTGGGGAAAAAAGTTGGTCAGATGAGATAAATTCAAAATTTCAATTCATTATCTCCGAACTTCATCATTTTATCTCAAAAAAGTTGACTTTTTTTCCTCTTATTTTTAAATTAATCCCAAATTTTTGACTATATCTCAGTATTCTGACTTTCTATCTCATAACTTTGACTTTTCATCTCAAAATTTTTATTTATTTATTTTATTTTATTTTTTTGCTCTCTTATATTTTACTTTATCTAAAACGTTTGACTTAAATTGGGCAAAAAAAATCCAAGCCAAGTTCACATTTTTGATTTTCTAACAGGCAGAAATGGGCATTCATGAATTTATGCTAATCCAAAACGCAAAAATGCAGGGACATCCATGTTATTATAGATGAAATACACCAGATGCATCTGTGGCCCAACTCCTCTGTTGCCCGTTGACTGTTCTCGTCAACTCATACCGACTGCGTTTCAGTCCAGCAAGCTGCATGACTGACAAACTGCTGGAGTCACCGACCCATGAGCTCTCCCGCCTCCCACTCCACTGACAAGTCTTTCTTCATTGGTGTTGGGCTGTACAACCTTAAACCTGCTGAATCCTGGTCTGGCTCCACTCATTTTGTTGATTTTTTTATTGTGTTCAAGCTAAATCTGGTCTGATTTTGAAACAGTCTGTTTAATTATGAAAGTCAAAGACTTTATTTTGGTGGTTTCTGTGCACATTTCCCTGTACCTTTTGATCTTCCCTATGGTGAATTGATGCATCACAGCTCTAGCGACTGCCGGGTGAGGCACGCTGTCTGACTGCAAACACACATCCCGTGTGAGTCCATACATTGACTTGAATGGAAATCTATCTGATCTGGTGCTGTGACAGAGCGAAGCTGGACCGCAAACACACCTGGTGTATTTCAGGAGTCACTCAAGCCCCATGGAAATCTAATTAGAATAACATGTCGTGCATGCAGGTGTAAAATCTGCACAATTATTTAACAAAAACTAGAATTTGTTTTTTTGATTTGCGTTTCAGGACTGGAAAAAGAATCAACAAAAAGTACACGAACCAAGGTCAACCAATGTGAACACAAACCCAGGTCAAATCCAGCTAAGTCAGTTATTTTCAGTCAAAGAAGATTGTATGTTTGTCCAGGTGAGAGCTCTGTCTCAGAACTACCCCATCAAATTGTGTTGATACACCTGGACACAAAGTAACATTCACCTGACTAATGAGCTTTAGGAGGAAATGTACATGTCCATAAATAACTGGAAGTGTTACCTAACACTGACTTAAGATCATGGTAATGCCACAACAGGAAGAGTTTTACATTCATTTTACTCAAAGAACTTCACGTCATATTTCTGGCATCAAGCAATGCATGATGGCTCCTCAACATTTCCATAACACGTTGTTTCTTTTATCCCTTAGAGCTGCTTGAATAGAAATAATGCCATAAGGCCAAAACTCATCTCAAAGATCATTTTGTCCAACCTCCACAGAAAAAATGAGGTACAACCAAAAAACAAACCAGATAAACTTGTGTGGAGGGCTGTTGGGATGTATGTGTCACTATACGGTGAGTTCACTAAAGAGTGCAAGAACTTTCAGAGACTGCTGAACTCCCCAAATAACCAAACCTGGGTCTGAGCCCACTAAAATAAAGTTTCCTCTTTAAAAAAAGACTGTAGGGGTCATTTTTTGAGGGGCTGGTAGACTGAGGCGTTTGGGTCCAAGGAGGAGGGGCTATTGTCCATGAACTTGGAGGAGTAGTGTGGGGTGACAGGGCTGTGGTTGTTGCTGTCTGATGAGTACGACAGGCTTGGCATGACTGCCATAACCTCTGCTATTTTCTGCTTCAGCTCTGCAACCTCCTGCTCCCTTTGGTGGATCTGACCTAGAAGAGACAAAACACACAAGGACTCTTTGGTTAAGCGTTGACAGGTCATCTCATCTCAACATCTCGTTTACTGACAAATCTTCTCTTACCAGCATAAGAAATAGATTATTTACACCTGCTTTTAGCAATGTTAGCTGGTTGATCTGAAGAGAACTTTTCAATGCACAGCGAGACAGACCATGTCTTCAAATGTGCCTGCAGCGACCCTTTCTGACCAGCTCTTATGTTTCTGCTCAGTAAGAACAACCCCAATTCCAATGGGTTGGGACGTTGTGTAAGATGTAAACATAAACAGAATACAATAATCTACAAATCCTGTTTAACCTATATTCAATTAAATACAGCACAAAGACAAGATATCTACTCTTCAAAATGATAAACAATTTAGAAAAAAATATTCTCATTTTTTGAATTTTATGTCTGCAACAGGTTCCTAAAAATCTTGGACAGGTTGAACAAAAGTCTGTAAAAGTTGCTGATGCTGAAAAAACAGCTGTTTGGATCATTCCACAGGTGAACAGGTTGATTTAAACAGGTGAGGGTCATGATTGGGAAAAAAGGAGCATCATCCCCAAAAGGCTCAGTCCTTCACAAGCAAAGATGGAGCCAGGTTCAGATGGACTGAGGCAAAGTGGAAAAGTCTGCTGTGGTCTGATGAGTCCACATTTAAACTCTTTGTGGAAATCATGGATGTGGTGTCCTCAGGGCCAAAGAGGAAAAGGACAAACTAGATTGTTCTCAGCGCAAAGTTCAAAAGCAGCATCTGTGATGGTATGGGGGTGTGTTAGTGCCCATGGCATCATGGGTAACTGTCCCAGTATCTGTGAAGGCAGCATCAATGCTGAAAGGTAAAAACAGGTTTTGGAACAACATCTGCTGCCATCCAAGACACAAGACATCACAAGCAAAGATGGGGCCAGGTTCACCACTTTGTCAACAACTGCGTGAGCAAATCGTCCAACAGTTACAGAACAATGTGTCTCAGCTTTGTCAAACTGCAGGAATTGATGGATTGCATCATCTACAGTCCATAATATCATCAAAAGATTCAGAGAATCTGGAGAAATCTCTGCACGTAAGCAGCAAGGCCCAAAACCAACATTGAATGGCCGTGACCTCTGACCCCTAAGGCAGCGCTGCATTAAAAACCCACATCATTGTGTAAAGGATATTAGCACGTGGGCTCAGGAACACTTCAGAAAACCATTGTCAGTTAACACAGTTCATCACTACATCTACAAGTGACAGTTCAAACTCTACCATGCAAAGACAAAGTCAGACATCAACAACACACACAAACCCCACCGCTGCCGGCTTCTCTGGGCCCGAGCTCATCTGAGATTGACTGAGGCAAAGTGGAAAAGTCTGCTGTGGTCTGACCAGTCCACATTTAAACTCTTTTCAGAAATCATGGTGTCCTCAGGGTCAAATAGGAAAAGGACAATCAGGATTGTTCTCAGTGCAAAGTTCAAAAGCCCCACTGCAAAAACTGAAATCTAAGAAAGTCATTATGTCTTATTTTTAGTAAAATTTGTCTTACTATTCTTGATTTGAGCCACATTTACTAGACAAGGTCATAAAAATGTATCATTTCAAGTTTTTTAAAGACAAAAATGAGGCATAAATTGATTGTAACAAGTAAAAAAATCTGCCAATGGGATAAGATAAAAGATTCTTGTTTTAAGACATCTTTCTAATTTCAAGAAACTTCCCAGGCAAATTTGTCTTATCCCATTGACAAATTCCATCTCTCTCCCATCGAGAATGTGAAAGAATTCCAGCTCCAAAGCTTCAACAATTAGTGTCCTCAGTTCACAAACACTTGTTGAGTGTTATTAGAAGGAAAGATGATGTAACACACTGGAAAACATGAACCTTTCCCAGCTTTTTTGAGCCTGTTGCAGGCTTCAAATTCAAAAAGATTGCATATTTCAGTTTGTAGGTTTATTGTTTTTTTCTATTAAGGAAATAACTATGGCTACTGATACCTTGTGCTATTTCCAGCTGTCTCTTGGCGTCCCCCAGAGCAGAGAAGAGGTCCAGTTTGATTCTGGTCTCTGCACTCAGGCTGTTCTCTAGGTGCTGGGTCTTCTCCTGCATCGCTGATAACGCTGACATCAAAACCTCAGTATCCTTCTCGTTCTCTTTGTACTTCCGCAGTTCCTGCACATCAGAGGGTACAAAAAAGAAATCCACAGAAGAAATGAACGTGTTAACAATTAGAATTGCAGCAGTTTTCTTAGCTTCTAATTAGAATCAGTGCATTTAAATGTTTTTTTTTGTTACAAAATGAGTGGTGCTCTCCTCCCTCACCTGACATTTCCCCTCCAGATCCCTTATCTGTTCCTCTTTGAGTTTCATGTCCATGCAAAGCTTCTTACACTCTGTCTCCAGCTCTCTGATACGACCACGCAGAGAGTCAGTCGACTCAACTCTACAAAGAAAAAAAAGGTTGGAAATGGTCCATACTGTCAAAAAGGAGAGCTAAGGAGAGCTCTTTCTTCAGCTCCTTGGACAGTGAAGGAAGAGCTGCTCTTTAAGCTGAGGCTCAGAAGAAAACCAACATAGCTTGGATGATCAAGTGAATTTGAGCCCACTGAAGCAACAAACTGGATTGTCAAGTCACACCACCAGTAACTGATAAGAGAGACAAAAGCATCTTTCTGATGCTTGCTAACTCAATGTCTCATTATTTCTCTTTGTAAAAGGTCAAAGCTGTGCTGTACCTGGTGGCAGCAGCTAATGCTATTGCTCTGGCTGCTGTGGCCTCCTCCATCTTCTTCCTCTTCCTCTCCTCAGCCAGCTGTTTCTCAGCCAGGGCCCGAGCCTCCTGCTCAGCCTTTAACCTCTTCTCCAGCTGGGAAATGGTTTGCTTATCCTTCTGCTTGGCCTGGATGGCACTGTGGAGCCTGTAGTACAATGGACATATTTTAATGTAAAAGAACACAAGGTATAAAGACAAGTGTTATCTACCTCTGACTATCAAACGCCTGTCCATACTTGATTGATATTTGATTGTTTTGATGTGTCTACATTGGCTGGGACCATGTGGTCTGATCAGAAATGATTTCTCCTTGCTTCAAAGGATGCTGTAATGGACCTTGGAAATAAGTCCCATCTAGCCATAGTGTGAAGTTTCAGTCCCAGCTCTGTTTGCTTGTGTGTCATTGGCTGGGTTGTGTCAGGTGACTGTTCCGTGGCTGATCTCAGGTATTTGTGAGAGTCACAATTCTGGAGAGCACATCATTCCGCTGCATCCATCCGTGTTGATCCACAGGAAAGCTTTGTTTGTGAGATCAATTTAGTTCTTTTATATATTCATTTCAGAGGAAATTTGGGGACTTTTGCTTATAACAATTTTTGTAAGATGTACAGCTTTTATATGTTTGTATAAGTAAGTCACTACCTTTTCATGCTCTTAGTTACATTATGAACATTTTTTGTATTGTGTGTTTGTTTTAGTTTCACAGATCGTGTTAGGGATTACCTTGTGCGGAATCTTTGTGACAAAGACAAAGATGTAAAAAGTCTCAACCCACTTCTACGTCTGAGTCTCACTTTCATCCTTTTCAAGATCCAACACATCTGTTTAACTTCCTGTCACGTAGTTCAGACCTCACAAACCAAGGGGACAGAGTAGATGCAAAGATGAACAGGTAATGTAAGTGTAACCAGTGTCCTCAGTTCACAAACACTTGTTGAGTGTTATTAGAAGGAAAGATGATGTAACACACTGGAAAACATGAACCTTTCCCAGCTTTTTTAAACCTGTTGCAGGCTTCAAATTCAAAGAGTGCATATTTCAGTTTGTAGGTTTATTCTTTTTTTCTATTAAGGAAATAACTATGGCTACTGATACCTTGTGCTATTTCCAGCTGTCTCTTGGCGTCCCCAAGAGACGTGTCCATGTGTCCACATTGGCTGGGACCATGTGAGGTAATCATCCTGAATACAGACCAATGATGTCAAAGGATCTAACCATCTATTATTGATTCCCAATTTAGGACTTAAGGTTTAGCTTTGCAATTTTTCTGGTTCTGTGTCCAGTTTCTCAACGAAGCAAGATCTAGATGCATTCTCCTGTAGGTCAGAAATATATTTTACAGTCCCACCTTGAAGAAACCTGAACTGCCCTTTAAATTGCAAAATAGATCTTGAGCTTGATGTTAAGATATTTGCCATAAAGCATCATTTTCACTATCCATTAGTGCGTTATCATAAAGCTTCAGACCCAAAATTGACATTAGCATAAAAACTTTGCTCAATAGGTGAATGACTGCAGCTGTTTTTTTGATGTCATGTGTGTACCCACTTGTTCTGTAGCAGCTCATTGTCCTGGCGGAGCTGGCCCAGCTCAGAGCGAAGGCTTCGATCCTGACTGCTCAGAGAAGAGAGCTGACTCCGGAGTTCAGACTCAAGCTGCCTGTTGGCCTGTAAATCGGCCTTCAAACGCTTCACGTCCTGCTCCAGACTTGAAAAAAGAACAGATACAGACAGAAAGAAGATAAAATGTTTATCTACAAATGAATCTAGAAATCCCTTCGCACTAAGGGTAAGGACTGAAGGGTCGAGTTTCTCTTACCGTATTAAAGTATCCGATTTGCACAGTTGATTGTTGGGGATGTAGTTCTCTGCAGGGTCCTTCTGCCCTTTCCCCGTCCCCTTCTGTTTCTTCTCATTCTTACTGCTCGTAGAAACAGGCGGCACACTGCCGTTTGAAGAACAGTGATTCCGTGGAGACAAGTTGGAAATGTTGCCCACACTCCCACTGCTGTTTTTGTAGTTCTTCCCAGGCCCACCTAGTTCATCTTTACAGGTAGAGTGTATGTTTGTTTCTGTGTGTGTATTTTCTACTGCCAAGTCATTGTTTAGTCTTTTTGTCCCGACATAGTTCTCTATGAACTCTGTCTCCTGTAGTTTTGAGTGCAGCGCATGTATAATACTGTTGTTATTGATTCCAACTGTGGTTGGTTTTTTCCCTTCTCGGTCTTTCACAACACTGTCCTTTCCTTTCTCTCGGTACTCCAGCTCTGGTAGGGGAACACAGGTACTTTTCTTTCCTGGAGGTGCTCCATTCTGAGATATCACTGAAGGTCCGGCCTCTGAGAGTCCTTTAGCCAATGCTGCTGATGAAAAGAGAGGAAGGCAGTGTCAGAGGACATTAGGAACACATTAAACCTAAGTCAGCCACTCATTGGATTACAGCCTTTGTAAAGAAAAAGAAACTGTTAAATATGGTTTGTTGAAGACAATTTAACCCTTGTAAAACATCAAGGCTGAACAGCTGAAGGAAATCTGAAAAACTGCACTGCAAAAGCTAAAATCTAAGCAAGTCACTATGCCTTAGTTATTTTAAAAAATTACCTTTTTTTTTTTTTACTTGAGCTACATTCACCAGACCAGGCCATAAAATTGCCTTTTTTCAAGTTATCTAAAGACAAAAATGAGGTCTTACTTGCATGTAACAAGTCAAAAAAATCTGCCAATGGAATAAGAAAAAATTGCTTGTGAAGTTTCTTGAAATTGTAAAGGTGTCTTATTTCAAGAAACTTTTTTCTTATCTCATTGGCAGATTTTTTTGACTTGTTACAAGCAATTCATACCTCATTTTTGTCTTTAAATAACTTGGAATGAGACATTTTCCTGGACTTATCAGTAGAATGTAGCTCATATCAAGAATAATAAGACAAATGTTACCAAAAATAAGACAGAATGACTTGCTTAGATTTCAGATTTTGCAGTGTGCTACCTTGACATGGCGTCTATGTGAGTAATGTGATGTAATGTGTATTGATATGTGAGAGAAGGCGCTCCACACAGATTATTATTGATATCTAAGGATAAATAAACAGATTTATTATCCAGTCTGCTACCACTTTGTAAGTACAGACCTGGCCTCCTGTTATTAAAGTGACTATCCCCTGGGCTAAGCAATTACCACAAGGGGAAAAATATACTCACAATATTGCACATGAGACCAATAAAAAGATCAAATGGGTCACGCTACTAACGATTGCACAAGAAATATGTTCCCACTTGAGAAAACAAAATTCCAAGTCATGGTTGCGATGACATGCGGTCCAATTCTACACCACCACACTTGTCTTTTTCCTGGATGAAAACACAATGTCAGGTCTTGCATTCCTGCATCTGCAATGTCTCCCTCACTTTTTAGCTTTTAGATTGTCCTGAAGTTTGAGTTTGTTGAGTTTTTAGTTCCTGTTTGTGTTTGGGACTTCTGAGTTTTGTGTTTTAAATAAATAGTTCAGTTTTACTCTGCAATTGGGTCCTCCACTCCTGTTTCCCGCTCCTGTGTGACAGGAATTCAGGATTCAAAGGAAAATGCAGTAACAGAAATGCATTTTCATTTTCAGAATAAAGGTGCATTATTTGACCTTTGTTTAAAACTAAAATGCAGTCATGCAATTTGAATTAGGCTTTTGCTCTCTTTGTAGGGATATTATATGCCATCATTCAAATGAAAACAAAAAAGTCTTGTGATTTTTGTTTTCTAACTTGCTGCGCTTAAAAGTTACCACGATTCAAACCAACAAGAAAATGACTCAGTGTAGTGGACGACGCAGGAAATTGACGTCACCATTCACCTCACAGGCCTACTGTGCTACCTATCCTGTACAGGAGGGGGCAGTGTGCATTCTTAAAGCTGTTTGCCACATCGTCAACAAGACAGTGACAGTCAGTCTATGAGTCTGATCCCTGTACATTCAATTTAGAGGAAATAAAGAGGAGACATGGCAAAGTCCATCTGCCATGGGACTGAAGAGAAATAGAAGCCAATGGTGGTGGTGACAGCTACCACTCAGCACTGCAGAGATTCTTCAATGGAGTTTGCCATGTCTGCGTGCGTCTGTGAGTTTGACATTCTTGGTGTCAGTCTTACCCTCCTCTGCCTCCCTCTCTTGTCTCTGCAGCATCTGTTGCTCAGGTGGTAAAGCCTGTTGCAGAAGCTGCATGTAGAATTCATTCTCCTTCTGCACTTCCTTCTGTTTCCTCAGGCGCATCTTGTAGCTCACGTAACTCTTAAAACCAAAGCCTAGAGTCACCACTGGATAGCCAATACTGCAAAGAGAAGAAAAACACTGTGAGATTTGGTATAAGGGTATTTTTTAAAAAGGTTCTGAGGAAAGAACATTTTCTCTTTTAGATGTACTGTGAAATCTAGAATGAGATTACCAATGAGCAGCAAAGGGGCGACATAGGTCTACATGAAAGTTTTTCAGATCTTTAAAACGTATAGCAGCTTCAATGTACACAAACAGGATCCACAGTGAAACAGTGGGTAGACAGACCCCCCTCTCTGTAAAAGGAAGAGATGAGAGAACAGACACATGAGAAGTTTGAGGTCTACTTTTGAGAAATATCAGCAAACATCAATTTCTTGTGTCATTTTCTAAGGTGAACTACAAAGTTCAACTAGCAGGTGTAAAACAACGTGTAGTAAACTTGGACTTGCCTGTGTGCCAGACATACTGGACCCATACATAGGTGCTGGCAGCAAAAAAAAGCCACTGGACAGGGATGAAGAGGAGGCAGATGATGTCTGATGTAAATGCCACACAGACGAAGAAGACAGAAAATGCCTAGGGGTGGGAGGAAGAGAAAATCACATCAGTTTTGTCGTAAACAAGAAATAAAAGTGTTTCTATTACATAGCCAGATAAGTTAAAAACTAAAGGATACATCAATTTTCCCTGTGGGCTGGAGAAACGTAGTGTTTTACTGTATAGCTTACTCATTAAAAGTCTTTCTGATATGCTTGCCTTCTCCGGTACTCAAAATTTCTACAGTGGTGGAAAAAAAAAAACATGTGTTTGTGACATATTGCACCAAGTCACTACCAAGTCTTCAATTGCAACTTCTCTTAGAGCAGTGTGCCAAAATACAACAGATTCAAAATAAAACAAATTCTGACAGCAAATCCATCAACCCTCTGAATCCCAAACTCACCAACAGGAGCAAAAAAACACTCACAGTTGTGTCGGAAAGTTTACACCCCCCAGCAGAATTTCTAATTTTTTGGCCTTTTCTCAGAAAATATGAATGATAACACAAAAACCTTTCTCTCACTCATGATTAGTGGTTGGTGAAGACATTTATTGGAAAAAAACAATAGTTTACTCTTTTTTAATCATAATGACAACAGAAACTTCAAAAATGACCCTGTTCAAGAGTTTACACCCCCAGTTTTTAATACCTTTTATTTCCCCCTTTAACATCAATAACAGCTTGAAATTGTTTGTGCTTGTTGTGGATGAGGGTCTTTATTTTCTCAGATGGTAAAACTGACCATTCTTCTTGGCAAAAAGCCTCCAGGTCCTGTAAATTCTTGGTCTGTCTTGCATGAACTGCAGGTTTGAGATCTCCCCAGAGTGGCTCAATGATATTGAGGTCAGGAGACTGAGATGGCCACTTAATAACCTTCACTTTCTTCTGCTGTAGCCAATGGCAGGTCCACTTGGCCTTGTGTTTTGGATCATTGTCATATATGAACCTTCAAGTACGTCTCATGTGCAGCTTCTGGGCTGATGAGTGTAAATTTTCCTCCAGTATTTTCTGATAACATGCTGCATTCATCCTTCATTCATCAGTTAGGACCAAGTTTCCTGAGCCTTTGTAGCTCACACATCCCCAAAACATCAGTGATCCACCTCCGTGTTTCACAGTAGGAATGGTGTAACTTTCATCATAGGCCTTGTTGACTCCTCTCCAAATGGAACAATGTTTATGGTTGTGGACAAAAAGTTCACTTTTGCTCTCATCACTTCAAATGAGTTTGTTCCAGAAGTTTTGAGGCTTGTCTCTGTGCTGTTTGGTTTATTGTAAGCTGGATATTTTGTGGCATTTGTGTAGAAATGGTTTTCTTCTGGTGACCTGACCATGCAGCCCATCTTTCTCCATGTGTCTCCTTATTGTGGATCTTGAAACATCCGCCCCAATTTTTTTCAGAGAGTCCTGTATTTCAGCTGAAGTTATTTTAGGGTTTTTCTTTGCATCTCAAACTATTTTTCTTACACTTGGAGCTGAAATTTTTGTTGGTCTGCCTGACCGTGGTTTGGTTTCAGTGCTTCTCGGCATCCTCAGTTCCTTGGATACCTTTTTACATCCTTTTCCTATTTTATACAGTTGGATTACTTTTTCTTGCAGATCCTTTGACAATTATTTTGCTTTCCCCATGACGCAGAAACCAGAAACTTGAGTGCAGCACTGAGTGAAAGATGCACGTGTCTGTCAGGAGCTCAGAAACTCACTAAGCTTTTATACACACACACAGTGATTACAAGCTAATAGATCACAGGTGAAGATGGTTAATCAAGAAGGACAAAATCACCAGGGGGTGTAAACTTTTAAACAGGGTCATTTTTGAAGTTTCTGTTGTCATTATGATTGAAAAAGAGAAAACTTTTTTTTTTTTTTTCAATTAATGTCTTCATCCAACCACTAACCATGGGTGATAGAAAGGTTTTTATGATATCATTCATATTTTCTGAGAAAAGGCCAAAAATCAGAAATTCTGCTGGGGGGTGTAAACTTTCAGGCACAACTGTATTTTTTAATGGCTGGCATTTGCAAACTAATTTTCTAATCAGGGATCTTAAAAAACTGGTATAAATGTCAGATTCTCAAGTTTCCAGTGGTACCTGAATTTATCACAAAGATTTTGGCATGTCTTGACTATAAACTGTACAACGAGTGGACCTTTGAGAGAAAAAATAAACATGTTTATTGCTCTTTTGTTACCCAGTTCCACCTGAATTCTCTACTGTGCAGACTCTGGCTGCTACATGCTGACTCCAGAAACGGGGTCATTTTGGCTTCAAAACTGTCCAATGGTAAAAGGTGGAGCCATACTGTCCTTTTTATATACAGTCTAAGCTGGCAGGAAAAGGCAAGAAAATTTCATCAAGATCACTGTGGTTCTCATGTCGTCTTTGTAAATAGTTTATAAAGAGTACATGGTTTGTATTGATGATGTAATAAATCTTGCAGTTTGATGATATGACTCTGCTCAGGACACATTGTTGAGTTACATTTGGCTTTAGCCATGGTCGTCCTGAACCCATAGAGGTGAAGAACTTAACACACAACATATGAGATCACAGTAAGTTCAAATGTTTCCACACATCAAATTTGTTGATTCTTTGAATGTAGCGTAACTACCAATATTTTTCCTATGTACCTTAGGCTGGATTAGGCTGGGATACCTGAAAATGTGTTGTTTACAATAATTCCTTATTCTCAAATTCTTAAAAGGATAAATTCAGAAAAAAATATGTTTCTTTTTTCCCCGTTGTTTCTAGCTTTTTAAATGTGTTACACTGCATGAAGACAGACATGAGTTACATCAGATATAACCATGGTTTTCCTGAATCTTTAGTGCAGCAGAATTTCACTTTGTAGAAAAAAATGAAACCATAGTGAGTAAAATGTGACAGAAGCAAAAAATGACCTGAAACTGCTTGGGAGGGTTAAAAACTTCACACTGATTGGTTCCATAAAAACACACAGGACATCATTTTTGTTGCCACAAGAAAAGTTACTTGAAAATATTTGAGATTGTGTAAAAAGTTAAGGGTGTCTGAAAACTTTTTTCCACCGTTTAAAAAAATAATTCAAGTGAAGCAACAACAAAACGCAACTTTAATAAAAAAAAAATACACCTTATAAACATGCATGTATGTCATCATTTCACAAGGTGGTTAAACTGAATATCATTACTGACATAGTTATATAAATACCTATATGATGGAGCCTACAATAACACAACAAGAAGAGATAAATCCATGAAATTCAAGTCTTACCAGCCCCTGGTATCTGAAGGAGTCGTAGACACTACGTATGAAAAGCCAGAAAGGCCAAAGGTATTCAAATCTGAACTCCAGCACAAAGTCAGCTAACAGAACTAACACCCACACCACCAGAAACTTCAGGTACAGGAAGGTACTGTTGGAAAAGAAGAAAAACACTTTAAAACAAAAGACGAGTCATGAGGATAAACGTGGTTTCCTGTGAAGTGTCTCTGATTGGGACTAACAACAGTAACTCAACTCAAATGCAGAAGTTGCAGAGTTGTATACTTTATATGTATTTTGTATATATTTTTCTGTATGTGTATGGCTGTGTGCTTGTGCTGGTACTACACATTCAACCTTTTTTCTGACTTTCATTGTTGTTTGTCTGTTCGTTTTTTCTTTTGAGGAGGGCTAGAAAACATCTTTCATAGAGTTCATGTAAATGCACATGGACCTGCATTCTGAACTGTTAATAAAAAATACCTTGTATAAGAAAAAAAATACCTGTAAATTTACATTTCCAATCAAGTGCACAAACCAAACTAAAGTCTATCTTGTACAGTCTCACTTAACTGAATCTGGCTGCTTGTATAAAGCTGTTGAACAAAAGACCAGATCAAAGCTATGAAATGGTGCAAAAAAAGGAAACAAAAGAAGAAAAAAAAAGGCGGGGGGTGTTAAACATAGGTAATGGAGGGACACAAATGTTTGGGTCTAAGAATGTTGTTTGAGGTGAAAAAAAAAAAGGTCCAGATCCTGCACACAAAACGTCTGACATATTTATCCCATATCGCCCCCTAATGGAGAACATTTTCCTTGGAACAGAGGTTGATGATGTTTACACAGCAGGTAACACTGCGAAAACTGACCACTTATCATCTGGTATCAAGAGACACCTGAGGGACCGGTGAGCTCTGATTTCATCAGTCTGAGATGATGAAACAAGGAGGTTGGAGCACACTAAAAGAAATGATCAAATACAGCATTCATATGAGAGATAAAACGACAGGTTTCTTACAAGGCCCCTACCAATTATAAGTCGCTGTTAACCAATGTTTGGAGCCGATACTCATTTATATTTAAAGTTAAAACACAGCCGTCAAAATTTTGAATAATATAAACTCCAACACTTAACTTTGTTTAAATGCTTTCAAGCATAGAAAACTTAAAGGAACTGTGAGGTCTTTCTAAGTGATCTTAAAATAGTTTCATCTCTGGGTATATGGCTGATCATAATCCCAAACTTAAAATGATGGTATCAGCACTAACTGAAGTCATTTCTAAATGCTGTTTCTCAGCCAACCAGAGGGGTCAGACTGGACCAGATTGATTTGTGGCATATTGAAGTCTGACAACGCCACGCAGACTGTTCAAGAACTTAGATCTGCTCTCCGCAGCTTCTCCACACAGCATATCTTTTCCTCCTCTCTGCTGTGTGCATGAGCACTGTGTATGCGCAGCTTTCACCACTGATTGGCTGTTACCCATGCTGCATGTTACCAATCAGATAGTTTTGTGGGTGGAACAATGCTGACCCTGAGTCATTTCCGCAAAATGAAACGTGGCCCGTTCTGTATTGTGATGAACTTTAGTGCCATGAATCATAAATTGGCAGACGAAAGCTGGGGGGTCTTTTGACAATAGGCCCCCACAATTGGCCCCCAGGCCTAACTTTGCCAATGAATAATTTAGACTTAAATTCAAAATAAAGCTTGAAAAAGTATGAATGAGCAATAAAAAGTAGGATTAGTTGTAGTTGGGAAAAATCCAAAATTGTTTGGGAGCAGGGTTAAAAGAGGTTGATGAAATACAAGACAGCAGGTATGTCCAGTGTCCTGTTCAGACACATGAGACACATGAGACATCAGTGGTTGTTGTTAATTTGGTCCTTAAGTTATATTTGTGTTCACATTAAGAGGTTCATTTTTTTTTTTTTTTTTTTGGTGCTATGAATTAAAATGAATTACAACGTCCTCTGCATAGAATAAAAGCCAGTCTCCACTGCGATAACAAAGCTGAGCAGGTTTTATAGCACAAACTGTTTGACAAATTCTGTCACTTTAGTGTGAACTGACAGTTTCCACTGAGCGGAATCATCAGGAATCAGGAACTGAAGTAATGGAGACGCTCACAGTCACATTTCATACAGCTGCCATTCAAATTTGAATTGATCATTACGATTTAATCACATTTTCATGCAATCACACGTCTGACATTATTGATAGGCCTTTTATTGAAGTAATATCTGATTGTGGTAGCTGCCACTGAGGGTAACAGCAAAGCGGGACATGTCTGAAAGTAGGGCAGGGTAGCGCTTCAGTGTTGGCATATACAGAGAGGCGCCATTGTTCCACATTAACCACACTCCAGCCCCTTTTTGTACCTGCTATATAAACCCTCGGTGATTCGGTTCCGTTTTAAAGGCCGTCGGAGTTTGCTGCAGTCCGCATTGCGCCGCTTCATCCTCCCCCTGTTGGTTTAGCTTGAAGCCCGGAGTCTGAGCAGGAACAGCGGATGTCATTCAGTCGTCCCAACGCTTACACTTCTTCACTTATCCATCCTTGTTGTTGTTTTATGCACATGAACAAAGAAATAAATAAAAACAGCTCTTCGAAGACCCTCCCCTTTTCACGACACTCTGCGTCCTCCGCTGACGTTGTGACGTCATGCTTGAGCCACAGCGGAGGCAAACAGAATCAAACATGGCGGCGCGCGTCAACCACGGGCTTCTCCTTGGATTCAGAGGCTAAATACTCGCCTGTTTGACGGTTTCGGGGGGAGACGCTCACCTGTTTCACGGTAAGTTTGTTAAAAACGCGACAGCCTAAACTCGTGTGCTACATTGATGCCTGTGACAAACAAGAAGCGTGAGATGAGCTGTGAGCAGGAAACATGAGGCAGCGTGCTCCTCTGACACCACCACGTTAGCTCCACACTCAGCCTGCTTTACAGCACCTCCGTCTACAGACTACACTCTGACTTCGTTTTAACAAGTTTGTCTTTGTAGTAGACACTTCAAGAAAGCCGGATCCTCATCTCTTGTCCAATTACAACCGAACAGAACACAAAGTCTGTTTATGTCCTTTGGTTTTGTTGTTGTGGAAGTTATTTCCGACGATTAATGAAGACAACTTTCTTCTTTCGGAGGCACTTTTATTTCTCCACTCCAGCACACAACTTCAATTCCAACTGTCACAGTGTTAAGAACTACTTTCCCCGGCCCTTACGCGTCTATATGAGAAACAGGATAAATCCGCATACAATCTGCAACATAAAATAGTCCCTTAAACCCACACTTATATGACAGTTGTCAACGGAAATGCAGGAGAAACAAGAAAGTAACAAAAACGGTGGAAGGACACTTTAGACCTCTTCTTCTTTGTGGTTTACCATGAAGGGTCATTGTGGAAGGGGGGTCATTTAACACGGAACTGAAATATAAATTTCCAAATGAAAGTGAAGTGCACACATCAGTTGAGGAAACTGCATTTCATCCAAAGACTATGAATAATGAAAATATGCACCTGTTCTACCCAGCTAAAACTGAAATCAAGCAAGCTTTTGTGTCCTCTGTTTAGTATTGTCTGATTATAATTGATATGAGCCACATTCAACTGACAAGTCTAGACAAATGTCAAGTTATTTAAAGATGAAAATGAAAAGCGAGAGATACACACCAACAAGATAGAAGTATACAGACAGAGAGAGGGACAGAGGAGGAGGAATAGAAAGTCGAGGACAGTGTTGCCAACTCCTCAGTGAGGAAAGTAGCTATTGGCTGCCCCAAAAGTCGCTAGAAGTCGCTAGATGACGTCATTACCCAATTTGCATAATCAGGCATTGGAACGTTATTGTAAGGAACACTGTAGGAGAAAGGAATTATGTCCTGGAAGAGACAAAAAGTGTATAATAAACGTCCTAAATGTTAGGTCTACAAATTAGATCTACAAGTCAAGATTTCTTAATAAGAAAAAAAAAACTTGATAATTTTGACTTTTTATTATAAAGTCTTGTCTTAATATGGAAAAAAAATAAAAATAAAATCCTGTTTTTAATTCTCTATGTTTTTAACCAGCAGAAAGTGGCTTTTATAATTATCTCTGTCTCTCTCAGCTTGTTTAAAATTTTAATGTTTAATTTTTAAATTTCTGACTCATTTTCAGTGTCTTCTGAGAAAAAAGAGCTGATGTTTCTCTGCATTATAAGACCAAAAAATGACAGTGTTTCTTCACATTTTTATTCATATTGTTTAGAGAGGATAAGATATTTTTTATCATTTTGAACGTTGGGCGCAGAGGAGACTATGGGCTCTTTTAGGAACAATTTGGAATTTGGAAGGGATTTTTTAAAAGGTAAGGTAGTTTTCAAGACTTCGTATTTCTAGTGAATCTTTTTCCCGTTCCAGCATGCGGCTGTGACTGGTTTTGAATGAGCGCTTTGAAACAGCAGCTGCTCTAATATCTTCCTGGTACTGTGTACATGTGTACTACTTTCACCTCTGCTTCCAGCTGTAAACCAGCGGCGGTTTAGCGCACGCGCAGTCTCCTCTCCTCTGACTGCATCTTCAACTGCTGCGAGAGTCGAGACCGTCCAACTTGCGAACGCTGTAAGACGAAGGAGAGGCTCACGGCAGGACCCGCTGCTCGTTGAGAATGGTGACTGTGGAATGCTTTTCACGTCAGTCGCCAAACACCAGAAAAGTCGCCTATGACACCAGAAAAAGTTGCTAGATTTGTCGCTAGTCGCTTTTCACATAAAAAAGTCGCCAAGGGGTCCAGAAAGTCGCCAGATTCAGTGAGAAAGTCGCTGAGTTGGCAACAGTGGTCATGGACACAGCTTGGGCCAGACAAAATTGTTGGCACCATTTTAGAATTGTGGGTAAATCATTTAATTTCAAGCAGGTGATGCTTGTTTAAACTCAGCTGTGGTGAGTAACAGGTGCTGGTAATATAGAAATCATACCTGACACCAGTTAGAATGTATTAAAGTCGACTCAACCTTTGTGTTGTGAGTCTTTGTGTGTTACACCAAGAATGGAGAAGAGAAAGAATAACTATTTGCAAAAATTATTTTTGGGAGATGATGATGATTACTTAAAGTAAGGCCTTTATTAAAATGCATCTACCCTCCTATTTGCACAGGGTTAGTTTCTCCTGGGACCTCTGATCGTTCATGATAAATGAGAAAGAGATGTGTTTTTAATCCCTGTGCAAAGCCACCACAGTTCCTCTGTTAATAATCTGGTCTGAGTAGGTATTTTTTTAATTTTGGGTGGTTCTAATCTTTTCCTGATCATTTTCTGTTCAAAAATGCTTCAGACAGCGTTGGACGTCTAAACAAGGGTTTTTAAGTTAAAAATGTTAACAGCTCTTTGGAGTTGAAGGAGACTCGCTAAGCGCTCCTATGTCATCAGTAAACAGGCTATAAACAGTCCAGTAGTGATTACCCTGAGACTGCAAAGGAAACCCAGCTTCCCCTGAAACGGAAAAAAAAAGTGGTGAACTATTTACCGCTGTGTGTACATTTCACTGACCAACTGTGCACTAGAACGCGTTCGTCTTTTGCACTGAATCAGCGACTTATCACAGGAAACAGACACGACTTCCTTCTCACTCATCCCCACAGCTCTGGTGCTTTCAGATGCTGAGCTTCTACAGAATTCAGGGGGAACAACGAAGTGGGATGTTCCACTGCGTGAAACCAGACGGTCATTGGATAAACACTGAGCTTTGCCCTGCCCATTGGAAGCTCAGCTTCTCTGGGGGTCTATGGGGCAGTGGGCGGGCCCAGATGCTCGGCTTCTGCATGATGATTGGATGATCTGTCTGAAGCTAAATCCCTTTTTGAATGGCAGCGAAATGAGCGAATCAGTGATCATAAAGTATAAACTTCCACCGGATCAAAGTCTGTCATTCTGTTGTTGTGAACTGATCCAGAGACTTTACCGAGCCTCAGCAACTTTGTCTTTGTTAAAAACGACTTGAAACAGACGGACCACAGTGCAGGCTGTGTGAATTTGTGGCTGCAGTGGAAGCTGGTATAAGTGCGCAGCGCTGACATTTAGTGGCACACACGTTTTGATTGTGAATTAGGGGTTACACATGAAGGGCAAAAAGTGGGGGGGGCACGTCCCCCCCTAAACTGACGCCTTTGCTCTTAAGGATGTTTGGAGCTGTGAGTTTGTAATTCTCTTCACTGTTGCGTTTCTTTTACTCTGCTGCTACTTCTCACAGCAAGAAGCTCACTCCCTCACCCATCCAGAAAACTCTCCTGCACATGCCTGTTTTTGTATTGAGGGACGAGGGAAAAAGTACTTGTACATCTCATCAGTCGCAGGTTGTGAATTTTTTCTTCTTTTATCAAGCGTAGTTTTGTATTTGGGCTTTGCTGCCTGTGTGATCCTCGCCTGATTCTCTGTATGAGCTTCTTTTGGTGTTATCTGCAGCTTAAAACCAAAATACTGCAAGCTGAGATGTTTTCAGAAAACTAACTGAGTTTTACAGCATCACCACAAACATACACAAACGTCTAATAACAGACCCAGAATGAAACTCTGAGCTGCAAAGTAAACACAGGGAGGGGGGAAATCCTCATGTTGTTGTGTTGTAGTTAAAGACTGCCAGAAAGAGCTCACAGAGCATACGTCTCGTTCTATTGTTGCTCAGCTAACTTCCTGTTATGGTCCTGTGTGTCCTTCAAAATAAGAGCACGCTGTAAAACTAACATTACAGCACAAAACTTGAGGGAGAGCCTATGTTCAGAGACAGAAGTCACCAACAGGGTTCTTTCAGCACCAACAGTATATAACAATATCCAGGGAGATGATTTATGGAAATGAAAGTTAGATTAAGTCATCCCCAACTTTAGTTCATGTTGTTTTCAAATGTTCATGGTTGTAATTTTAGAAATCTCTTGACACAGTCATGTGATACATTCTGCCAGATGAAAACATCTGAATAAAATATTTTACTGGAACTAAAAACATGTAACTATATAAAGTGTGGTTTGGAATGAAAGGTTTGTTAGACTTTGATTTTGATTTTTCCCTTTTAGGCTGTAAATTCTAGAAATCTGACTGAAAATTTTGCAGAATCATTATACTGGTGTCATTTTATTGATCTAAGGGTTGAATTGAATGTTTCATGTTGATTTACAAGAGAAATCAAAATATTCAAACCGATTGACTGCAATATGATAACATTATTATTATATTTGTTGAAAATGGTATCGTACAGCAATAATATCATTTTTTGCAATAATTTCTGGGACAATTTATCGTCAAGCAAAATTTGTTATTGTGACAGGCCTAGTGCCAATACTTTGGTCCATGACTATATGAAGAGACAGACAGAGAGGGATGCAGAAAAAGAGAGACACTGACACAGACAAAAAAATTGAAGAACTGTCAAAGCCACAGCAACAATCCAGATGAACCTACAAACAAGCTCAGAGACTCCCAGAGGATCATGGGTAATAACTATAATGGTGCATTAAGATAAAAGTGACGGATAGAGGAGAAATGGAAACAGAAACCTAGTGTGTCAGTGTGGATTTAAAAGGTGACTTTTACAAAAACTAAACAAAAATTTGAATTTTTCAGGGCTAACCTGACTGGCACCCCAGCAACATAAAAATAAATAAATAAATAAATAAATAAACAAAGCCATTCTAAAAAACCGCCGCAACGCACGGCCTCTGACGTCACTATGGAGCGTCTGTTTACAAGATGCAGTTTCACCAGAGTCAGCAGATTAGAGAACATGGAGAACATTGATACAACTTTACTCACCTTTGGCTCCTGTGAGGTTGTTTTGAACCAACACAGCGCTCTAACACCCTGCCGTTGTTTAAACTGATTATCCAGAGCAGTGGTCGTTGCAATCACATGTTGTGCATTAGGCATCATATACACACTCGCCCTCTCGCACGCTCGTGCATGAAATGAGCCGCAGGGTGGCCTGCCTCCCCTGAAGCGTGCCGAAGGGGAAATAGGCTGTGCTCAGGCACGGTTTATTTGCGGTCACACTGGCCATTCGAGCCGGACTCTACGTCTGAAGTGTGCTTAAGCACAGCACAGTTGGCCAGTGTGACCGCGCCCTCAGAGACTGCAGACACGGTGAGCAGGTCTGCATACTGAGGGCGTAGGGATCTGGACGGGTAATATGGAACTATAAGCTGTTGAAGATAAGATGGCCAAATGTCAAGAGTCAAGAGAAGAATTTTAAATTCTGTTCCACATTTTTAGGTAACCAGTGTAGAGAAGCTAACACTGGAGAGATGTTCTCTCTCTCTTCCTGGTTCCAGTCAGCCAGGAGGAGAGAGCACAGGAGGTTCATTCAGAACAGGACAGTTATACCTGTGACACACTGTTCAGTTACAAAATTGTTCTTTTGTTCCATAAAATGATGTGATTTAAAAATGTATATCATGTAGGTGTGTCTCAAGTCTTCTGGAAAGAGCAGAGAACCCTCCGGCAGTTTATAAACAAATTAGAAAATCACTACCCACTGGTTAACGAAAGCATTTACTGGTTTAAGAGTTTTGTGTCAGGCAGAGAAGTGCAATTCTGAATTCATAATTTCTTGTCTCTTGCTTAGATGATATGCAGCATGGATAAGTTGAAGACAGTATCGCCATCTCCTGAGGAAACCTGCCATGAAGATGGAGAACCAGGAGGCAAAGCTGCCAAGAAAGAGGCAAAAGAAAATACGCCACTGGCTGCTGGACAAACAGAGGACTCGTTTTATTCCACAGAGGAAAAGCCACCAGTTGCTGCAATTCCAATAGATGAACAAGTCATCAAAGATCCCATGATGGAGATTGTTGATTTCAATCTTAACAACGAGGTGGTGAAGATGAGAAAAGAGGTGAAGAGGGTGAGGGCGTTAATCATCAGGAAGCTGACACGACGGATGGCAGCCCTGAAGAAGAAGAAGGGTAAAGAGGCTGACATTGAGAGAAATCAAAGGAGAGCTACAAGACTGCTAGAAGAGATCCAGGCCATGAAGATCCTCCCTCCTGACGTGGTAAGATGTACTCTAACTTTATCTAATGATTTTTTAGGGATGTCCCAATTCCATTCACCAGTATTGGATTGAGCCCAATCTTGGCATTTTGTAAATGTATAGATAATATGCTTAGCCTATATTCACGACAGATCATTCTTGTTATTGAATGACTAAGCAGAAATGCCTGCTGAACGCCTTATGGGTTAATATAAGCAAGTTCTTGCAGGATCAGATGAGAAAATAATTTCTTTTTTTGATGGAGGGTGGACGGGACACACACAGTAACACACATTCACATCATGCCCATATGATGGTAAACTGTCATTTTGTCAGACATCAGTGTGAGATCGTGTCATTTACTGCTTCAGCCAACGTTTCATGTCTGTTTCTCTTCGCACATTCATGCGCGTAGTGGATGAGACCAACCTGCACTTCAAGTAACAGCAGACTGTGCTCTCTCTCTCTCTCTCTCTTTTCCCGTCAGTGCACTAAAAACGTCAGATTTTACTGCTGAACACGACTGTAGAGCAGGCGGTTTCTCTTTCCGATCTTTTTTTAAACTTCTGATTTCCAAACAAAAGCCGGGAAAGGTCGTCCAAAATGTTCACTAAAGAGAAACAACAGAACAGTTGAAGGAGAAAAGAGACTGGAAAAAAAAAATGGGATGAGACCGCTGGAGTTAGCTGAGGTATGATGCAGATAATAATTCACAATGTAACTTATCAACGATCTCTTCTAAACTGTATAGTCTCAATAACTTTAACTATAAACTTAATGTAATCAGACTTGAGGGCTGTGGGTAAGAAAAAGCGCGAGACAACTCCTGTGTCGCGCGTCAAGATACCTTTAATCAACCGTTCATCAAAGTAGAAAAACACACATCACCCTGAGCAACCTTAAAGAGGCAGAGCAAGACATGAAACATGAACTTCATTAAAGAACTCTGATAACATTTAAATGAATGATTTGGTGAAACTGAAAATAAGTAAGTTAAAGTCTCATCTTACAGTAAAGTTTGTTTGAAGGAATGAATTTGTTCTCTCATAAATAAATCAGGAGATCTGCTCATTAATAGCATGTGAGGTAGTTTAAACATGATGTTTCAAGACAGACGTTTGTCCTGTGTTTCTGCTGAGCCTCACAGATCACTGGACTGATTCCTTTACTTTACAATCTGGGATGATTCAGCACAGTTTAAGCCCTGATCTGGTTTGTGGTTGAATAAACATTTAAATAAAAGGAGTAAAAACACGAGTTGGCCACATTAGTGTTTAATATTAATGTAAAGTCCCACACTGTCAGAGTTGCATTCAGGGTAGCCTTAGATTTTAGTGGGGGTGGGACGGATCAAAAAAGTCACGGTTTGGATGGTATCACGGTTTTATGTCATGGATCAGATCATTTTTCGGATCAGCAAAAATAAGGGAAGAGAAAGACAAGGCAAATAACTTTGTCCTTATTTTTTTACAACACTTGTAAACATTGCCCCATTAAGTAAAAACAGAATTCAACTCAAAATATCCAATATAGGCATTTAAATTACACAAAAACAAAAAGTGCACTTTATATCTTGTTCCTTTAAAATTTAAACCTTGAATAAATACAAAGCAAAAATGCTATTTAAGGCATATCTTGTTCCTTTTATCTTTGAACCTTGAATAAAAACAAACTTAAAGTGTTATTAAAGGCATATCTCTCATACAGGTGGTGTCTTCTCCTACTCATACAGGCTTGATACTGTCGTCTCGTTGAAGTGGGTGCGCGACAGGATTTGATATCGTAGCTCAAGCACGTTCAACATGTGCCTTAACTCCTTGTCTTGCACAACAGAACATGGCCTCATGCCTGCAGCAATAAACATCCCAGTGGCTTTAGGAATAGCTCCAGCCCGGTCGGATGCTGCAGCTAAGTGCTGCTGGAATACTGCGGTGACAAGCGGTTGTTGAGCAGCCTTTGTCCTGGCTCCTGCCGCTGACACACCAAAGTGATGCCGCTCCAAATGAGTGGCTATGCTTGATGTATGTCCTCTCTCACAGCTTTCTCGTGCCACAAAGCCTTACATACCATAATTGTTTTGTCCACCAACCTTCTTCCATCATCACCGTATTTCACAGGGAAACCAAAATGCCCCCATACATGTGACTTAAAAGATGCAGATAAATAAATACTGTAACTGTTACTTTTTACTTTTCATAATCGTGAAAACACAAAAAATATGAGCAGCTTCACTTTCTCACCTCCTTGGCAGAGCTCATCTCTGCATACCTAAGTCCAGGATCAGGACTCAGTATCAGCTGATACTTAAGGATTCAAGGAGTTTTATTTGTCACTAAAGGGGACCACCAGAGTTCAACAGTCTCACAGCTTCAGGAAAGAAGCTGTTCCTCAGTCTGGTAGTCCTGCTCTTGATGCTCCGCAGCCTCCTGCCTGAGGGGAGAGGGACAAACAGAGCATGTGCGGGATGGGTGGGGTCTTTCATGATGCAGGAGGCCCGTTTCCTGCATCTGGAGGAGTATATGTCCGTGGTAGTTGAAAGACTAATACCATGAAATAGGGATTGAGTTGAGGGGCAGGCTGATTGGGACATCTCTATTTATTTGTTTTTGTTTTTTTTCTTTGTTTTATTATTAATGTGAAAAAAAAATTCTACAAAAAAAAACTGTCTTCAACCTCTAATCTGATACTCTGCTTTCTCCTTCACCAGGTGACAAAGACAGCCTTGCAAAAGAATCTCAACTTAAACCAAGTGTGTAAAAATCCAAAATCCACCATTTCTGACCGGGGATTAACACGCATTGCCACTCACCCTCAATTTGTCAAAAGGATTGACAGCATAAAAGCTGCTGTGAAAGCTTTCAAAGAGGGGCGCGTTAAGAATAAAGGTCAGGAAGGGACAGTTAAGGGGCGGAATAAGATGGAAAAGTTTCCTCCTGCAAAAGAAGGAAAAAATGTGAAGAAAAAGCAGGAGACGACAGTGGAGCAACTAGAGGTCACTAACGGTGACATGGTTTCTCCCCTTAGAGAAGCAGCTGTGGAAAATCCTAAAGAGGAGAGGAGTAAAGCTGACACCGCTGAAGATAAAAACAGAAAAATGCCAGAAAAAAAGAATGTTAATAGTGCTGAGAAAAATATGAAGACAAACAATATCCCAGGTCCCCCAGCAGAACAAAAACCAAACTGCGATACTGCATCCAAGGTGCTTCGGCAGAAGACTGAGGAAGAGGAGAGTGATCTAGAGCCGTTAGATGATGAGGAGAAAGAATACTTTGATGACAGCACAGAGGAACGTTTTCACAGGCAGTCCTCTGAGTCTGGAGAGAGTGATGAGGAGGATGACTTCTTTGTTGGTAAAGTGAGCAAAGTCAAGAAAAAGACAAAGAAAAATCCTGGAGACAGGAAGAAAGAAGTGAAGGTGAGCCCATCTAAGCAGGAGCAGAGTGAGCTTCCTGTGGTCGAGCCCAAAGTGAAGGCGAAAGCAGCTCAGCTACAGACTGTGTTCTGTCCCACCCTGTCAGGAATGGACAAAAGTGCCGGCAGAGGGAGAGGGAAAGACAAACATGGCGGCAGAGAGACGGTAACGGGTGTTAGTCAGTGGAAAAGCAATGCTAACAAACAATCCATGTTCCAAAAACAGGGTAGAGGAACAGACTCAGGCTCTCAAGGAAGAAGGGATGTTGTGAAGCAAAAAGTGTCCAAGGATGGAGCGGACAGGACCCATCAAGCCAGGACGCAGGCTCTGCATCCATCATGGGAGGCCAGTAAGAAAAGGAAGGAGCAGCAAGGACAAATCCTGGCTTTCCAGGGGAAAAAGATCAAGTTTGATGATGATGATGACTGAAACTTTTTCTTTATCCATTTGTTTTCAAAACATACACTCAGCGTTTATATGTCATGTATTTGTCAAGTTCACTTTTTGTTAATTTTTCAGTGCAGATGTGATCTCAGTGTACCTCAGTTTTAATGCCTCAAAGGGTGTAACTTTTCATCTTTTTGACTTCTAAAGTTTCAGCAGCATTTTCAGTTTAGAACAAGAGTACAAAGAAAGGTCTGTTTTCATTTTCAAATAAAGGTTTATTCTAACTCAAAGGAATCAAAGACTGGTTGTATGTAATCACTGGCTGATTATTCCCATGTTCTTGGTATCTTTCCAAAGAGCTCACACAGAGTTCAAGATTAGAAACGGTAGATAAACAGAGATGCAAATATTGGGGGAGTTTATTGCAATTCTTTCAACAGTAGACCTATTATAGATTAAGAAGTAATAATACATTCAGACTCAACTTTATCACTGATAAATACTCATTACAGAAGCAGTGCAGATAGTTTCTTTGGAATGCAGATGACCATCGACATATTTTTAATCCTGGTACTTATCATAGTGTTTATGTGAAGACCAGCTCACATTGGAGAATCAGCTGCCAAATGGAAACTGTACACACTGGAACCATCCAGAAACAGCTGAACAAGATTCAAATGAGGAAACTCTGACGTATGTGAAAAATTACAATAAAGGCAAATTCATGAGAAAACTCCCCTCCAACATGTCCAAATTGAAGATTTGGACTTTTTATGTCATGATTTTGACCCTTTTCCCGAAACTTCAACAAAATAAGGGCAACTCAGGTGTTGAGTCCATTTTTTCATTTCTTCAATTTTAATTGTTGGAAATGTGCTTCTATAGATGAGAGTGAATCGGATTAAAGAATTCAGGCTTTTTGTACAGTTTTTTGCTTGTTTCATTTACAGTCCAGGAGGTGGCGGTAAAGCAGTGGTAACTTAGTTTACCAACTTCTACTTAAGCCCAAAGAAGAAGAGCAGTTTCTCTGCTGTTTTCTCTGGTTTTTCTCTGATCTGAGCGGCTGGACCTGAGCTCCTGGACCTGAGCTCCTGAGCGGTGAGTGAGCTGAAGTTTGACGAGGATTTTACTGCGAGCTGCGACGGTTCCTGCTGTTCCTGCTGTTATAGAGAAACAGGTTGAAGGAGGAGGTTAGTTCAGGTTAGTTGAGGTTAGCTCAGGCTCGGGTCGTCTCTACATGTGCACTGAAGCAGGTCGTTGACATGAAACAGATCCGGAGGAGACAGTTCCATCCGAGCCATAGACTGTATAATTAGTCAGGAAGGACTGAGCCTTTTGGGGATGATGCTCCTTTTATCCCCAATCATGACACTCACCTGTTTAAATCAACCTGTTCACCTGTGGAATGATCCAAACAGCTGTTTTTTTCAGCATCAGCAACTTTTACAGACTTTTTTTGCCCCTGTTCTAACTTTTTAGGAACGCATTGAAGGCATCAAATTCAAAAAGAGAGAATATTTGTAAAAAAAAACATCTAAGTTTACCAATGTGGACAATAAATATTGCCTTCTAGTTCATTTAACTGAATATAGGTTAGAGGAATTTGAAAACCATTGTATTTTCTTTTACTCACCAAGCAAAAGACTAACAAAAAACATTGTTTTGCTTCAAAACTCCATTTGTGAAACTAAACTATTTCTTATGCAGTCTGTGGCTGACTGTCAAGTGGGCGTATATGAATTATAAAGAATGTGAATTTTGTACATTTTAGCAGATCCAAAGGTGATCACCTGATGCAGTTATCTTGTAGACAGTGTTTCATATGATGCCTCAACACTATTGAGGGATGGCTCAATACTATAGTGAGAAATTATGGCATTCTTGATTTATATGTACCTGGGTCAGTTTAATTGATTGACTGAAAACTTTGAGTTTTATGTGGGTTTTTGATAAATGTTCTGTTTACTTCTCTTAAGGCTGGAAAGAGGTTGGAGCTGAAGCAGGAACTACAGCATGATGGCAGACTCACCAGAGTCAAACAGCCCACAACCTCTCACCTCCATTCTGGGGGAAAAAGTAAGAATTTGTACTTATTAACAGATACATGTTATGGCTATAGATAGTATCAGACTGTAAGTCCATTTGCACTCTGCACTTTTGTCCATCCTGTAAGAAAACATACACAGTGTTAAACAGATTTATTAGACCAGAGTTTGAATTAAAGTCCTTCACAATGCTGGATAGTTCTCTTGTTTCTATGACAGATGGTGTAATAGTTTGTGAAGTACTGTATGAACAACTAAAGGAGTTCAGTGGTCCAAAAAAATGTATGCTTCAGTACACCTTTAAAAGATTTTAGAGGTTGGTGCATTTTCCTAACCTGACACGCCAGAAAGGCAGTTTCATATATCAGTCACAGATTTGTTTCACTAGTCCATCTGGGTACCGGGCGTAAGTGAGTGTTTTCAGAGGTGAGACTTAAAAAATATAGCTGCTGGTCATTGGACAACCGTCCTGCTCAATATGCTCATCACAGACCAATCCACATCAAGCCACAGTATGACGTAGATTTGTAGCCTGACACCAGATAAAAAGTTCATCTATCTGCTACATAGGGCTGCACGGTATACACGATATGACGGTGGAAACAGTATAAATTTGGCCCACGGTAGAGATTTGTGCTCTACTGTCACACCGTGACGTCACAACGTCGGGGTAACGTGACGTCGACGTCATCGTATTTGCCTCTGTGTGGAAATAACTGCAAGCACAGTGACGGTGGAGGAGGAGGAGGAACTGGTAAAAAAAAAGGTGCCGCTAAGATGTGTGGTAACTCTTGCACAATTTTGAATCACAGAACCTTTTCACTGTTTTTGCCATTTGCCTTCTAGAAAACTTTTCTTCTTTGAAGCACTATTTACAACATCCACTTTCTTTTGGAATTATTGAAGTATTTTGTTCCTCTGAGGCACTATCCTTATTTCTGTTGTTCTTCTGCATGATAAATGCTTTTACATTAAAATTACATTATATGCTTTTATGCTTTTTTGTTGTTGTTTTAAATCAACTTAGCTTTGGTAAGAGGCTACAAAACCCATTCAGAAACACTTCCATTATAAATTTTGCACCACGACATTTATACCGGGATATATACCGTTACGTGAAAGGATTCAATTTATACCGTGATATGAATTTTGGGTCATACCACCCAGCCCTACTGTTACAGAGATATTTCACTAGTCACAGGTGAAGAGCAAAAACAGCGTTTCCTGTCAGAAAGTCTTTAAGTGACTCTGTTCTTCTTTTAAAGAAAAAGTTCAGTCTATTTCTGATAAAACTGCAGATTCTGCCACGTCCACAGAAACCAATTCACACGCTGCCATTGTTTTCAAACATTCAGACGCTTCCTGCAGCTCCCGCAGCTTTGCCTCTCTTCTCTGATTGGGTCGACAACATCTCTGCAGGGTAAAATCGGTTGTGATTGGATCTTAGCAAGATGGATCTGCAGGATTTCAGAAATAAATCAGGCAGATCTGCTCTGTGAGGTTGGCATTTTCCATATGTCCAGAGAAAAAACTTGCATAAATACATTTTCCTTCAATATTAACTTGGAGTTTGGACACAACTTTTTTTGGCCAGACAGTGTATTTTCCTCAGTATGTTTAATCTATTCACTCTCACTTCTTGAACCCAACGGAAATAAGTCAAGTCTTCACCTTATCCTCCTGAGATGCACCTGTCGTTTTTCCTAGAGTAGCCTGTATACCACTTTGGGCTCGAGGGACCCGTAATAACTGCACTTTGAAATTAAATTATGAAATGTATCATTTAAAATGCTCTGAAGTTGGTGTGTGAATGCAGGAACCATAGGTGTATGGAAACTCAGAAGACAAGTGAATATGATTAAAGCTATTCATCCTGTGCCTTTGCTGCTCTTTTTTATTTTCAGTTTTGTTGGTTTCCTGATTCTAAAGCATCCAAACCTTTATGGGAAAGGTCCAGATATGACACATCACTGGGGGTTTTGACCAAAAGGTTTGCGGCGCTGCTGAGACAATCCATGGATGGAGTCCTGGATCTCAATGCAGTGGCTAAAGAGCTGAACGCTCCAAAGAGGCGGGTCTACGACGTCACCAATGTCCTAGAAGGAATTCAGCTCATCAAGAAAAGGTCCAAAAACCAAGTCCAGTGGTTGTAAGTAGGAGTGTCTGTTGCTGATCAATTCAAAAAGGATCCTGTCTGATAATATAAATTCTCAGACGGGGGGTGGGGGTTATACCTGGATTTTGCATCAGTGCCATTTTACATGCCGATAATCAGTCCTCTGGAGTTCACAAGATTTTCAAGTTATTGCTGCTACTCAAAAAGCCTGGTTTTCAGTCTGCTTTTAAAAAGCTTGCATTGCAAGTTATAATAATAATAATAATAATAATAATAATAATAATAATAATAATAATAATAATAATAAATCATTTGAAGCTTGAAGTTTTACTTGTGGAGTTTATTAAAACTAAACGCAAAGAGAAAAGTACATTATTCATTAACATGAACAAGAGGTTCATGTTCAAAACATTCAACGTGTTACATCTCCTCATGTATTACAAAAAAAAGTTAACAGTACTAGTGTGATGCCAACATTTATAGGAAAATATATTAGTATACAAGCAGTTAGCATACATCGGTGAAGCTTTGCTGTCAATGGAATTTCAACTTTCATCACAGAATCACAATAACTTTTTGTGAACAATACTAAAAACTCCAGATTTATGAAAATATTAACAAGTAAATGTTTTCCAAACAGCAAGTGCGGGTTCATGGCTGACTTCAACATATCTACAGTAAGCTCAAGGTTCCACACAATTCAAAGCATTTTTAGGTGACCTACTTCAGTCATAAAACACAAAAAATACACTGACGCCACCTGATGTGTGATTTTTACTTTGTGTTTATTTACGTCCAGAGACATCTTAATCCATTGACCCAGTTCATGTTTTTGTACTTGAAAACTTAAAAAAAAAAAAACGTTGTTGGCACAGAAAACCTGTACACCTATTTTTTGTGCACAAAAAATCACAGGAGGAATTAATAAGGGAATGGATAAAGAATCAGATCATAAAGCTGAATCAATAGGGTCGTTGGTATCAATAAAACCATATCAATACCTATCCCCAGCATTACTGTTGTTGAATTTAAGGATGGGTGGCATAAGAAATTATCCAATTACCGTTAGAGCAAGTTTTTCTTTCTTGAGATAATGAGAAAAAATAGTCGTTAATAGTAGTAGTCATAGTCATAGTCTGGAAAAAAACCAACTCATTATTTTGAGAAACAAGAGAAAATGTGTATTTAAAAATCATGGCTTTAAGAGCTTCCATAAGTTCCTCTAAATTGTGAAGCATTTGTTTGACACAGTATTTTTCTTACATGACAAACAGTGTCATTCCTTGACACTTAGCTGCCTGCGCTCTAGATAACAGCAGTTTGCTTTTTTAGAAACCTGAATGGGCTCAGGGGAGAAGTTTTGGTCTGTACTGTTCAATGCATCATGTTGTCTTTGACATTCACTGTCACTGCTGAGTAAACCTGAATGCTGAGCTTATTCCTCAATGAATAAATGTGATGATGCTGACCTGTCCTACTGTTTGAATTTCCCAGGGGTGATCAAGAGAATGTGGGAAAATATCCAGACTTGAAGGCTCTCAGCGAGGAAGAGCAGAAGCTGGATCAGTTGGTACAAAGCTGTACATGGCAGGTCCACCAGATGTGCAAGAACCCAGGTCAACGATATCCTCACCTCAAGTTCTTTTCATTTGTGTCCCATGTTGGACATGTTGACCAGTGGGTGGAGGCACGGCCCTCGTGTAAAGAGGCTGTTGGCCTTTCTGTCTGAGTTCCAGTTCCAGTTCCTACCCCCTGCATGTCTTTCCTTCCACTGTCAGCTCTCCACCTGTCCTATCTCTGTCCAGTACCACAAACATAACCAAGAACTTGATGTCTCCTGTGGTGAAATGTGTGCTCCTTAACCCTGATGATCACATTTGCCTACTTGACTTTGGAGGACATCCGAAGAATACCCAGTTTGGAAGAACAGACTGTGATTGTGATCAAAGCCCCCGCAGAGACCCAACTGGAGGTGCCACACCCCCAAGAGGTACTCTTTCAAACACAGTCCATTCATTCATACACTGCCTGGCCAAAAAAAAGGTCACACACTGATATTTGGTCGGTCCTCCTTTAGCTCTGATTACAGCACACATTCACTGTGGTGTTGTTTGATTAAGATTCTGCAATGTCACAAGATTTATTTCCATCCAGTGTTGCATTAATTTCTCACTAAGATCTTTTATTGATGATGGTAGAGTCTGACCGCTGCACAAAGTCTTCTCCAGAACATCCCAAAGATTCTCAATGGGGTTAAGGTCTGGACTCTGTGGAGGCCAATCCATGTGTGATAAAGATGTCTCATGCTCCCTGAACCACTCTTTCACTATTTGAGCCCCATGAATCCTGGCATTGTCATCTCGGAATATGCCTGTCTCATTAGCGAAGAAAAAAATCATCAACCATTGCTCATTCAGTACATTTGGGCAACCCCAGACCATAGCACTGCCCCCTACAGGCTTGTACAGTAGGCACTCAGCATGATGGGAGCATCACTTCACCTGTCTCTCTTCTTACCCTGATGCAACTAAGAAGATGGTTCCCCACCATCCTTCTAGTTTCTAATAAAGTCTTGTACAGTTCTTAACCTAACTGTAGAATCAGAATCAGAATTGCCTTTATTGCCAAGTATCTTCAAGAAGCATACAAGGAATTTGACTTCGGTTTCAACTGTGCTCTTTTTGTACAAAAAAACCAAGTAAGAATAAACATTAAATATCACATATAGTGTATCACCAAAGTGAGTACACCCCTCACATTTCTGCAGATATTTAAGTATATCTTTTCATGTGACAACACTGACAAAATGACACTTTGACACAATGAAAAGTAGTCTGTGTGCAGCTTATATAACAGTGTACATTTATTTACCCTCAAAATAACTCAAAATGTAGCCATTAATTGCTAAACCCCTGGAAATAAAAGTGAGTACACCCCTAAGAGACTACATCCCTAAAAGTCCAAATTGAGCACTGCTTGTCATTTTCCCTCCAAAATGTCATGTAAAGAAACTTCATGAATTAAGGAGAATCTGAAGTTTAATGGTCTGAGTTCTTTTTTTTTCTTTTTTTGCAGCATTGGTTAAATTATTTTTTAAATCTCCTAATGACTGTTTTCTACTGGTGTTTAATGATGTCACCAATGTGCGTTTGCTGCCTTTATTTTCAGAGTTACCAGGTCCATCTCAGGAGCACACTGGGGCCTATTGAGGTCTTCCTTTGCACAGATGACACCCTATCTTTGGAGGCCTCTGCTGGATCTGCAGTTAGTGGTGGTGACACAGAGAACAACTCTGCCCCCTCCCACCCTCATTCATATTCCGTCCAGGTGTCTGACAAAGGTGTCCCACTTTAAAATCCCTTGTTCTTCCTCAGTGTGCTTTACAGTGCTCTAAGACAGCTACACAGCTACTTATCTGTGTTTCTTAACCAGTATTAGAATAATATAACCAGTAATCTTAGGAGCATCACGAAGAACACCCTGATTATAGACTGATGTAAGAAAAGCATTACTATGAAAAAGTTTTATTTAAAAGCAGTAAAAGTCCGAAGAAAGCAGGTGATACACCAAAGACCTGAACGGCTTTTGCTCCTGCGAGGCCTGGGCAAATGAACCCGAAGAACCTTGTTACATTCAAAAGCCAAAAGCATCTCTGAGCCAGTGCTCTTTGTTCACAAAAATAAGTCATACAGTCATTTAGAGTGAAACAGGCCCTTTATGGCAAATGAGCACGTAATACTGCTGCTAACAGCCCTGGACAGTTGGAATGACTTTTTTAGAACCATAATCCATAATCCATAAGTAACCATAATCAGGGGGTGAGTCAGTATGTGATTGCAGAGGCCCAACCTCAGCACAGTGCTACCAAGCATTTTGTCCTTTTTTCAGATGAGCAAGTTGCTGTGAACTCTACCACTTTATCACACAGTTGATTCTCAATGGATGTGATACCACTTCACTGACGCCCCACCCTCCACCCCTCATTCAGACCACCATGTGCAGATTACATCATATATAAATATTCTGTCCTGCTTGTTTTTCATATTGTTTACTGTTTAAAAGTATTTGTGCCCACATTGTATATCTGGAGTGCCTTTGTGAAAAATAAAGATTTATTCTATCTCCTTGTCTAAGTACATTTAACAGATGGATGTTTATGAAGTCCCTGGCAGATGGATCCATCACAGGGGGGATACAGGTTCTTTCAATAAGCTGCAAAAATATAATTTTGTACTAAGTTGTGGTTAAGTTGTTGGTTTTATTTTTTCTTTTGGAGGGTTTTTGTGCATGTTATTTTGAATTTAGAAAAACTGTCCTCAAAGAAATCGATATCTTGCTGCTCATTTAGTGTAGCAGCCCTTTTGGTAACTTCAGTGATGATGTGTAGAGTTAAACCGCAACTGCAAAATCTTTATTTCATCCACAAGCACCGTGAAACTAGAAAAATTCATAAAAACACTCATGAAAAACTACACAACTACCATACAACAGTTAATCAGATTCATAATATTTAAATGCAAACACATCTGCTACACATGCACACAAACAACACACACATCCGTTGAACCACACTCAAACGAACACCATTGCACAATCCCACACCATTCACGACAAAAGATTGCAGCACCCCTCCACAAACATTTGGTCGTTGTCGCCCACCCCACTTGGCCTACCAAGGGGTGCAAAGTACCAGTGACCTTGTAGATGTATTCCTGTTATGACCTTTTTTGTATCTTAAATTAATCTTGATATAATAATTTAAAGCTAAAAAGCTAGCAGCAGGATTAAAGTAGCAGAAGTAAAATAAAAAAAATATGTGAATGTTCTGGCTTGTGTCCTGTTTGGATCTCATTTTTACTCCTGAAACAGCCCAGATCATCTCTGAATATTGGTATGTGTTGTGTGTGTATTTATATATATATATATATATATATATATATATATATATATATATATATATATTCTAATGTGTTTTTCACTTACCATGGCTTATAGGAAAATCTGGACCAAAGTACGCTGCCATGCTTGGTGACACCATGCATGTGACACATGGACAGAGAGAGACTGGCTGCTCAATTTCAGGATGCGAAGGACCACTTTCAAGCATCTTTGTGAGCTTCTGTGTCCAAGACTCACTGAACAGAACACGAGGTACTGTAAGGCTGTGCCAGTGGAGCTGCGTGTGGCTGTGTGTCTATGGAGGCTGGCAACAAATCTTGAGCTTCGATCCATCTCTCATCTGTTTGGCGTTGGACTGTCCAGTGCTTGTGTATTCACACAAGAAGTTGTTGCTGCCATCAATGATATTCTTCAGCCACAGTACCTTCACACACCTACACATGAAGAATCTGAGTAAATAGTCAAAGGATTTCATGATGGATGGGGGTTCCCCCAGTGTGCAGGAGCGATGGATGGCACCCATATCCCCATTCTGGCACCCTCTCACAACCCAACTGATTATTATAACCATAAAGGCTTCTATTCAATCCTTCAAGGTGTTGTGGACCACAACATGAAGTTTTGGGATGTCAACATTGGCTGGCCTGGGAGGGTTCATGATGCCCGTGTCTTCTCAAACTCTTCTCTGTATGAAAGAGGACAGGACGGAACGCTTTTGCCAAATTGGCAGGAAACCATTCAAGATGTGGACGTGCCTCTTGTTATATTGGGAGATGCTGCATATCTACTGCTGCCCTGCAGTGGTGTGCACAGACTTTTTGAAGGGCAGGGGCAGAAAGGAAAAAAAAGGGGCACATATAGCTTGTCCTCACCATGGAAGAGGGCACCATGTCTAAATGTTTTACTGAGGTGGCTGCAAGTACGTTTTTAATGGTGTTTAATATGTAGACAGACTGATAGCAAGCCTCAGTCAGCCTGCCTCAGTCATCAGGTACGATGTTGGCGTAACCCTTTAAGATGACTTATTCATTCATTTATTTATTTATTTAAATCTCTCTGCTTTTCTCCCTCCCCTTCAACATTGACACAATTCCAAAAATCTGACTGGAGAATTGAAGTTATGGCCACATAATGCACTGTTTTTTTTTAAAAGAAAAAAAATCAGCGTCTTCAGAGTATTGCAAAACGGAAGAGCTGGATGTCACAAGGAAATCTTTTATACAAGGAAAGAGAGGGTGAAAAGGAGACAAAATGTAAATGACAGAGCAGCGTCTCATCAGTGTGTTACCTTAAAATGACACCAAAATCACATTGTGATTATTCCTATTATTATCAGATACCATAAGCTATTTCTGCTCTTTAGAGCAGGGGTTCCCAAAGTGGGGGTCGGGACCCCTAGGGGGGTCGCAAGATGTTGGCGGGGGGTCGCGAGATGATTTCAGTTTAGAGGGAATATCCACAGCTATCCCAGACCACAACTAAGGTACTAACGCTGTTTGGCTCAACATACCTGTGTGAAAAGACTTTCTTGGCCCTGACATTTATTAAAAATAAATATGTATCTTGTGTGAACGTGGAGGATGATCTCCGAGTGTCCATCTCCACAATTAAACTCCAAATGGACTTGCTGTGCTCCACATAAGTGCCCATCCATTTCATTAAGTGAGATAAACACTGAAACATATATCCCAAAAAGTTAACTTGCACTGCAACAATGTTCATGTTTATGCAGAGCGACAGTTTATGATTATTACTTGAACTGGATTATTCTTGTTCTAATGTGGAAATTTCCAAAATTGAATTTGCACACGACTGGAACAATGTTCGTTCACAGAGAAATAACTTTGACATATTCTGCTTTTATTTCATATTAAACTGTTACATTTAAAATCATAACATGGTTTTCAGGCTGTTGTTCTTTTTTGTGTTGTCATTATGCCCATGTTTGGATACGCTTATTCGTGCATGTGTCCTACGTGCACGTTTCCTTATGCTTCAGTCACCTCTGGGGATAGTGGGGGTCACTAGTCTCTGCCACCTTTGTTTTGGGGGTCACGGGCGGAAAAGTTTGGGAACCCCTGCTTTAGAGGGGTAGTCTAGTTTTGTTCTTCTCTGAGGGACGATAAGCCTGAACTGATAACGGTGAACCAGGTTTGCATTAAAGCGGCCTCGCTCACGGTCTTCCTCCCGCCGGTGGGGGGCGCTGTTGTGTCTGCTCACTTCTCTGAAGTACACGTCACCGCGGTGCTGCTGAAGCTCCTGAGCATGCGCGGAAGTGACTCCTTCAGCCGCATCGTTGTGAAGAGAAGCAGCAAAAGGTTTGTTCTCTCTGTTTTTCCTCTTCACACTCTTTTACCGTGATAATGAGACGGTTTGATGTGTTTCAGTCATGAACACAAACACCTGTAACTCTGTGAATGTTTTTTTAAAGGTCTGTTGTTTCTAATTTCACTGTTATCGCAGTTTTACAGTGAAAAGTCATTGAGTCTGTTCAGTCCACGTCAGCACAGAGCGAAGGCACCAAATCACTGACAAATATCAACATGTAGGTTTAAAACGTTCAATCAAAGTGGTAAACACGCAGATACTATTCACTGGATCCGGTCAAAATGTAGATTTAATGTTTGTTTTATAGCTGGTTGCTTTATGAGCTAAGCTAAGCTCTTAGCGTATGTGCCTTTAACTTTAAAACATCTAACATTTCTTCAACATCTTAACTTATTAAAAACGCATTTTGTTATTCAGAGTTCACACAACGATTCGGTTTCATGGTTCACAGTTGAACCTGTTTCCAGCTATTGAAGCTGTAAGAGTCACTGCTGCTCACATTCAGTCAAAGAAGCTTCGAAGTGAAAATAAATGATTTTTCTTTATCACCCAACAATCCTACAGAACAATCCTACAGCTCAAGATCAGAGCTCTGTCACCGGGCTGCACTCGATCTTGTGCTCCTTGTCCTGGTCCATGTGGTCCTGTTGTGTATACATCAGCTCTAATTGTGTGTTCATGTCTGCAGATGACGAAGTTACCACCCCTGGTTCTGGTCCTGGTCCTGGCTCTGCTCGGCTCAGGTTCAGGAGAGGAAGGAGCCCGTCTGCTGGCCTCAAAGTCTCTGCTGAACCGTTACGCCGTGGAGGGTCGAGACCTGACCCTGCAGTACAACATCTACAACGTTGGCTCCAGGTAACACCACCTCACCTGTGTCACCTGTGACCTGATGTCTCACCTGTCTTCCCGTCTCTCACGTCTAACCCGTCTCTCTGTCTGACCTGTCTGCCTCTCAGTGCTGCTCTGGAAGTGGAGCTGTCAGATGACTCGTTTCCTCCTGAGGATTTCGGGATCGTCTCTGGGATGCTGAATGTAAAGTGGGACAGAATTGCTCCGTATCCTTCATTATTAAGTCTTTATACTCTCTGTACCATAGCATAGAGCCATCATAAGGACATTTAGGCCATGAAAATAATGAACTGACTGCTTCAAGTCCAGACCTCATTTGCATCCAGCAAATTTGGCCATTTGGAAAATGAACAGGACAGATCTGTTTTACAGTTGTGCTCAAAATGATAGCAGACAAGTAGCACTAACCTGTAGGCCTGAACAATTTGCAAAAATAATATAATTCAATTTATTTTTCCCTTTGTTGTGCCATTAGTTTTAGGTTCCCCATCTAATGTGTTGTTAATATCAATTGCTGCATTGAAGGGGATAATTTTTAACTATCATACTCGTTAAAACACATACTGGGAGTTTCTTTTGACAATCTAAATTTGAAACAGTCTACAAAAGAAAATCAGTTTGCATGAACGGGTGCATCTCAAAAGTAAGAACATCGTGGCAAAAGTTCAATATTTTTGTCATTTATTTCAGAAAGAGGGAGCCAGATATTATAGAAACTCATTATGCATCAAGTGACTTATTTCAAGCTTTTAATTTTTTGAAACTTGATGATTTGGGGTTACAGAGAATGAAAACTGAAAGTTCAGTGTCTCAGAAAATTAGAATATTACATAAAATCAATGAAAAAAAGTTATTCTAAACAGAAATGTCAGGCCTCTATTAAGTTTTGCTACTTTTTCATCATTTTCCAAGTTTTCTCCCCATTTGCCCCTCTTTGTCCAATTTAGCTTCTTTTCGACCATTTTTGCCACTTTTCACCACTCGGATTGTTTCTCTGTAGTTTTCAACTATTTTTCTATTTGGTTGAGCAGAGTTGAGTAACTCTGGTGTGGGGCAGAAAACATCCACTGAAAAAAACTATCTGGTATTCTGACAAATTTGAGATTATAGAAACATTACACTGTCAGCCATTCCAATATTTCAGATGGCTATGTTGCAAATTAATCTAATCTGCAATTAATTGCCCAGCCCTAGCCCTAACTAGATCTGTCCTGTTTTTGGCAGAAATCACATTTCTACCTAGCAACAGTTTACTTGAAAGTATAGAGAGTCCTAGAAAACTAGAAGACCCGTAACATGCATGCTGCTCATGGAACAAGATTTTGAACAAGACTATGACCTCAAACACAACAGTAAACCAGCAGCATCTTGGTTGGAGACTAACAAGATCTACATAATGGAGTGGCCATAATTAACAGAGCACTGGTTGGATGACAAAAATCAAGATCCTCAGGATCCAAAATGCTGTTACTGAGGCAGGAGGAGGAAGAGGAATTGTTGATTGCATTCAAATCATCTTGGGCTGTTTACTGATGCAACAAGTTGGTCATTCTTGGCAAGAGGTTGTACAACTTAAGATTAGTTCAGTTTTTCACGGGAAAGCAAGATCTTCTTAGTTTTTGCAGAAACTGATTGCATTTATTCAGGAAAAATGCAGACTGTTTTTTGACCGTTTTTTTCAATTATCCCTTTTCTTCATTTTCTTGAAACAAACAACACACTTGATACTTTTTCATATTTGGAATAAGAATAAAATCAGCAGTTTTTCTGGGGGTCGACAGAGAAGTGTGGAGCTGCTGCTTTGTAACGCTCAGACTTTTTAAATTGCACAACCACACAAGAGAAATCTTCCAGGGGAATCAAAAGTTTAGGAAAGCTCAGGATAAACTAGGAAATCCCAATTCACTTTCTGATTCTGTGCAAATCACATAAAACAGGCAAACGAATAAGTCAGCGACGGGTCTTTAATGACATTTAAACCGCACAAAACCACACAGAATGACCACAGAACACCACCTCAAATTGCACCTCTGTGATTCCTAAATATCCTAAAATTCCTTTCTAAAGGAAAAAGAGGTTAACACCAAAGATGGTTCTGTTTAAAGAGTCTTTTTGATTAAATCAAAGCTCAGTCTGCCACAAGAGTCTTTAAGCACCAATCAGTCCATTAATCCACAGGGAACCAAAAAGGAAAACCAGTTCAAAGAAGAATGATTGATCAACAAAAAATCTCTGGTATACCAAACTTCTTCAAATTTAGAAGTAAATTACTCCCAGCTTTTATTTGTAACAGGCAGTTATTTGTCAAAGTTCACTGCTACACCCTGCACTTAGTTGGGACTGTGTGATTAAAGGGAACCTGGCTGTTATTTGGTGTTTTACGCTACTTTGGGAAATAATCAAACTCATTCCAGGCACAGATTTGTTTTTCACTTTAAGCCCGTCCAGCTGTTTTGATGTCTTTATAGACTTGATTCTTTGGGTTCAGTTTCAACTTCACGGTGGCTGAATTTAGTTTGAAATATTCACTGATGTGATTTGACTTAACCAACCTAACTACAGAGCAAGTAACGTCTCTCACACAGTGGTTTTGCGCCCCCTAAAGGCAGGATACTTCAACTTCACCTCTGCTTCAGTCAGTTACCTGGCCCAGGAGGGGGGGCAGGTGGTGGTAAGTCATCTTGTTTTTTACACAGCTAATGAGCTGATTACTGACCAGTTTAAAAAAAATCATTGTGTTCAGTATAAGATGTTAATGTTGTGTTCCTCTGCAGGTTGGATACACCAGCGCTCCTGGACAGGGTGGCATTCTCGCTCAGAGAGAGTTCGACCGTCGCTTCTCACCCCACTATGTAAGTGTGTAGTTCCTTAAACATCATCAAAGTCAACTTCTGATCCTCTGACTCATGTTCTGATGTACTAAGTGTACTGAGTCAGCAGTAGCAGTGCCCAGTCCTCTGCTTTTGTTGTTTATGTTTGGCATTCTTGTTTGGTTGGTTTGTGTTTGTTGTTGTTTGTGCTCACTAGTTCTCATGGTTGTTGATGTTTGTGTTTCAGCTGGACTGGGCCGCCTTCGGTGTCATGACTCTGCCATCCATTGGTATCCCACTGATCCTTTGGTACTCCAGCAAGAGGAAGTACGACTCCCCAAAGAACAAGAAGAATTAAACACTTTCACACACACACACACACACACTGGTTCCATGGAGTCCAAGAGAGAACGGGGGTCACTCTGGGATTAGTTCAGAGGGTAGGGTTGTTGAGGGGGTGGGTTGGTAATTACCCATATTGGGATGGGGATTGGATCAAACACAGCAGTCAGGTGATGAGGATGATAAGGCTGTTCTAATGTGATTCAGAGTTTATTTAATTCTGTCTAAAATCAGGTTGTTCTCACTTTGAGCTGTGCCAGACTCAAACTGTTCACTTTATTACTGAAACACACCTTTAGTGTCTGTTACTTTAATAAAGTCCATATCACTCTCTGAAAACATTTAGTTTCTTACTGAAACTCACTGTTTTCAGATCTGTCCCTGAAAGTATCATTTACACAGATATTGACTCTGTTTCTGTCAGGGAAAAAAAAACATGGTTTTTCATAAACAGGGAGTAATGGGTTGGAATTGATCTCAATAAAATTGTCTTTTTTTTTTTTCTAAAGCTGTCTCAGGTCTTCTCTTTGTTTGTTTTACATGAATTTATAAAGTTCAGTTTCACTTTTGACCTGATGTCTGCCCGTTGTCTTGACATTGATGCTTTTGCATTTATACCTCAGTCACTACTTGTTCATACAGTATGATGCTTTTGAATACTAACAGGTGACACAGGTGGGGGGTGTTAATTGACCAGTTAGTGTTTGTGTGTTGGCTCAGGTTTATAGCCTATCAATCTATGATATCAAGAGAAGTTTTGGGCTATTTCTGCAGAGGTAAAATGTTGCCATCTCCCGTAACAGTCATATGGGATTAGAAACATAAGTTTAATTAAGGCACCCCTGGGTTTAATCCTTTTATACAGTCTATGGTTTAATCATGACGTATTCTTTCACAACAGCCAAAAGTATAATGTTCACAGGGGGAACCCATCTGGGTGGGGGCCGTTGCTGGTGCTGATACCCAGGTATACCCAGGTAAAGGGTTCATTTCCTTTGGCGATAGGTGAACTCCCTTTTGGAGGTCATCAGGGAGGGGGTTGGGTTAAATTTAACTCTAGTGGAGGCTGTGATGAAGCTGATGGTCTGTGTGACCCTTTAGATGAGACTCATCTGACCCAGACCTGGTGACACATTAAATACACGGATTCAGATAAGGCGCTCATCACAGTTTCTATCACTGCTTCCACAAACACTTCATGTTAAGTCCTGATTTATGAAAACTCAATCAAATAACAGCAAGAGTTGAGAGAGACAGTTGAGTAAAAACATCAGAGATCCCTCTTGTCCGTGACACTGATGCTTTTATTTTGAAGGCCGACAGCGACCCGGAAGTCTTCTATTTATCAGGGAATATGTGGCGCGTGCTCAAACTTGCCAGGTATGATCCATTCCCGTGCATACCTGACACAGGTGTTTCAATGTCTGCGGGTGTAGGAGGGCCCTGAACGCACCACAAGCCTGAAACTCGGACATGACATCAGAGTGTGTGTGTTCCGCATTCCTGGAACACACACGTCAAACACGGACACAAACTTAACACACCTTCGCAGACACACACGGAGAATAAGCGTCCAGACCAGGATCAGGATCAGACCAGGACCTGGTCCATGGGTTAGACCGCTGAACATTAACGCTCAGAGCCGGAGGGGGAGCGAGAGGGCGGGGTGAGTCCAAGACGAAGAACCGGTCCATCATCCTGGGTCTACTCCAGCAACTACCACCGCCAATACAAGGTAACAAATATGAGGTTAATACCTGAGTTTATCAGTCTGAAACATGAGGATCATGTGTGAGTTTATCAGTCTGAAACATGGAGGTAAATATGTGAGTTTATCAGTCTGAAACATGAAGTAAATATGTGAGTTTATCAGCCTGAAACATGAAGTTAATATGTGAGTTTATCAGTCTGAAACATGAAGTAAATATGTGAGTTTATCAGTCTGAAACGTGAAGTTAATATGTGAGTTTATCAGTCTGAAACATGAAGTAAATATGTGAGTTTATCAGTCTGAAACATTAGGATATTCAGTGAGTTTATCAGTCTGAAACATGAAGTTAATATGTGAGTTTATCAGCCTGAAACATGAGGTTAATATGTGAGTTTATAAGCCTGAAACATGAAGTAAATATGTGAGTTTATCGGCCTGAAACATGAAGTAAATATGTGAGATTATCAGTCTGAAAAATGAAGTAAATATGTGAGTTTATCAGTCTGAAACATGAAGTTAATATGTGAGTTTATCAGTCAGAAACATGAAGTTAATATGTGAGTTTATCAGTCAGAAACATTAGGGTTAATATGTGAGTTTATCAGTCTGAAACATGATGTTATTCATAGAGTTTATCAGTCTGAAACATGAAGTTAATATGTGAGTTTATCAGCCTGAAACATGAGGATCATGTGTGAGTTTATCAGTCTGAAACATGAAGTTAATATGTGAGTTTATCAGTCTGAAACATAAAGTTTTTCAGTGAGTTTATCAGCCTGAAACATGAAGTAAATATGTGAGTTTATCAGCCTGAAACATGAAGTAAATATGTGAGATTATCAGTCTGAAACATAAAGTTTTTCAGTGAGTTTATCAGCCTGAAACATGAAGTAAATATGTGAGTTTATCAGTCTGAAACATAAAGTTTTTCAGTGAGTTTATCAGCCTGAAACATGAAGTAAATATGTGAGTTTATCAGTCTGAAACATTAAGTAAATATGTGAGTTCATCAGTCTGAAACATGAGGTTAATATGTGAGTTTATCAGCCTGAAACATGAGGTTAATATGTGAGTTTATCAGCCTGAAACATGAAGTTAAATATGTGAGTTTATCAGCCTGAAACATGAAGTTAAATATGTGAGTTTATCAGTCTGAAACATGAAGTAAATATGTGAGTTTATCAGTCTGAAACATTAGGTTAATATGTGAGATTATAAGTCTGAAACATGAAGTAAATATGTGAGTTTATCAGCCTGAAACATGAGGTTAATATGTGAGATTATCAGTCAGAAACATGAAGTTAATATGTGAGATTATCAGCCTTAAACATGAGGTTCATATGTGAGTTTATCAGTCAGAAACATGAAGTTAATATGTGAGATTATCAGTCTGAAACATGAGGTCAATATGTGAGTTTATCAGTCTGAAACATGAGGATAATATGTGAGTTTATCAGTCTGAAACATGAAGTTATTCAGTGAGTTTATAAGTCTGAAACATGAAGTTAATATGTGAGTTTATCAGTCTGAATCCTGAACTTAAATATGTGAGTTTATAAGTCTGAAACATGAAGTTAAATATGTGAGTTTATCAGTCTGAAACATGAACTTAATATGTGAGTTTATAAGCCTGAAACATGAAGTAAATATGTGAGTTTATAAGCCTGAAACATGAGGTTAGTATGTGAGTTTATCAGTCAGAAACATGAGGTTAATATGTGAGTTTATCAGCCTGAAACGTGAGGTATATATGTGAGTTTATCAGTCTGAAACATGAGGTAAATATGTGAGTTTATCAGTCAGAAACATGAAGTTAATATGTGAGTTTATCAGCCTGAAACATGAAGTTAAATATGTAAGTTTATCAGTCTGAAACATGAGGTTAATATTTGAGTTTATTAGCCTGAAACATGAAGTAAATATGTGAGTTTATCAGCCTGAAACGTGAGGTATATATGTGAGTTTATCAGTCTGAAACATGAAGTTAATATGTGAGTTTATCAGTCAGAAACATGAGGTTAATATGTGAGTTTATCAGTCAGAAACATGAGGTTAATATGTGAGTTTATCAGTCTGAAACATGAGGTTAATATGTGAGTTTATCAGTCTGAAACATGAAGTTAATATGTGAGTTTATCAGCCTGAAACATGAAGTAAATATGTGAGTTTATCAGTCTGAAACATGAGGTTAATATGTGAGTTTATAAGCCTGAAACATGAAGTAAATATGTGAGTTTATCAGCCTGAAACATGAAGTTAATATGTGAGATTATCAGTCTGAAACATGAGGTTAATATGTGAGTTTATCAGTCAGAAACATGAGGTTAATATGTGAGTTTATCAGTCTGAAACATGAAGTTAATATGTGAGTTTATCAGTCTGAAACATGAAGTTAATATGTGAGTTTATCAGCCTGAAACATGAAGTTAAATATGTGAGTTTATCAGTCAGAAACATGAAGTTAATATGTGAGTTTATCAGCCTGAAACATGAAGTTAAATATGTGAGTTTATCAGTCTGAAACATGAGGTTAATATGTGAGTTTATAAGCCTGAAACATGAAGTAAATATGTGAGTTTATCAGTCAGAAACATGAAGTTAATATGTGAGTTTATCAGTCAGAAACATGAGGTTAATATGTGAGTTTATCAGTCTGAAACATGAAGTTAATATGTGAGTTTATCAGTCTGAAACATGAGGTTAATATGTGAGTTTATCAGCCTGAAACATGAGATGAATATGTGAGTTTATCAGCCTGAAACATGAAGTAAATATGTGAGTTTATCAGTCTGAAACATGAGGTTAATATGTGAGTTTATCAGTCAGAAACATGAGGTTAATATGTGAGTTTTTCAGTCTGAAACATGAAGTTAATATGTGAGATTATCAGTCTGAAACATGAGGTTAATATGTGAGTTTATCAGTCTGAAACATGAAGTAACTTTGTGAGTTTATCAGTACTAAAAGAAGTTTTACATTTAAGTTTGGTGGCCTGAAACACGAGCTTGCTATCATATGTTTTTTTTAGTGTCAAAATGAGTTTGTTACCCTGTTTTTACTTTTTGTTTTGTACTTAATCTCATTTTTTATGTTTTCAGTGTTAAGATAAGAATTTTGTCGTGATTTGTTGTATCAGTGTTATTTCAATATCAATGTGTTATTTTTCTGTATTTAGGCAATTTTATAATTACATTATTTTCAGTATTGAAGGCAGAGTTTACATGATTTTCATGAAAATGCAAAATTTAGTTTTTACAGGAATAATCCTGCTCAATCCTCATCTCTGGGCCTCTGTACTTGTGCGTCAGTGTCTGTGTTTGCCCTTACAGACCCCCTCCTCATCTGTTTTGTTCATATGATGCTGGACTAGGGACGCTTCTAAGTGTAGACTGTATAATGAGTGGACATAATGACAGTCAGCTATCACTGAAGCCTCCAGCAGATGCCCCGCCCCCTGGTGTCTGGCTGCAATATAGGTCATAAGCCCCGCCCCCTGGTGTCTGAGTGCAGTATAGGTCATAAGCCCCGCCCCCTGGTGTCTGAGTGCAGTATAGGTCATAAGCCCCGCCTCCCCATGCATTCAGGATATAAGTCGGGAAAACTTGAAAAAATTACGGTACGTGGTAGAAATGTTCCTCTCATCTTTACTCTAAGGTAGTATGACGATGTAATTTGGCTGCATTGTGTTCAAGTCTTTTTTTTACTGAGAAGTTGGTTTCTCATTAGTTATTGGACGTTAAAAACCGTGTTATAAGTTATGTCTTACGATAGCTGACAGCTTAGTTTTTCTGGGTCAGTAGTTTTTATCGGAGATACAAGAAACATCGGGAAAGAGAGTCAAAAGGAGACTAAACCTTCCAAGGAAGATGAAATAAATATTTTTATTTCTCTTTTTTACTTGGCTCCACCAGAAATTCTCTACTGCGCAGACTCTGGCTGCACAATAGCGGCTAGAGAAACAGAGTTTTTTGGCTTCAAAATTGTAGAATGTTGACAGGCAGAGCCACGCTGTCCATTCTATATACAGTCAATGGTGTAGAGCAGGAGTTTTTATGGGTGATGACCAGCCAATCACAGCGCGCTCAGTGTGCATGTGACTCTGTGTGTTGTTGATAGTGAGTGGGAGAAGCTATCCTGAGTGGCTCTGATAGCAGCTGTAACACAGAGAAAGACTGATTCTATATCTACAGCGTGTCTCATTCACCTGCAGGAAGTCAGGTGTATGACTGTTGAGTTTCTCTCACATGATGCTGCAGGTGCACACAGGGCTGTTTTTACCATCCATGGTGTGTTTACGAAGCTGCCACTGTTTGCCATGATTTACGCTACAGTCAGGGGCAGTGAGCATGAACAGCTGCTGACACTGAGTCATAAAGGAGAAGACCAGTTTGTAAATAGGGAATTGAAACCCATCAACGATTTCTGCATACTTCATCTTTAAGATATCTTAAATATTAAAGTTTTTAATTATTTAGATGACCTAATTTTGTTTGTTTGTTTGTTTGATTAAGTATTAAGATCAGTAAAGTATATGTTTCATTTCAGTATTAACAGTATTAGTATTCATTTTTGTTTCAGTTTTAAGATGAGTTTAGTTTTCATTTTGTCTCAGTATTAAGTATTGAGTTACGTATGTTTTGTATTTTAGTATGAAGCTGAGTTTCATATTCAAATTTGTTTCAGTTTTAAGATGAGTTAGGTGTGTTTTGTATTTTAGTATGAAGCTGAGTTTCATATTCAAACTTGTCTCAGTATGAAGATGAGTTACGTATTTTTTGTATTTTAGTATGGCGATGAGTTTCGTATTCAAATTTGTTTCAGTTTTAAGATGAGTTTAGTATTCATTTTTTGCAGTATTGCTGCTGCATGTGGATTGAAATGAACATTCATTATAAATGTTCATGATTTCATTTAAACTGTAGTTATAACAGGCCCCTGTGCCCAAAGTGATAATGGGTTATGTAAAAGAAATTGTAGATTCATCTGAGGAGAATCCTCCACTCACTGTTTTTGGGTACCATACATTACCATACCATACATTAAGACACTATGTCCTGCTGAGGACTTTCTAAACGCTGTTTTTGTGTTTCTCACCTGTTTGCTACTTCAGTTTTCTTTCCCATGAACTGCAGAAAGAGCTCTAGGGTGACTTCATCACAACATTAACCGGTTAGACTGAGGATGAAGGAAGTTTTATGTGTACCTCTTGAGAACGAGCCAGAGTTTTTGTGAGTCACGTTATAGATGATGAAACAGCTGCTATGAGGAACTATGAATCACAGGTGGAGTGAAACCTGTGTATGTCCTTATGTGACAAAGACAAGAAGTGAGAAGGGGTGTGTGTGTGTGTGTGTGTGTATGTGTATGTGTATGTGTGTGTATGTGTGTGTGTGTGTGTGTGTGTGTGTGTGTGTGTGTGTGTGTGTGTGTGTGTGTGTGTGTGTGTGCCTGCACGTGCGTGCCTGCACGCGTGTGGAAAGGTCTGGGCTGCAGGCAGGTCTGTCTAATAGCTGCACTCATTTACTATGAAGCCACACTGTTGTAACAGGTGCAGCATGTATCTTGATTTCACAATCTGGATTGTCATTTTCCTCTTTGGCCAAGAGGACCCCACATCCATTCATTCCAAAAAGAGTTTCAACTGTGGACTCATCAGACCAGAGCAGACACTTTGCGAGTCCATTTCAGGCACAGGCCCAGAGATGCTGGCAGCGGCAGCTTTTGTGTGTGTTGTTGATGTCTGACTTTGTCTTTGCATGGTAGAGTTTGAACTGTCACTTGTAGATGTAGTGATGAACTGTGTTAACTGACAATGGTTTTCTGAAGTGTTCCTGAGCCCACGTGCTAACATCCTTTACACAATGATGTGGGTTTTTAATGCATGAGGGGTCAAAGGTCACGGCCATTCAATGTTGGTTTTGGGCCTTGCTACTTACATGCAGAGATTTCTCCAGATTCTCATCAGTTTGAACAATAAATGTCTTACTCCTTTAAATAAAGGTTTAAAAATTATTGCATTGTTTTTTTGCAGCGTTCCAATTTCAATGGAATTGAGGGGTATTGTAGAACCTGCAAATGTGTGTATTTGTGCGTTTCTATGTCTTATAACCTTGTGCTTATGTGTGTGTGTGTGTGTGTGTATGTACTTGTCTGTTTGTCTCTGTGTGTTTCCTGTCTGTGTAGTCAGCCTGTGCAGGGGTCAAAGCTCAGAAAATGAAAATGACAACGATGATGATACAATGAAGACTGTGATGTAACTGGTCGTCAGAGAGATCCAACATGGCCGTCTTCAAACCTGAGAATGTGGAAGACTTTTATGAGATGGGGGAAGTTCTGGGCAGGTGAGAGTGTTAAAGCTGCAGCTTTAAATATAGTAGCTGGATACTGAAAGCTAATGTCTACCTGTTGATTATCTGTTTATCAGGCTTAGTTCAGGAAGGTCGTGAATCTTTCAGCTTGTGATCAGAAATGTTTTATTGTTTTCAAGTGTTGATCATCAGATTAAGGTTATTCACTATAAATATAAACAACCTAATGTACATGAAGCTGCATATAATCCATGTTCCTTCTCTGACTTGTCCAGTGGACACTATGGCCAGGTACGGCAGGTGCGGGACCGTTCCACAGGGACTCTTTGGGCAGGGAAGTTCCTGAAGATCCGGAAAAGCCCGTGCAGTCTGTTGGGCCTGGAGCGGAGCAGCGTGGAGCGAGAGGTGGAGATTCTGCAGGCTGTCCAACACCCTAACATCGTAACGCTGCGAGATGTGTTTGAGAGCAAGGCTGAGGTGGTGCTGATCCAGGAGCTGTAAGTGTGTGTGTGGGAGTGTGTTCAGCCTGTAGCTTATCAGGACTATGAAACATATTTAAACTACAAGGACCATCCCATCTCTTAAACAAAGTGTTTAATACACTGCTCCTGTGTTGTCAAGACTAAACTAGAGGAAGGGCCCCCATTTCCTTCCAGCAAATGCAGGATGTTGAAATGCTGAGCATTGCATTTCAAAACTGACCTGACTGTCCTGCAAGCGTGTTGAAATTGTGAGCCCCATTTCAACATTAAGCACTTCCTAGCAGGAAAGGCACAATATTGAAATGCTGAGCTCCAACTCTTACCTTAACAACTCCACTGTTCCATTGGAGCAGTACTGAACCGGGTGACATCAGCAAATCCTATTTATTAAATCTCCGTCTTCAATGGACCTTCACCCCACCCGCCCATATGACACATCTTTGATATGAATGTAAAGAAGCAGGTTTCTGTCTAACACTTTTGAAGTCCAGCAGGACAAGGTCTTGTCGTATTTGATTTTAGTACAGGCATCCAGAGCATGTAAACGGAGCGGGAAGTGAGCGGCCAAATTTTTGAAAAGGGATTGTCTTTTTATGAATGTGGAAGCAGAGCGGGGGCGCTCCATTTTCACTCCTTTCTGCTCATATCAAGGGTTTGATGCATAGAGCTGCGGGTGTGAGCCGAATCTGTAGAAGCTCCTCTCTACACCTGCAGCTGGTTGTTGATACTTTAAGATCACTCATTCGCTCATGTCGCTGTTAGTCACAAAGAGATTCAGCCTCAGACAGATCATCCAATCATCATGCAGAAGCCGAGCGTCTGATGGGCGGGACAAAGCCCAGCATTTATCCAATGACCGTCTGGTTTCGTGCAGTGGAACAACTTTATGCTTCCACAGTGAATTCAGTAGACGCCCGTCGTCAGTCTGTGTGAATCACTGTGGAGCTGCGGAGATGAAGTAAAAGGAAGTCGTGTTGGTTTCCTGTGTTAAGTAGCTGATTTTCAACAGAAGATGAACACGTTCCAGGGCATAATGAAATACACACAGCAGTACACATTTCGCCCCTTTTTTTTTTACATTTTAGGGGAAGCTGAGATTTCCTTGCAGTCCTAGAGCAATTGCCACTGGACAGAACGTACAGGTTTACTGTTCAGTAAAAACAAAAGATGGATATAATATAGGAGACAGATAATGCGATTTCCTGGTGTCTATGTGCACAGATTCACAGTGGAATCTAAAAAGACACCTCTCTCGAAAACACGACAGTGAGCTACAGGAGCACTTAAATGAAAAAGAAAAAGGTAAAGTCATCTGAAAATAAATACTCAGGATGTAGATACATATAAAATATATTTAGGTTAAATATCAGCAAACAAGTGTTTTATTATCTCCCACTTATTTTGGGTCTAACCCTTGAATTAAAGATAGGTGAAATATTCGTTTGGAGCGAGAGCAGAGCGAGTGTGGAGCGGAGCGACACGCAGTCTTGGTTGAGTGTGGAGCGGTGGTGAGCGGAGCGGCATGGCGCGATCAAGAGCAGGCAGCGATGGTGGCAGACACCGTGGGGAGCGAGGAGTGGAAATTCTCGCCGCTCCGCTCCACTCACATCCTCTGCAGGCATCGAATTTGTCTTCAAAGACCTGTCTTGCTGTTCTTCATGAGGGAAAGACAGAAACCTTTACAAATGGATCCGGACCAGGTAACAAAGTTCCGCCCCGCTCCAATGGAGCAATGAAGATAAACTCGGTGACCTGGTTCAAAACCTTTTGTAAAGGTTTATAGTTTCTCACTAATGAAGTACAGCAGGACAAGGTCTTTGAAATAAAAAAGGTTCCTGCACTAAAATCAAAAACTACAAGTAGTGACGTAAAGCTGCTTTTATTGATTAGAAAAGATCAATTCATGATACTGAAAACAACTAAAAAAAGCAGTGCCACAGTTTTTACGGTATTTGATGATCAGCCACTGTGCAGGATGTGTTCATGTCACATGAACATGAACATTTCAGTTCAAGGATAAGTTTAAACATCAACCAGTTTATTCTTTTCATATGGTTTTATTTCTTTTTTGCAATAATAACTGATACTTGTATGTTTTGACTTGTGAAATCCTGTGTATGATTTCAGAGTGTGTGGAGGGGAGCTGTTTGACTTCATCGCTGAGAAAGAAAACCTTCTGGAAAGTGAAGCCATCGAATTCCTGAAACAGATTTTAGAGGCTCTGAGATTCATGCACAGCAAAAACATTGTGCACTTTGACCTCAAGGTATGATAAAGTCTCACCCCAAACTTTGAAGAGTACAACAGATCTGTAGACTAGGAAAGACAGGAAGTCAGGAAACCAAGGACAAGAAATCAACCTGAAGATTAGAGATTTACCTGTAGACAAGAAACTGACATGAGGATAAGAGAATGATCAAAAGACTATTTACTGACCTGAGGACCAAAGGCTGACCCAGTGCTGACTTGTGGACCTATTGCTACTTAAAGATATGTTTTATGGCCTACAGACGTGTCGAGTGAGGTGTGCGACTTGTTTTCTGAGGACAGGCTTTTTGACCTGAAGACTGGAGACTGGTCTGAGAACTTGAAACTGACCTGAGGACATGTTCACTGACCCTAAGACCTGTTATATAGTCTAAGGACTTGTTTACCTACCTGAAAACATGCTAACATATCTAATGGCCTGTTCCAGGAACTGAGGGACTGATGACTCATTTTCAAATGCAAAGAATCAAAGGTTTAGCACATAGTAAGTGCACTGACACAAGCTCTGAAATAGGCTCTGGTGATTTTACGTGTTGACTAATGCAACTCTCTGCTAGCAGGCCTCCCTACCCTCAACATTTAAACCTCTGCAGATGATCCAGAATGCAGCAGCACATCTGGTCTTTAACCAGCACAAAACAGCACGTCACCCCACTGTTAATACTGCTTCACTGACTTCCAGTGGCAACGCAGATCAAATTCAGAGCTCTTCTCCTGGCCTGTAAAACAATGATCAGAACAGCCCCTGTTTACCTGGAATCCCTTTTCCAGGTCTACAGTCCCTCTTGTCTGCTGTGCTCTATGAATTACCTTGTTCCATACGATCTGCAAAGTCCCTTTCGACCTTTAAGAGGCTTCTGGAGACCCTACCAATATGGGAGTTTTGGGGCTGATGCCGATACTGATGCTGGGGGCAAAAAAAGGCTGATACCCAATATATTGGCTGATATCCAATAAACCAGCCAATATCCCATATATCCGCTGATACATGAAATATGAACATTGATTTACACAGGATATATACTGTATATGAACACAAAATGTTGTCATTTCCAAAATATGATTCAAGACAAAGAAGCAGAGCACCAAAAAATGAAAACTAGGAACTTTAATTATAAAACTGTCAACATAAGAACTGTGAAACAACTGATAAACAATAAGACAAACGGGGCTAATACGGCAAAGTCGCCCTGCTAATTCATCAGTCCAGCTCTAGTCTAAAGACTCAGCTATCTGGAACATTTGGGTACTTAATCTGACTCTTCTTTGTCCTCAGGGGTAGAGTGAATCAGATGGTCTCAGACGTAACACGTAGTAAATGTTGAGAACTATTGAATGTTGTGGAATGCTTAAAATTTTGTTGGATATGACTTAAGATGGTTAGTTTTTAGCTACATTAACAACAACAAAAAAGAAATTAAGAGCGCCGATGGCAGCACCTGCAGCCAATGAACTTGTAGAACTTGTCACACTTGCTAAGATTTTTTCTTCAAGTCTTAATTCTTGCTTGTGATGTATGTTGCTTTTGACAAAAGCTTCTGATAAATAAAATTGAAGAATTGTAAAAGACTTGTTTACTGACCTAAGAAGGTGATTTTAGATGTTTGGACTTGTTAAATGATTTAGGGAAAAACCTTACTGAAGATAGAAAGTTTTTAATGACATGACACTTGTATCTGTTGAAAGCACTGACAAACTGACCTGAAAACTTTTTAACTTGAAAACTTGTTTCCTTATTAGCTGGCTTTACCTGAAGACTCCTTAACTGACATGAGGGGTTGTAAACTGACCTGACAACTTTTAAACAGTCTTAGGACATGTTTACTGACCTAAAGAATTGTAGTGTGACTTTAGAATATTTCAACTGACCCAAGGACTTCATCGCTGACGTGAGGATGTGTTTACTGACCTGAGGACCTGCTGTAGGACTTGTGGACCCTTTAACTGACCTGAGGACCTGCTTTAAGACTTGTGGACCCTTTAACTGACCTGAGGACCTGCTTTACGACTGATGGACCCTTTAACTGACCTGAGGACCTGCTTTAAGACTTGTGGACCCTTTAACTGACCCGAAAACCTGCTCTTAGACTTGTGGACCCTTTAACTGACCCGAAAACCTGCTCTTAGACTTGTGGACCCTTTAACTGACCTCAGGACCTGCTTTAAGACTTGTGGACCCTTTAAATGACCTGAGGACCTGCTTTAAGACTTGTGGACCCTTTGACTGACCTGAGGACCTGCTATAAGACTTGTGGAGTCCTTAACTGACCTGAGGACCTGCTATAAGACTTGTGGACTCTTTAACTGACCTGAGGACCTGCTTTAAGACTTGTGGACCCTTTAAATGACCCGAGGACCTGCTTTAAGACTTGTGGACCCTTTAAATGACCTGAGGACCTGCTTTAAGACTTGTGGACCCTTTAAATGACCTGAGGACCTGCTTTAAGACTTGTGGACCCTTTGACTGACCTGAGGACCTGCTATAAGACTTGTGGACTCCTTAACTGACCTGAGGACCTGCTATAAGATTTGTGAACTCTTTATCTGACCTGAGGACCTGCTATAAGACTTGTGGACTCCTTAACTGACCTGAAAACCTGCTCTTAGACTTGTGAACTCTTTAACTGACCTGAGGACCTGCTATAAGACTTGTTGACTCCTTAACTGTCCTGAGGACCTGCTATAAGACTTGTGGACTCCTTAACTGACCTGAGGACCTGCTCTTAGACTTGCGAACTCTTATACTGACTCTTGACTGACTTTTGGACCTGTTGGCACAGAAGCAGTCCTAACTTTCCTGGGAAATTGTTCATTGACCTGAGGACTTGTTAACTTTATGGAGGTGGGTTTTTCCTGACATGTGGTTTTGAAAAGTCATCACATGACCTGAGGACGACTATTCTGACCTGAGGACATGTGCACCATCCTTTGGCCTTGATCACTTAACCTAAGACTTGCTAACTGTGATTTGTGTTTGCAGCCAGAGAACATAATGCTGTCAGATAAGTCGTCTCATCCAATCATCAAACTGATTGACTTTGGTCTTGCTCAGCGTCTGCGTCAGGGGGAGGAGTTTAAGAGCACTAGTGGGACTCCACAGTACATCGGTAAGGACTGAAACCTTAAGTTTTACTACAAAAAAGTTTGGACATAATTATCTTATAACATGAGCTGCACATAAATACTCAGAAAATGTAATATGCATCAACATATTCAATGACAAAGATATGGTTCTGACACATTTTCAATCTTTAATACACAAACAATAACACACTATGGAGCTGGGCTTGAACCATCAGCCACTTCATTGAAAGATGATTTCACTGACCTTAGCACCGGTGCCGTTACTGACGTGTTAAGTTTGTATAAAACTGTGAATATTAGACTACTTGTGGTAATAAAACATTTTCCTCTTTAACAGCTTTAGTCTCTAGTCTCCACTTTCTAATCTACAGTCTCTGGTCTTCACTTTCTAATCCACAGTCTCTGGTCTTCACTTTCTAATCTACAGTCTCTGGTCTTTACTTTCTAATCTACAGTCTCAAGTCTCCTGGCACTTCGGCTGAGTCCCCAGTTTCTACTTTTTCCGGTCTGAGTCTTAACTTTCCAAAAACAAATCAACAGGTTTAGAAATGTATTTCTTCTCAAATTCTGAGGTAAAGATGTAGAAAAGATCAATTGTTTGGTGGTTACTGTACGGCTCTTCATAGATGTAGCAGCTGGAGTCTGTCAGGTCCAGAGTATCAGGCTGTTTACAGACCACTTAAAGGAATCTACAAAAGACAAGAGAGTTCACTGACTCCCTGGGAGATGCGTGGTCAGTCACTAGTTGTCAGTAACTAATGGTTTTTGTCTTTTTATTGTGGAGTCTCTGGTGTGGATTGTCTAGCCCCCTGTCTCAAGTCTGCTTCTCCAGTCTCTAGTCTCTGGTTTCTTATTTCCAGTCTTTGTTGTTCCATTCTTTTGTCTCTAGTCTCCAGTTTCCAGCCTCTCTTTTCTGATACGGCATCTCTAAATTCTAGTCTTGAGTCCCTAGTCTACAGTTCCTCGGCTGTGGTCTCTAGTGTCTAGTTTCTGATTTTAAAGTGTCTTTCCTCTCTTTCAGCCCCTGAGGTGATCAACTATGAACCTCTGAGTGCAGCTGCTGATATGTGGTGAGCTACGTACTCACATGCACACACTCACACACACAAACTCCCAGAGACGAGTCCAGACGTGCTATGATCTAAACTTCCAGCATTCACTCTGCAAATACTCTGCTTTTGGGGGTTGCTTTTGGTTTGGTTGCGCTGTGTGTCCTTGTACATAAGTGTGTCAAGGAAAAGACCAGCAGGTGGAGCAGTCTTTGACATTTTACCAGAGTTTCATGTTGATACTGACAGTCATTTAAGATAACACTCACTTTTCCCCACTGAAAGCAAAGAGTTCCCATTGGCTGCACAGAGAAAGCCTGGAGGAGGTGCCTGTATTAGTCACTGCTTCTATGATCAGTGACAAACACCTCTAACCCTACTTACCCCAAAGGCAAAAGACTCAGATTCCTGTTCTTAACAATCATCCTAGTTCACAATTATCTGTTCTAGCTTTTCCAGTAATTTGTGTTTCATTTCATTTTTTCCCTGCAGGAGCATTGGAGTCATCACCTACATACTGTGAGTGGTATGACTGTGTGTGTGTGTGCGTGTGTGTTTATGTGTGTTTGTGTAAGTGCGTGTTTGTGTGTTTTCTTTTCTTTACTCTGTGTTTCTCTGTCCTCAGTCTTAGCGGTTTGTCACCGTTTCAGGGTGACACAGATGAAGAGACCTTGAGGAACATCCTCGCCATGAAATACGAGTTCAATGAACGATTTTTCAGCACAACCAGCTCCATGGCCAAAGAATTTATCCAGAGACTGTTGGTTAAAGATCCCAAGTGAGTAGCTCCAGTCAACCCTCAGACTATTTCAATGATTACCATATGTAATACTGAATACTATTCACATATGAATTAAAACAAGGTGGGTGTGAGAGCAGAGAGGTGCTGAGAGGGTTTAATAAATAAAGGTGAGGTTTAAGCCCTGTCATGACTGTTATTACATTAATCATCAGGATTGAACTGTAGAAGTTGCTTTAACGAGGTTTTAAACACTTTCTCTGTTTATCTTAACTGGTATTAAAATGATGATCTGTTTTTCTTTATTTGTGTCTTTTTGTTTCAGAGAAAGAATGACTGCTGATGTCAGTCTCCATCATCCTTGGATTAAGGTGACTATTCTCTCTTTTAAACCTGATTCAAGGTGTTTTTTTCACCTGACTGTCCCTTGAAGATTATTTTGGAATGAATTAGGTTTTATGTTTTCTGAAAACTTCAGAAGTATCAGTCTGTTTCAGTTCCATCTTGATGAGAGGCCCCAGATCTAAATCCTGGCTCCACCAGGCTTCATCAGCCTTGGGCAGTTTTCTGATAAAGTTTTATCTCTGAGACTTGAATGACACTAGACATTCCCTGCTGTTTTTGTTCGTATTTTTTAATACGATCAAAAATCCATCTCTTTCAGCCTCTTACTCGCTCTCAGAAAGTAAAAAGGAATCGCTCATCGATCAATATGAAGAACTTTAAGAAGTTCAACGCCAGAAGGAAATGGAAGGTATGTCTTCAAATAACTTTGAAGTTTGAATTCCTAAAGGACGTCCATTTTCACAGCCTCGAATGAAAGAAGCCTGTTGACTTGCTCTGGATGGCATGTCACATTGCTCCCAAACAGCTGAAGTGGTCTGCTTTCTTCTTTGGATCCATTGAAGGGTGACCCCAAATATTCAGGATGATATATTTCATGATTTATAACATAGTAGATTTATATCTAAATACACATTTTCCTCACTGGGGTCTAAGTTAGTTGAGTGGGCATTTCCACACAGAAGGGTTTGTTTTTGTCATTAGTACTTCCTTTTTAACCCAGAATGCACTCTTGTTGTTAGAAGTACCTGAGTCAAGAGATTGGTGTTGAAGAAGAAATGGAGGGGTGAAGTGAAATCAGTGTTGATGACTTTTCCTCAGGCTCTCCTCACTCCTCATTCGTAGCCCTGTCGTGCTGCTGCAGTGACCACCTGATAAACTCCTACCACCCTCCTGAGCGTGTGCTGATCCTCCGTCCCCCTTCTCCATCCTCCTGTGACAAAGCTTTGACTCTGCTCTGTTCATGACTCTGCTGACAGTCTCCTTTCCAACTCTGGCTGCAAACTCTGGACACTACTTTATTTCTTCTTCAACCTCTGAATCTCTGGATCCTCCTGGTTTTCAGTCCTGAGATTTTGTTTCACCCCCTGAGCCCTTCTTGCAATCCAATGTTGACAAACTCCTTTCTGTTGAAGTGGTTGAAGTTCCACAGAGTCCTGGGGTCTGTTTCACAAAGCAGGTTTAGTGAAAACTCTGAGTCTATTAACCCTGAAATGAGGGAAACTGAGTTTTCTGTTTCACAAAGCGAGGTAACTCAAACAGAGAAAGAGGGGAAACTCTAACCTGTTTCACAGAGAGAAGGAACTCCAGCTGTCGGTCAGTTACCGTAGTAACAGACTCTGTGAAACTAACCTGGTCTGGACCAGGTTTTTGTCAATCAACCTGGAGTTTCTCTCTGTCTCCGCCCTCTTTCAACCACACACCATATTTGATTTCCTCATTCTTTCAGTCAGCGGGTGAGTTTTGGCGTAACGTGGTTCTGCTGTCTGTTATTTAAGAAACATACAAGTCGACTTTTGTCACAAACATAGCATGTCCTTTTGACAATGAACTCGTTGATGAAGGTGCAGCATTACTGCGCAGGGAAATTAATATTTTTAATATTTTTCAAGATTATCATCAGAGCGTGCAGAGATGTTCTGACATTTCCAGACAATTTTCTTTTTAAACTGTTTCACATCACAGTCCATCATTTACAGACACGGCCTAATTTGTCCTTACATTTGCAACATTACCAGCCGTAGTCATGCTCTCACATCCCAGCAGATATTGTCTATTGTGCTACAATTTTTTTGTATATGGCAGATTATTTTTTGTTTTGTTTTTTGTTTTAAATAATAATAATAATAATAATAATAATAATAATAATAATATCGGAGATACAAGGCAACTGTATGCAGGTTGTCAGAGGTGGAGGTGTTGGGCCACCACCCGTTTTACTGGGATCTGCTTCTTTCTGTTGGCTGAGTAAAAGTCTGTGTTAGTTTAAATAGGATTAATTATTTAACAGAACTTGATACATATGAAAAGACATTTATGTATGTAAACAGCATTATGTTTGAGATAAAACAACTGCACAGTCAAACAGCCACGTAATATTTATTTTACAATGTAAAACGTGATCAAAGTGAGGTAAACCTGTAAGATTATGTGGAGGTCTCACCTGTTTGAACAATGTTTATATATTTCATCTTAAGTTGCTGCCAAGTGCGTTACTCCCCCGCAGGATTGCACCTAAATAAAATAAATGAATGATCTACATTCAGCAGTTTTCCCTATAATTACTGTGATTGTTGGACTACATTTAAACTTACGTATTGACCAGAGCAGCGATGTTCTCTCACACCGTCTCCCTCTCTTTTGCAGCTGCTGTGGTGTTGCACTTTTTTGCTAAAATCATGTTAAAATTCTCTGTATGAGCGCGTTATGATTTCCAGTTCTTGCGGGGTAAAAAAAACGCCATCCTCCTCTTCCCCGTTGCCATGGTGACTCGTCAAATTGGGGCTCCACGAATGCTGTCTTACTAATACTCCAGGTGAAACTACTCCGAGTTGATCAAACAAACTCAAATCAGCTGTTGTGGAACAGAAAACTCAGAGTTTTCTATCTCAGAGGAGATCAACTCAGAGTTCAGGGTTTAACTCAGAGATTCTTGAACCTGCTTTGTGAAACTGACCCCTGAGATTGATCTGAGAGAGGTCGTAATCCTGACTGCCATTCAGAAGAAACTTGCAGAGATTATCAGTTGAAATGTGCGGCTCCTTTTCAAGTTTAACTTGTGTATGATGCTCAGATACTTCTTACAATGAGAATTCGTTTTGGATTGCAAAGGGAGTTCTAATGTCTTTAACCAACACTTCTATGTGGATTGAAATGTACATGCATCTAATTTATACTCTGATGAAGAAACTTTACATTTTAGATTATTATGTAATAAACCAAGAACTTTGTTGGGTCACTCTTTTATCTCAACAAGTAGCAAATAATGTATAATAACGATCTTCAGAACAATCCCAGTGATCCCACATAATTTGTTTTAATTTGAGTAATTTTAAAGATAGTTTCAAATTTAAGTTTTACAATCAAAGTACTTTATTTTAAGTTTAAAGACTTGACTTTTGTAGTCTCTCTATATTCTTCATGATATGAGTTTTCCCAATGACCTTCACACACAGTAGTCACGCTGAGCTTCACTACAACTGTTGTGACTCTGCTGAAGAATTGAAAGTGTAATGAAGGTCATTACTCTGTCGCTTTAACATCTGTTGAACTGTCTGTCCCCTCAGATGTCCTATAACATGGTGTGGATATGTAACCGGCTGGTTCGCCTCAAGCTGCTGTGCAAGAGTTCAGATCCAGACCCAGTCCAGGTGAGACCTAAGCAAACCTCAGCCCTCAGGTTACACAGGCGGGGAATGCATCATCAATGTAGCTACAGTGTTCAATTTAAGACAGTCGGGTTCAGAACTCAGGTGAAAGATCATCTGGTAATACTGTTGATGTCTAATCGAGGCTATGTGAAGCTTTGAACTTGTTTTTCAAAGCATGTCTCTTTTCTCGAGGCTTCATGGTTCAGTGCTGGAGAAGGACATCGAGTGACCAATAGAATGTAGTGCAGTCAGTACGTGTTTCTGGCTCATGGATTGTTCAGGGTTTGATTGGCCTGCACATTCCTATTTGATAATGCTAAACAATTGTATGATTTTAAGTGGATACACAAATAATAAGTGATTATAGTATGATAATTATGATACCAGTAATGATGATGACTACAAGTTGTGAACAAAGTTTCTTATTTAGCATGTCTGTTTGTATCCTTATGCTTCACTTACAATTTGTTTGATGAAATATTCAGGTATTTCTGCCATATTCAAGTTTCAAGATACTTTATTAATCATTTCACATGTTTAAGAGCAACATAATTACATTTCAGTTTGAAACATAAACAAAGACAGGAACATACACCAAGGGGGGGACAGGAGCGGGAGACGTGTGGGTCACCAGTGTGAGCAGCACCCTGTTTCATTAGATGAGAGAGAGAGTACAGAAGGCTGGGGAGGAGGGGGGAAAGCATAATACCAGACTAGGCTCCTAGGGGGGCACATTTTGGGATTAGGAAAAAAAAAACACCTCAGTACATAAGCAGAATGATATACCATTACAACAAAACTCAAAGACTGTATATATGGTCGGGGTAAGGGTGTTGGGGAGGGAGGTGTCAGGCACAGACACTTACAGGTGCACATGCAGCCTTGCTTGGATTCATGAGAAGTGTTCCTCAAACACACACTGATGTCATTTTCACAGGGGGCTGCAGCAAATACAGATTACATAGTGGGTTTTGACAAAGCATGTTATGGGTTTGTTGGTTATGGGGCTTCAGGTGAGTGGGCAAAGTGGCTGTGCTTTTCCAACTGGTTACAACCTTTTACTTATAACAGGCATGAAAACGGGTCAAGGATGAAAAAGATGAGAAGTACAAAAGCCCTTTAGGGGGATGATTTTGAATATTTTGCATTGAAAAGCATCAACCTGCTTCATTTTGAGAGAAAAATCAGGCAGAATTCAAAGACAGCCAGCTGTGAATGTCAGGGGTTGACATTAAGGTCAGTTTGAGGGCCAGTGGTAAATCAAATGTACTGGTCTCTCCACTTCAACTACTGACCCAGGAACATGACTTTAGGTTTGAAAAATGAACATTTTACTTTCAAAATTAGGCAAAGAAATAGTTTTGATGCAAAAGGAATCCATTAAAAACATTTTCTTATTCATGAAGTTCTTCATCTCAAAGGAACTTTAATGGGCCCATGTGTAGAATATTATTACATATCTGTCTTTATGTTCCACTGTTAAACTGTGTTAAGATGATATGATGTAGCTGGACCTAAACAATGCTGAGTCATCTCCTAATGCTATTAATGAGCTGATCTCCTGATCTCCTGTCTTGATGTGAAGTTTCAGAGAAGTCTGAACTGGCGCAGCGTCCAATCAGTGACTGTCATCTCATGTGTGTCAGTGAAAAAACTTTCGCAAAGGCAGCTTTTCTGTCACCTCCATTATCTCTCCTGCGAACTGTCTCTTCTCTCCTCTGAACACAATTATTATACAGCCTTCAATATGGCGGTTCAGGGTTATGGAGAAGAGAGGAGAGAGGAGACTGCAGTTTCACGCTTTGAGACACACCCTAAGTCACACACACATTTCCCATCAGGCCACCTCCTGAAAAGGGAAGGCTCCAGCAGCTAACGCTACAGTGTTCAAAATTGTTCATTCCATTTTGTAATGTGCTGATGTTTTTCCTGCAGAGGGACTGTGAAAGTGATGTGGAGGACGCAGAGAGCAAACCAGCATCTATGTTGCGACGAAGACTCAGCAGCAGCTCATAGAGACCAGGGAGTGAAGACCAAAAACTAAGAGGAGGGAGGAGAAGAAAAGCTGAGGAGGACAGGGAACAAAGCTCAGTGGTCTGAACAGATAGGAACTGAAGAAATGCTTCATAAATAATAAAGAAAATATCAATATATCAGCACACTGCCTTTTCTGAAAAACTCCTTAAGAGATTTCATTTTTTGCATAGTCATGCCCATATCTAATATACGCAAAACTTTGTATAATGATGTTGTTTTACTTGGGATTTTATTTTGGTTTTTTTTGTTGTTGTTGTTGTTTCTTTTGTTTGTTTGTTTTTTACAATGTTCTGTGTTTCTGTATCAGTTAGCTAATAAATCATAAATATCACAATAAAACATTTGACTGTTTCACGTCTGATTTCTGATTCTTGCTCATGAAAGATTTTACCCTTTATTCTGATAATATGCTTTAATTATTTACATGTTTTCAATAAAAAAGAATTAGTAGCAAGATGGTGGCAATCCCACTTGTTAGAGTTAATGACCTACATTGCTAACCAACTTGGATGTAGAAGCTGTCTCTATATCCAGGTTCTCCATGAGCTCTCCAGGTGAAAAAAGTCCCTCTTCATGTGATATTCACTGCCTTGACAGAAATAAAGTTGCCACCAAAAATAAGGTCACACAATTAAATATTTGGTCGGTCCTCCTTTAGCTCTGATTACAGCACACATTCACTGTGGTGTTGTTTGATTAAGATTCTGCAATGTCACAAGATTTATTTCCATCCAATGTTGCATTAATTTCTCACTGAGATCTTTTATTGATGATGGGAGAGTCTGACCACTGCACAAAGTCTTCTCCAGAACATCCCAAAGATTCTCAGTGGGGTTAAGGTCTGGACTCTGTGGGGGCCAATCCATGTGTGAAAATGATGTCTCATGCTCCCTGAACCACTCTTTCACTATTTGAGCCCCATGAATCCTGGCATTGTTATCTCAGAACATGCCTGTCTCATCAGGGAAGAAAAACTCCATTGATGGAAAAACCTGGTCATTCAGTATATTCAGGTAGTCAGCTGACCTCATTCTTTGGGAACATAATGTTGCTGAACCTGAGCAACTGCAGCAACCCCAGATCATAGCTCTGCCCCCTACAGGCTTGTACAGTAGGCACTAGGCATGATGGGTGCATCACTTCACCTGCCTCTCTTCTTACCCTGATGCATCCATCACTCTGGAACAGGGTAACTCTGGACTCATCAGACCACATGACCTTCTTCCATTGCTCCAGAGTCCAATCCAAGCTTCTTTTATTTTCTAGTTAGCCTGACTGATTAGCGTTTTTTTTAAGTCTACACAGCTGTTTAATCCCAATCCCTTGGGTTCACTTTGCATTGTGCTTGTGGAAATGCTCTTACTTTCACTATCAAACAAACTCCTGAGTTCTAATGTTGTTTTTCTTTGATTTGATTTGGTCAAATGTTTAAGAGATCACAGACGACAATCATTCAGGATTTTTTTCTGACCACATTTCATCCTGGAAAACGATGGTTCCCCTCCATCCTTCCAGGTTTTCATAAAGCGCAGGACAGTTCTTAACCCAATTGTAGTCGTTTCTGCATCAGTCTCTTTAGATGTTTTCTCTGCTTAATGCCAATGATTCAGCCCTTCTTAAACAGACTAACATCTTTTCTTCTTCTTTACTTTGAAATTTGTCAGAGGATTGTTATCAAAAGACTCTTTTGTGGAAAAATAATCATGTTTTCATGTTATTAAACTGACAACTTGTCTAAAGCCCAATAGGAATTGTTCCTAGACAAAGTACAGAGATACCACAGAACAAACTGGAACAAAATATGATTGGATAAAATAATGTTCAAAACCACATGCTCTTGTTAAGTATTGTTTTTCAATTTGTTCGAACTCTTGTCTCAAGGGTTTCAAGCTCACCTGTTTTTACCTCACCTGTTTGAGGGACACCTATAGGCTAAAGGACCCAAGGGGACACTGAGCCACTCTTGGGACCCAAGAGGAGGAAGAAAGAAGGAAGGAGAGAAGGGAAGGGATCATCAGAAAAAACTGAATATAAGTGAACAGAAACGTATCGACCCTTGTTGACCTCTCTGTATCGCGCATAGCTCCACCTGATGAATATACACACACAAAAACATGACAAGCACATCTCTTGTAATGGACAGAGATGAGAAAATGATGTTGCAACCACAGCACACTGGTCACCATCAGTGGTGTGCACAGACATTTTAAAGAAAAAAAAGACACATACAGCGCACATTGTGGCTCATGGGTGGACACTTAAGCATGGGTGTTGACTGGCACTAACGATGCAACTTAAGCATATGTTGTGCTCCTAAAAGGACACTTAAGACCATGTTTTGGTTCCCAAGAGGGCACATCAGAATGTGTTTTTCAACCATTTGGCCATGGGGGGTAGTCAGCCCTCTTGCTATTCCTGCCACCCATTTGTGAACAACACGGGCATTATACTTTCTAAGCTTCATCTAAGTTCAGAAATGGACTTTTTCTTTTGTTTTGTTTCCATGCATCAGTCTTTGAAAATTGCTCCTACAGTATTTGCTTAATTTAACTTTTTTCTTTAAGCTGATCCATAAATGAGCATTCTCTTTCTCAGATTCACCTGAGGTGTCACCATCAGGAGGTAAAACCAGGTAAAGCAGAGCACATGCAGCTGTACCTGTAGACTGTATAATAGATTATATCTCAGTTCTTTCACTATCACTGTTTATCAAATCTGTCACTGTATAAATCACTTTATAGTTCAATTCTTTGACTGCGTGTATACAAATGAGATAATAGGTTTAAAGTTCAGTATTTAAATAACACACTTCACTTATTGACCTCACATCAGACCCATTTTCCCTCTCAGGCTGAGACAGTCAATCCTGCAGCGAAGTAAAGTTTCCTCTTTAAATGTGAACTGCTTCCGAAAAAATGCTTTTGAATGTGTTTGGATAAAGAATACAGCATTTTGAACTCTGTTAACTGTACTGGAATACCTATTGCTGTAGGATCAATCATGCTAGCAATATACACTGCTGTAGAATAAACCCTGAGTTGATACTTCTCTAGAATGATCCATGTTTACATTTCCCATAGATTTTATTGTTGATGCTGATTAAATGATAAAGAGATGTCTCTACAGCTGCTGAATCTTACTATGCAGCATTTAAAATAAACAGCCTTCATATTTTAATGTATTGTGTATTCAATTTTAGTGTCAAAGAATAAATGGGATTGTTTATTATTGTTGAGTAGATTACAAGTGTAAGCAGAGGACTTAGTGATTACAACCAGGTGAACAGATGAAACCGTTTCATCCACTAGGTGGAGCCGAGCACTTAACACCAGTTACCAACGCTTAACAGGAAAACAGCTTTGTGGTGATGCAATGAGAAACAAGTTTGAGATTCATTCATTACCCCCCCCCCCCCAAGTGTGTGTGTGTGTGTGTGTGTGTGTGTGTGCTTCATCTCTTGTTCATGCAGTTGTTTCTATAGCCCCCTAAGGTGAGCTGCTGTCCAGGTGTGCCTGCTGTGTTCCCGCCCTGATTCATTCATAGAGTCTGTACAGTGGAAAGTATTTAAAGCTGCAGCTGCTCCTGGTGACTCACTCCTCAGTGTCTTTAGCCCCTGACTGTGACTCTCAGTTCAGACAGGTGGGTGAGAGACAGGTGAGGTCTCTTGAGATCAGAGCTGTGGTGAATCTGTGTGGTGAATCTGTGAGGTGAGCATCATGCTGTATTCTGCGGGTGGACTCTGCCTTCTTACGCTCCTGCTGCTGCTCTGCACGTGCAGTTCAGCTGTGAACAACAACGCCACAGAGTCCATGGACTCTGACCTGGTCCAGGTGTCTCAGGATGACCCAGTTCAGAAGGAGTCAAACCAGGCCAGGAACGGAGGGAGACAGTCACCTGATGCTGCTCACACAGGTGAGTCTGAACTCTGACAGCAGAGACAACAGTCTGCAGCAGGTCAGAGCTGAGACCTGACAGGTGCTGATGGGCAGATTTAAAAGGATTGAGGAAATACCTGAAATAATTAATTATAATTAGCTTTATTTGCAAATATAACTAAATTTCTAACATGAGTTACCCAAAGAGAAATCTGCAGAATCACTGAAAAGTTAGAGACATTTAACATAAACAATAAACACATATTCGTACACGTGTATACACTGTTTAACAAATTTACTTGACCACCTGTCAAAAATAAATAAATGAATAAATCCAGCAGCTTGAAGTCTTACATTTGAGCAGGGGTGAGGAATTTCAAAATGACTTTTTTTTTTTTTTTTTTTTTTAATTATTACATTATTTTTGAAATGGTTAAAAACCTGTATGACAAACAAAAAGACAAAGTGGGCATCTTCTAAGGGGAGGAAACAAAAAAAATGATAAGTATAAGCCTCATAATAATGAAAAGAAAATAAAGATAAAAAAAAGATGAAACTACCTAAACAGAGAAAAAAAAATCACATTGAGGCAGAAACCCCTTTTTCCTTAGCAATTCAATATGTAAGCAAAACCTCTTAGCTTTTCTCAAGCTCTCCACTTCACTGAAAATAAGTGAACTGGACAAGTTTTACTCCATGTCCAAAATGTTTGTTAGAAAGACCTATTAATTGGAATGACATTTATTGAGTCAATCAAAAATTGATCCAGATTAAATGAAAAATAATCCATTGCTGACTGTTTGAAAAGAGAACAACACTTAATGACAAAGGAAAGATGATTTTAATGTTCCTTGTGTTTGGCTGTTGATTCCTCTCAATATTTAGCAACAGATCAGTTGTGCTCATCCTAAAATAATGGTAAATATATGGACATATCCACACATATATGTGTGTACAAAATCATAGCCTTTAACGCACATATATACCTATACACATGCCCATACATACATACATACATACATACATACATACATACATACACTTACGGTCAAAAGTTTTTCCAGTTATTTTTTGCAATTCAAGTCACTCAAGTCCAATCAGTAGCTTGAAATGATACAACGGTAAGTGGTGAACTACCAGAGGGTAAAATAAAAAGTAAGGATACCCAAAACTGAAAAACAGAGAACATTTCAGAACAATAACACAAAATGGGTTAACAATTAATAGCTGTCCTGCAGCAACAGAGGGTGACCAAGCCTTAAAAAGCTGCTGCTACTAATTCCTACAGGTGTTCCAAGTTTGCTTGATTACTAACAAGCCCCTCTGTCAGCATAAAAGCAGTGTTTGATCACAATGTGGTACCATACCCTCGTGAGCATCAGTTGAACAGTATTGTACTGCAGAAAGTAGTGTGTTGCTACAGAAATGGCAAGAAAAAGGCAATTAACAGTGGAAGAGAGACAGACCATCATAACACTGAAAAATGTAGGTCTTTCCTACAGAGAAATTGCAAAGAAAGTCAAAGTGTCAGTGAGTACAGTTTCCTTCAGCATCAAAAGGAAGTCAGAAACTGGGGCAAACTTTGACAGGAAGAGGTCTGACAGACCCAAAGCCACAACTGAATCAGAGGACAAGTTTCTGAGAGTCAACAGTTTGCGTGATAGGCGGCTCACAGGACAACAGTTTAAAGCACAGCTTAATAGTGGTCGTAGTAAGCAAGTCTCTGTTTCAACTGTGAAGAGAAGACTTGGAGCTGCAGGTTTGACTGGATGAGTTGCAGCAAGAAAACCATTGCTAAGACGTCAGAATAAGACAAAGAGGCTTGTCTGGGCCAAGAAACACTGCCATTGGACGACTGAAGACTGGAAAAAGGTATTATGGACTGATGAATCAAAATGTGAAATCTTGGGTTCATCAGGATCTTTGTACGGCGTAGAGTAGGTGAAAGGATGCTTCCACAGTGTGTGGCTTCAACTGTCAAACATGGAGGAGGAAGTGTGATGGTCTGGGCTTGTTTTGCTGGATCCAGGGTTGGTGACTTGTTCAGAGTGAGAGGCACCCTGAACCAAAACGGCTACCACAGCATCCTGCAGCGCCATGCAATACCCTCTGGTATGTGTCTAGTTGGTCAGGGGTTCATCTTACAGCAAGATAATGACCCAAAACATAAGTCCAAGCTCTGCCAGAACTATCTTGTGAAAAAAGAACAAGCTGGTAAAGTTGAAAACATGGTGTGTTCAGCACAGTCTCCAGACTTAAACCCCATTGAGCTGGTTTGGGATGAAATGGACAGAAGAGTGAAAGCAAAGTAACCCACAAGTGCCACACATTTATGGGAACTTCTGCAACAGACATGGGAAGAAGTTTCTGAAGAATATTTGATTTCTATTGTAGAAAGAATGCCACGTGTGTGTTCAGCTGTTATATCTGCCAAAGGTGGCTACTTTGATGAGTCAACAGTTTAGAATACATTTTGGTCTATAAATTGATTCCATAATTTCTTTTTTGACTCCAATTGCTTATTTGTACTATGCTTTGACGTCTGAGTGCAATGAGACATTAAATGGCATAATTTTCAGTAAAAACACTGGAAAAATTGGGATGTTTTAAAACTTTTGACCAGTAGTGTACATACATACGTACATACATACATACATACACATCCTTTGAACCACATTTATACAGATATGCATATACTTTTATTCCTGCACGTTTTGTGTTATAAGTTTTGATGGAAAACCTTTGGATCTTGTGTGACAGATTACCACCCCTCTCACCATAACTCTCCCTCTGGGTCCACTGTTTTAAAGACTTGATTTGAGCCAGAACTGTGTAATACTCTGAGGAGTTGGAGGATAATGACGAATAACATACAACCACTAAAAAAAATTTATGTGCTCAAGATTGGAAGAAAAGCGTTATATTTCAGCAATACAAAAACAATCATGAGCTTTAATTTTTCCTGCCTCTTTTCTCCAACATAGCATTTGAGAATTCAAGAAAAGCAATTATAGTTGTATTTCAACATGAAAGACATAATTTTTTTTATGTAAGAGCTTACACATGTAGAGATATGAAAATATTTTGTTTATCAGCAGTTCACTATTAATCAAGGGCAGCAGTGGCAAACACTTAAAACTGTGTGGTTGTCTAATACATCTGCCAAGCACTGTACATCTGTTTATCTCTATATCATCAACAGACACAATCAAGGATCCTGACTAAAAATAAATTCAGCAGACATAGCTCAAATGGTCTTGATTGAAAAAGAGACGAGAGCTTGGTTTGTCAAGTCCCTCCATAGTCAAATCTGCAGTCCAAAGCAACAGCACTCAGAGTCTAAGGCACTCTTATCCATGGCAGTGTAAACCTCCCACAGTCTCACACTGTGGCATAAATCCAAACTTCTGAGTCTAAAGAAGTCTAAAAAAAAAAGGAGTCTGAACCTTTTGCTATTTTGGATTAAAGTAGTCTAAAACTATTAGTCCTGGACTTCATTAGTCCAACCCTAAAATCTAAACCCACAGTAATCTGAGCTGATAGCAGCCAAAGCCCATAACTTTGAAGCCTTCTCTTAATAAAGTAGAGAGTGTGCCTCCTGGACCCAGACTAGTAGATGATTCAAAAACTGAGGAGCCTGATAACTAAAGGCTCAGCTTTTTAGATAGCCGGTGTAGAGAAGCAAACACTGGAGATGCGCTCACTCTACCTGCACTGTGAAATGTAATTAGTTGGCCTTTAAAAAAAATCAGGAAACTGATTGCCTCAAATTTTCAAAGTCAAGTAGATAATTAATTTCAAGTTGTTAAAGCTGAAAATAACTTTGCTCCAACAACTCATGTCATTGCAGTAACCTAGAATGTAGTCAATGCAAAATCATTCCTCAGGCTGACCATGAGTGAGGAGGGCAGGCAGTGGACATGAGACCCTGCTGTACATGGGTATACTAAAAAGATTGCCCAGGCCACCTTTGTTTGGTGTAGACTGACTGTCTGCACTCCATGGTAAGCCATGGAGCATCCAGCTGTCAATGGCATAGACTGGACGTCAAGGAGATCAACAGATAATGTTATTTTCTTCTGTAGAACTCTCTATGAAAATTCCTGTGAACGTTTTGCATTAGCCTCTAATCTGAACAGGCATTTTCATCTGTCCACCAAAGTTGCCCATCATGTACTAAGTATAGAATTACAGTGTATGACTGTACGCTATGGACAAGTGCTAGCAGGGGATGTGGGTCTACACCATGGAGTGTAGACAGCCAGTCAACACAAGTGATGGTTCTTTGACACTCCAGGCTCCGTCACATTTGGGGTAGCACATGGGACAAATGTGTTAACCACTGTTCTGAAGCGTGATTTAATCACATGGCTTGTGACATCTAACACACTTAAGTGATGTTTGAAGCAGTTCAGTGCTCCACATGCCAACGAATCACTTGATTGGTTCACTCTGTCATGGAAACCACTTGGTGGGATCGAGTGCGCTCCAAGATAGGAGAACCCAAAGAACCTTTACAGTGTTTTCTCCTGATACGAACAGAAGTCTTGCTAAAATACTGGGCCAGCCACAAAACAGTGTACCAGAACTTTTACAAACACTTTCTGTGTATTCAAGCCCCATCTGAGCCGTGTGAAAGAGTTTTCTTTGAGGCAGAAATAATTTCAAAGAAAAGACAACAAATGAGTCTGAAAACTGTGGAGAAATCCTTGTTCATAAATGCCACACCAAGTCTAAGACAACAAATAGTTCAATGGTTTAGGTCACGCACAAAGGGGTCCACCTGTGATCTGATGGTGTGGGTTCAAGTCCAGCAGGACGTGCATCATATGTCTCCACTCTCTCCCCCTCCCTATTCTTTCCATTTTCCTCCCTTAACACAATAAAGGAATACTATATACACAAGAAGGCCCCAAAAATATTTTAAAAACAAAACAAAACATTAAAAGCTCATAAAGCAGTTACAAAGACAGTTTTTCAAGCTACAATCACTTGACCCACTCACTCATGAAGCTATTAACCAACAAACCCATGTCAAAATCCACAACATAACCTGTTTGTAATTTGCACAAGCCTAATGTGAAATTTATAGTACGTCTCATAGATATAGAAGAAACGCTGAAACATTTTATTATACAAATTATAAGTGAATCATACATAGGGGTACAGATATACCAAATAAGAGACATGATCTACAATACTTGTTGTCACTATTATTACTAAGTATCATTATATTATATGATGATTAATTCATATCAGTGTATCCACTTGAAACCATGCAATCATTTGGAGATATCAAATGGAAATGTGCAGACGAATCAAATTCTAAACAATCCATGAACCATGACATATGTTGATAGAACTCAGTTCTTTCAGCCTTAATAACTTTTAAGTAAAGATCTACTTTACTTGGGAATTTTCAGGCAATCATTTTCCTGAGTTTTTTCAAGTAGAGTCAACAAAAGAAAGTTGTCTTTACTAAGTTTAGGTGAGTGAACTCAACAGTGTTCTAAAATAAGGTAACTTTTGGTTTTTAGTAAGATTTACTATTACATTTTACAGTGTGGTTCAAATTAGTGCTCCAGTAGATAGGAGTTTAGATAGAATAGAATGCCTTCATTGTCATTATACAATAGTACAATGAAATTAAAAAAAAACAAAAAACAAAAAAAACCTCCTAATTTCATTGAACCTGTTTCTGTTTCTGTGTCTCAGGTCTGGACCAAAGCGATGTGGACTGCAGAGAACTCCGGTCTACAAAGTACATCTCAGATGGTCAGTGCACCAGTCACAACCCCATCAAAGAACTGGTCTGTGCTGGAGAATGTCTGCCTGCCCACCTGCTGCCAAACTGGATTGGTGGCGGATCATACAACACAAGGTACTGGAGCCATCACGACCCTCAGGAGTGGCGCTGCGTCATCGACAGGACCAGGACTCAGCGGATAAGACTTCAGTGTGAGGATGGCTCTTCCAGGACCTACAAGATCAATGTGGTGACATCCTGCAAGTGCAAGAGGTACTCCAGAGACCAGAACAAGTCAGGACACAAGACCACGTCAGTCCACAAACAGAGGAAGAGTCAGAGGAAGGCTGCCCCCCCTCAAGACCTGACCCAGACACAATCTGAAATCTGAGACTAAACCTATGGTTCCCATCTTCTTCATTTATATCAGGGTGCAGTTAACTATAGGAAAGCTGTGGTAAACTGTGGTAAAGATGTCATAATCTGTGAACTGTAGTAAATTCTGTGGTCAATCTGTGGTAAATAATTACATCTGTAGTTAACCTCTTATGCTCCATGGGAGCGTCAGCAACCTGTTTGCCATTCCTCTGACCTCATCAAAGTATAAAGACGAACACCTTTTACAAGCATCGGGACCCATACTGTGTTAGAAAGCTTAGGTTCTTTACATTTGAGCTGCTACGTTTTACAGTTAACTTGACCGACAAACATGTCATTTGTGAAAGAATCACTCTGATCATGATCACAACAACTGGGACGTCCTACCTGTTTGGGGTCATTACGTCACATCCTGACGCCCGTACCCTGAATATTCACTCTCCTTTCCACCAGAGGAATCCAGAGTTCAAACATATCAAAAGTGTTGTTTCATCAAATTATTCCATGTGGAATTACCTAGAAAGCTCAAATTCACCCAGATGTAGATGACAAGGTGTAGATGTGATTGCTTTTTGTCTGACATGAAGCATCTTGAAGTTGAAGATGTTAAAAAATTACTGATAAGTGAAGAGGAAAAAAACTATTTCAGCTGCATGTATCCTGATGTGGACTTTAGCCACATATAAAAATGTGATATTTTCTGAAACTAGAGACTTTAATCTTTCAAATGAGGAGTCACTGATGAATTTTGACCTAAGGGTTCTACAGTTATAAGCTCTAAAACAAAGCATGGTAAATAGGCCAGAATTGGGGGGGGGGGGGGGTAAGCGGTTCATTGTATGAAATTGTAGTAAACTGGTTACCTATATTTAACTATGCTGAAGCTTTAGATTGAAGTAGATCATGGTTTAAGCTGTCCTAAACTATTAAAGCTGTCATTAACTGGAGTAAACTCATGTAAACTGGACTTAACGCAAGTTAACTGTAGTTAACAGTGATGAAGCTGTAGTTTTAGAGCTTAGTGGATAAAACCTCAGTGCCAGGACAACACTTTCAGGACCCTTTGGATCATCGCTGTGATGTCCTGCAAGAGGAACTCCAGAGACCAGAACAAGTCAGGACACAAGACCATGACGGTCCACAAACCGAGGAAGAGTTAAAGGAAGGCCACACCCCCTGATGACCTGACACGGACACAGTGCCACACAAAACTGAGACTAAACCTGTAGTTTCCACACCCTTCATTTAGTATCAAAGTGTAGTAAACTTTGTACTGTAGGCTCTTACCGGGTAATCTTTGTACTTTGTACTGCAATAAGTCATGGCCCTGGGGGGCTGAGAATTTGTAAAATAAAAGAGCAGCAAAATGTCCAGTTCTGACTACCACTTAATCATCATAAACTGTTGTAACCTTAAGTTAAGTTAGATAGTGATTGACCTTAAATCTACTCTATAGAGCTCATGGATATAGATAGAGTGTAATTAAAGTGTAGTTCACGGTAGGAAAGCTGCAAAAACTGTAGTGACCACTATTAGGGCTGGTAAACAGTGGTTAAGTGTTTTAAACTGTAGCAAACCGTGGTTAACTGTGGTAAACTGGTATTAGGCTGTGTTAAAGCTGTTGTTAAGAATTATTAAGTGTGGGAAACTTTAGTATAGCTGTCCTTAACTGTAGTGAAACTGTAGTAAAGACAATGAGGGTCTAGTATGCTGTATTAAAGCATTTGAAATTGAAGCAAACTGTGGGAAACTGTACATTGTAGGGACCATTGGTAAAGGTGTAGAAAAGCTGTCATAAATGGTTATTGTAAAGTAGCTGTAGTAAACTTTGGTAACACTGTGTGACTTATTGTAAATTGGGATTTTTTGCATTTATTTTTGTTTTTTTTAAGCATGTAAATTGGCTGACATGTTATCTTATAAATTAAAGACAACAGTAAAACTGCTATCCTCTTTCTTTTGTTTGGGTATGTAAATCGCCAATGAAGGGGGGCATCGTGTATAATCTCACTTTGGACGCCACGTTGAGTAGGGCTGGCTCTTGTGAACTGTGGTCACAGACTGTGATTTGTGGAAGCGTGACTGAACCCATGCAGTGATCTCCACTACAGAGTCATGTCTGCTTTTAATGCAATGCTTCTGGAGAGCTGTAGACTGGTATAGCAGGCTGGCAGACAGTGGAATATTTGAAAAATAAGCAAATAAAGAAAAAAAGACAAGGATAAAAAAGTATCTGGTACTGCTGTTGTATTGAAGCAGTGTAAAGCTGTCAATAACTGTTAAAAACTGCTAAAGCTGTAGTTAGCTGAGGTTAGCTGAATGAATATGTATTTGTTGATGTTAACTTAGTCAGCTTTGGTAAAAAGCTGCAGAAAAGAAGCAGTTCAGTTTTATGTCTGTGGGCCAGTCTACTAAATTGGCTAAAATGTCTGCCCAAAAATGAAAATCATTTTTAAAAAAAACAAAAAAACAAAACAAAACAATGAAGTGTTCAGACCTTGCATACAGTCTAACATCATGTTTTGATCTCTTTTATCACAAGAAATTACTCAGGCTAAGACAGGCTACCCTTAAATTGAATCTATAAAATGCTCGATCATATGTCACATTCTATCGGAAGATGGCTGTCCCAACCAGCTCCTTCATTGTTGCTGTGTGGGCTTAAATTTGACGCAGGCATACTTGGGTAAACGGCTACACATGCAGTCACATAATGATGTTCATGATGACGCAATGACGTGGTTCCAACTTAGTGCTCTCCTGATGGAAAACCAAACCTGTTCTTTTGAAGCATGTGACTAAAAAACTAAGCAGTGACACTAGCACCCAACAAACACCTGGTTCTTTTGATGGAAAAGGAGAATGAGGTTTAGTTTACATGACATTTCACCCAAAAATGCAAAACAATAACAAAAAAAAAAGAAGAAAGGAAACAAAAGAAAAGAACTCCTTTAAAAAAATAAATCTGCATTTACACAGATTCACTGGGGGACTGAAAATGTTGTAGTGTGCATGCCATACCTGTGGATAGCACTATCATTGTAGTAGCCGTATAAGTTTGTATTTTAGGTTGGCTAAACTGCTGTTTAAATGTAAAGCAGAGACTGAAACAGCAGTACCTTTGCGTTTCACCCTAAAACCATTGTCGTGTAAACAGGGCTGAGTGACAGACCGTGACCCTCAGACGGTAAGGTGATGTTACTGAACCTGAAGCAGGTTGTGGCTTCAAAGGACCATAACACATAAGGCTTTATCAACTAAGATCACAAATTATGAGCTTTAAATTGCATATGCAAACTAAAAAAAAAAACATATGGTATTAGTGGGCTTCTAATGTTACTGTCATGACGAGGAGATCCCACTGAGATGTTTTCTCTACGGCACAGTGGGGGGTGGGGGTGGGGGGTGGGGGGGGGTCGTGTGAATCATGATCTGCTTTTTCCTTCAATTAAATTTATGCAGGGGCATCAAACGGCTTTATGGAGATGTTGCAGGGGGCGTCCTTCATGACTGAGGGCCCTAGTCTGTCTGCTAATAACTGGATTTTCAACAGGACAATGCTGCAGTTCACAATGTCCACCTGACAAAGGACTTCTTCTTCTTGTTCTTCCAGAGGAATAATCTCACTCTGATGGAGCATCCTGCATGTTCCCCTGATCTAAATCACAGTGAGAACATTATGGGATGGATGGAGAGGGAAGTTCACAAAAATGGATGTCAGTTCCAGACAGTGGATGCCAAACATGAAGCATCTTCACCACTTGGAGCAACATTCACACGAGCCTCCTGGAAACACTGGTATCTAGCATGTCCTCTCTGATTGAATAGATTTGATCTGAAAGGAGATTTTAACAGAACCATGAGATGACAGAGAGGACCAGACAGGTGTCAGTGATGAAACAGGTGCTGGATGATCAAATTTGTCATTATCTCTGCAATGATCCACAGGCTGACGGGCTTTATGTGAAAACACTCTACATCCTGGAGTCTCATATTTACAGGCAGAACTGTTGGTCTTTGAACCCAACAGTCTACGGCGTGCACACTGAAAGGATTATGCTTAACACCTGAGTCCTAAAGTTTCAAGCGGAAACACCTTGAGTCAGGAAGTGAAGCTGTAACAATTCCAACCAGAACAAGCAGCAGTAAATCTCTCTGGGGTTTGATTGTGTCTCTGTTGGATACAAAGCTGTGTACCCAAAGTGTTAATCTTCCTTTTCCTCCTGCATGAATCAGAGCAGCAGGACAGTTTGTTTCATTCTTCACTTCAAAGAGAGGCTGCAGCCACATGAAACGCTGCAGAAATTCTTCTTCTGCAAACATGCAGCAAAAAAACAAAACAGAGAAATACAAAGGGCGTCCCTAGGCCTGGAGCAGTGAAAGGTTTCTGATGCTGGATGTCTGTCTTCATGTGTGCTGTGCAGTCAAAAGCCTCAAACAGTCAAAGAGAGGTTAATCTCTGTGCTGCAGACACACCTGTGCTTCTCTTTCAGACAGGATGTTAGAGGAGAAACAGTGAGAGAACCCTTCACAGACAAAGACAGGCAGAAATCACATGCCCCCTCCCCCGTCCTCTCTCTCTCTGTCTATTTATAGAGGAAGGAAGACCACATCTATAGTGTATTATGAGGGCAGTCATAGTGAATTAAAATGCTCATCATAATCAATTATAAATCATTATGACCACACTCATCATACTTAATAATTCACTTTATCAAGTTGTGACTTATTATTAACAATATTATGATGACTTATAAATTCAAGGGTCTTATGAGAGCTCTTAACTGGCTATAGACTACAGGCTGACTGATTGGGCCTATGATACAATATGACTACGCATATACACACACCTATACACACACCTCAACAATCAACTGTATTAAGAACTCATAAGATTCTGTTGTACTCTATGAAGGGTTATAGGTTATCATTGTATGCTTTAGGTAAAGTGAAGTCTGTGTGGATGCACCTATAATGCAAGACACCTCATCATGATGTTTCACTGTTGGTGTTAAGTAAAGGGTAACACATCTGCATTCATTTAAAAGAATCTATGCTGGACCATAAGGTCGTGTGTCAGATAGTACAATAAAAGGAAATTGGTTAAGGCTTGTCTGCTTTAGGAGTATAACATTAAAATCAGGTTTTAACCTGTAGAGGGTACTCCACATGTATATTTTGAACACAAAATGTAGTTTTTTGACTGTATGCACCAAAATTTCACCTGAAATGGTTTTCACTTCACAGCTGTGCCTTATCAGGGTTAATTAGTGGAATTTCTTGCTTCATCAATGGGCTTGGGACCATCAGTTGTGTTGTGCAGCAGTCAGGTTAATACCCAGCCGACAACTGTTAAAATTCATATTATGGCTATATATATATACACTACCAGTCAAAAGTTTAAGCACACCCCAATTTTTCCAGTTATTTTTTGCAATTCAAGTCACTCAAGTCCAGTCAGTAGCTTGAAATGATACAACGGTAAGTGGTGAACTACCAGAGGGTAAAATAAAAAGCAAGGTTACCCAAAACTGAAAAACAGAGAACATTTCAAAACAATAACACAAAATGGGTTAATTGATAGCTGTCCTGCAGCAACGGAGGGTGACCAAGAAACACTGCCATTGGACTACTGAACAGTGTTGTGACATTCAGGAACGAACCGGTTCTTTTGAACGGCTCGTTAATATGAACGATAGGAACCGAGTCGCAGCTGGGATCCGTTCACCCCCCCCCCCCCATCCCATTGTGAATTCTGTTTCACAATGATAGGGTTAGTCAAGTGGCCATCCTAGTCTCCTGACCTCAATATCGTTGAGCCACTCTGGGGAGATATCAAACCTGCAGTTCATGCAAGACAGCTCAAGAATTTACAGGACCTGGCATTTTGCCAAGAAGAATGGCCAGTTTTACCATATATATATATATAAACATATATCATATTAATTTGAATGTTAGAACAAAGGAATTGGAATAAGCCACAAACAACTTTGAAATTCACTTCCCATTTGGAAAAATACCAGCCCTGATTACCCGGAGCTTTCTTGTGTTTCTTTAAGGATACAGCATTAACCATCCACACACACTGCCTGCAGACAGTCCATCATAAAAGCTGCTGTGTTTGTTCCTCAGCAGGTGTAAGGTGTCAAGACAGAAAGCAGCTCTCAATACTGCCTCTGATGACCTCACCCTCTGGAAACCTCCATTAGCAGTAACTTGCTCTGAAATTACAGCTCAGAGGCCTGTAAGAGCCAAAATACAAACTCAAATTTAGACCTACTCCCTTAGAGAAGCATCATCCTGCTCCACAGGACAGAAAGTTACAAGCTTGACTGAAACCTGGCTGTGTGAGGGTGAATATCTCAGTTAAAACGAGTCCACTCCTCCCAGTCATCTTAAAAGGAACCCTGGCTACCAGAACGTCATTTTCCTAAATGATCAGTGTTTTTACCAGCTACATAAGAACAATAATAAAATCTCTCAAAATATCTTAGTTTGTATAAAATTTGAAAAAATATTGTCACCTGTAGGCCGCCATTGTTGTTTACACCGCAATAACGTCTGGGTAGTGATGTCATATGGTTGCACCGGGCTCGAGCTCATGCAGGATCATATAAGTCCTGGAGCGGACTTCAGTGGTTTCCAGAGGAAGTTTTGTGGGTTTGTGTTGGAAAATAGTCGGCACAGCATTTGGCTTTAGTCTCCGTTTATAATGACCCACACCTGTCAGCTCTTTCATCAGCATGGGCCGGCTAAATGCAGCAAATGCTTCTGGAGAGAAGAGGCCAGAACATAGCTGCGGCTCCATGGGAAGTTGTTTACGCCCACATGCCATTTCCCACAACTTCCTTCTTTTCTTGTCTTTTGGGAAGCTGTGCAGACTAACATCAGTCTCCTTGTTTCCTTTGGACTGAAAAGTGCACCCAAAAGCAGCCACATGTGGCATTATTATGTTTTTTTCCCTCCTCAAACCTCGTGACTTACGGCCACTAGTAGTGAGTAAACGGCCAAATCCAGATGCTCGGCACCAAGCAACCAATCTACGTCATCAACCCAGAATGCATTGCGGCAGTAGAACAATGGCTGCACCCGAAGGATAGAAACTGTTTTAAACTGTATTTTTTTAAAAGAAAACCAATTTGTTTTGTATTTTAACAACTAATTCTACTTTGAGACAAACATTAAAGCATATTCATGCCCATCAGTCTTCACAGTCTGGCTTTTAATACCCACATCCCTCGACTCACTGGCCAAGGGGGTTTATTATGAGGGAACACTCCATAAACGTTCATTGTTATGCAGATGATACTCAGCTGTACCTTTCTATGAAGCCAAGAGAAACTAGCCAGTTAGCTAAACTTGAATTGTGTTTAAAAGATGTCAGGGCTTGGATGAGTCGAAATTTCTTACTGTTGAACTCGGAGAAAACTGAAGTTATTGTTGTTGGACCTAAACAGCTTAGGGAGGCTCTTTCTGATCAGTTAGGTCTTTAGAAAGCATCAGTGTTGGATCTAGCAGTACAGTTAGGAATCTTGGGGTTCTTTTTGATCAGGATTTGTCTTTTAACTCGCATATTCAGCAGACCAAGAGAACAGCATATTTTCATCTTCGTAACATTAGGAAAATCAGGCACTTCTTGTCTCAGAGCGATGCGGAGAAACTAGTCCATGCTTTGGTCTCCTCTAGGTTAGATTACTGTAACTCTCTTTTATCAGGCTGCTCTAAAAAGTCTATTAGGACCCTTCAGTTAGTTCAGAACGCTGCAGCTCGGATATTGACAGGAACCAGGAGGAGAGAACACATTTCTCCAGTATTGGCTTCTCTACACTGGTTACCTGTGAAATCTAGAAAAGAATTTAAAATTCTCCTCCTGGCCTATAAAGCTCTAAATAACATTGGGCCGTCCTATCTTAAACAGCTTATAGTTCCATATTATCCGTCTAGGTCGCTGCGCTCTCAGCATGCAGGCCTGCTGACTGTGCCTGTGGTCTCTAAAAGTAGTATGGGAGGTCGAGCCTTTAGTTATCAGGCTCCTCTTCTCTGGAACAACTTACCAGTCGAGGTCCATGGGTCAGACACCCTCGTGATTTTTTAGCAGCAGACTTAAAACTTTCCATTTTGACAAAGCTTATAGTGCTGAATCAGGCCTGAACCAGCTCTTAGTTATGCTGCTATAGGTCTAGACCAGGGGTCGGCAACCCGCGGCTCTTTCACCCTGAAGCTGCGGCTCCAGGTGGCTTGGGAAAATTGCAGGGCTCAATGTTACAACTGGCCCAGATACGCAACTCACAGATACCAGGCAGACTGAGCTCTCCCTGGCCCGCTCGGGCCACTTGAAACAGTGGTTTTCAACATAAACACATGATCACGACATTCCCATACGATAGCACACAGTTATTTTGTCAGTTATTAGCGTGAAACTGTGTCTTTTTGACTGCTTCTGCAAACATTTCATGTCTGTTTCTCTACATTTCCATAACATGCACCGCTGCGCAAGAACACGTTCATCATTTGTTCAGAATCAGAGGGTGGAGAGACTGAGGGAGGGGGTTGGCAGCAACAGGGGAGAGTTAAGGCTCAAAGAGAGTGGGATGAGGTGCCTGAAAGGCAGAGGAGAACAAAAACCCCTGAAGAACTCGTGGTGCTGCTCAGAGTCAAGGGAGCTAAACCAGGGGATGCAGGATTTAAAGCAGTTAATCCTTTACACATTGATACGTCCTTGCACAGTCAGATTGGCAAGGGGTATGTGGGCAAGACACTGTTCAATGGGGTTTTGAAAGTGAGCTGCTTTAACAGAAAACAGTATGAAGATGCTAAGAGGTTGGGGAAAGTTGTGGCTAAAGTGGAGAGAGTAGAGACAACTCCAATGGGGACTCAGGGGAGTAAGGGAGTGGTTTATGGAACGTTTGCTGGTCTGTCAGAACAGGACATTCTGGAAAACCTAAGAGGTGGGGAGGTAGTGGCTGTAAGGAGATTTAAGAACAGGGAGGAAGCCCGGGGGGACCCACCAGTCCTACTGACATTTAAAGACACGCAACTACCAGGGAGAGTGTATCTAGGGGCTATGGCATATCAGGTTAGGGAGTATGTAAGACCTCCACTTAGATGCTACAACTGTCAAAGGTATGGGCACATTGCAGACTCCTGTCGAGGTAAAAAAAGGTGTGCGAAGTGTGGTGGGGAACATGGAATAAGGGAGTGTGAAGCAGACAGGCCTAAATGCCCTAACTGTGGGGGGGGACCATGGAGCAGCTTCTGGGGGATGTGAGCACACCATCAAGGCCAGGCAGGTGCAGGCTGTACAGGAGAGAGATAAAGTGTCTTATGCTGAAGCAGTCAAGACTGTTGCAAGGGAGCACAGAGAAGAGAGGAGGGGGACAGTAATGCAAGGAAATTCAAGAGCAGAGCCAATCAGCCTTCCAGTAGACATGCTGGTATTGAGTAAGGAGTCATTTCTGTCATTTGTAGTTGAGGTATTAGCAGCATCAAGACGAATCTTTGCATCCAAAACGGCTAATAGCTCAGATATCATTCGGGAAGTAGTAGGGGCAGCTGAGAAATTCCTCGGAGAGAAACAGGGACCAGAAAAGTTATACCAACACATGTCAGAGGTGCGGAAAAAAATACAGAAGCAGAGGGAGGAAAGAGAGGGGGAAGAAGACATAGCTGACTATGGGGAAGGATGATTTTTGAAATGTTTTGTGTTCTTCAACGGAATGCCAGGAGTTCAATGAGAAACGGACAGGAATTAAAGAAGTTTGTTTATAGTTTTGAGGATAAACCAGAGATGATCTGTATTCAGGAGACATGGTTGAGACCATGTTTAGATTATGTAATTCCAGGATATGAGAGCTTGAGACAGGATAGGGCAGAAACAGTAGGTAGGGAAGCAGTTGGTGTTGACAGAACTCATGGAGGTTGTGCAACTTTTATTAAGAATGGGCTACAGTACAGGAGAGTGGGAGTGATGGAAAATCTTGAATGTGTTGCTGTGGAGGTGTGGGATAGTCTGAGTTTAAGGGATAGTGCCAGTTGTAGGGAATATGAGAATGATGTAGGAAATCATATCGAGGGTGAGAATAGAAGGGTGGACAGTAACAACAGAAAGAGTATCACTGTGATTAATTTTTATAATCCTTGCAATCCTTTGGCTATGTCAGACTTTGATGAAATAATGGAAAAGGTAAGGCAACCAATAATATGGGCTGGAGATTTTAATGCACATAACCCATTATGGGGTAGGGCTTCCCCTAGTCTAGCTAGAGTTGGACAGTGGGATGTAATGGAAACAAATAACATAGGTAGTGACCATTATCCAATTCTAAGTAGATTTTGGGGAGAATTAAGAAGGGAAGAGGTAGAGAGGATACCCAGATATAACTTTTCTCGGGCAGACTGGGATAAGTTTCAGGAGAAGACAAAGTGCCTAGTTGGAGAAATTGATAATGAAGGTTCAGTGGATGGGTGGAATCATAGCATCACTTTAATGATTCATAAAGCAGCCTGTGGGGCCATCCCTGTGACACAGGAACCTAAAGACAGAGTATGTGTGCCGTGGTGGAGTAGTAAATGTGATGATGCAATAAGGAAAAGGAACAGAGCATATAGGAAATTAAGGAAATATCCAATGATAGAAAATGTAATTGAATATAAACGGTTAAAGGCTAAGGCAAGGAAGGTCATTAAAGAGGAAAAAAAAAGCAGTTGGAGGAGTTATTGTGAAAAAATAGGGCCAGAGACATTAGTAAGACAGTTATGGTCAGCTGTACATAACATGGCAGGAGTGTACCAAAAAAGATCCATCCCAGTATAACAGAAAGGGGAAGTGCAAGCAGTGACTAATAGGGAAACAGCTAATATGCTTGTAGATAGCTTTCAGGAGGTGCACAAATCAGAGGGCGTGGGGTCTGAGAGGCACAGAAAAAAAGAAGAGCTGCTATCAATCAACCAGTCGAAGCTAGAGAGAAACGAAGAAAATAACAGCTCAATTAATGTGTCTTTCACTCTTAAGGAACTGAAGGAAGCAATAACGTCAGGGGCAAACACCTCAGCAGGGCGAGATAGATTATCATATGAGTTTTTTTAAACATTTAGATGACACAGTTTTGGGTGAGATTTTAGCATTGATAAATACAGTGTGGATGAAGGGGCGCCTGCCAAGGGAGTGGAAACATGCGGTGGTGGTACCAATCCTGAAGCATAAAGAGGCATCTGACCCTAGCTCATACCGTCCCATAGCACTTACTGCAGTGCTTTGTAAAATAATGGAGAGGATGGTCACCAATAGGCTTGTATATTTCCTGGAGACTAGAGGGCTTTTTACAAATATACAGAATGGTTTTAGGGTTGGACGATCCACGATTGAGTCAATTGCAGCACTAGATTATGATATCACAAGGGCTTTTAACAATAAAGAGGCAGTGGTAAGTGTGTTCTTAGATATAGAAAAGGCATATGATTCTTTATGGAAGGAGGGACTGATGATTAAAATTTTTGACTTAGGAGTGAGGGGACAAATGTTTAATTGGATTAAAGATTTTTTAAGAGGAGGAACAATACAAGTTCGAGTGAATGGCGTATCATCTAAGACAGTAGAGATCGAAAATGGCACTCCACAAGGAAGTGTTATTTCACCGGTGTTGTTTAATATAATGATAAATGACATTTTTGTGAATATAGGAGGGGGATTTGGGTTATCCTTGTTTGCAGATGATGGAGCTATCTGGAAAAGGGGACAAAACGTTGGTCATAGTCTGAGACAGGTTCAAAAAGCATTGCAGGCAGTGGAGGATTGGAGAAGGACGTGGGGTTTGTTGGGTTTAAGCACCCAACTGGCTATCAGCTGCTGTGGGTGTCAAAAGAAGCTCCAAGGCACAGATTCTTAGTAAATGCATTTGCAAAAGGGAAGGATCTCAGTATCTAAAACAAAGTATGTCATTTTTGGTTTTAAAAGAAAACTTCCTGACATTAGTTTAAATTTGTATGGGTCTCCCCTGGAGAGGGTAAAGGTTTTTAAATTTCTAGGGGTGTGGTCAGTACACATAAGTAAAACAGTAGATAAATGTGAAAAGGTAATCAATATTTTAAGGAGTCTAGCTGGATGTGATTGGGGGGCAAATAGAGTGACGCTGCTGCTAATATACCAAGCAATGATCAGATCGGCACTGGATTATGGATGCATTGTATATGGAGCTGCATCAAAAACAGTATTAGCAAGATTGGATGTTCTGCAAGCTAAGGCGCTGAGGCATTGTTGTGGGGCCTTTAGTACCTCTCCAATTTCTGCATTACTTATTGAAATGGGAGAAATGCCCTTGTGGTTAAGGCGTTTAAAGGCAGGCTTACAGTACTGGATGAGAATTTGTGGGGGCACTCAAACAGACTTAACTAAGTCCCTACTGCAAGAGGTGGAGTCTGTTAGCAGATATGAGCCTTTTATTGTATGAGTTAACCTGTGGGCCCAGAAGTTGGGAATGAGGAAAGAGATGATAGTTGAACATATTAGTTGGTCATCATTCCCACCATGGCAAATACCTGAGCCTAACATTGAGCTCTGCTTCCTTGAGAAGGAAGAAAAGAGGGATATTAAAATATGTGTGGAGGAATATTTGAAGGCAGCAAGTAAAAGCAAGATCATAGTATTTACAGATGGATCCAGGGATCCAGATAGTAGGAAAGCAGGATTTGGGCTTTTTGCAGAGCAGACTGAGCTGGAGTGTAGCATCAGAGTATCTGATGGAATTTCAGCTTTTACAACAGAGTTGTTGGCAATTTTCTGGACTTTAAAGTGGGTGGAGAGGGAAAAGTATAAAAAAGGCATCATTTGCTCTGACTCTGCAGCAGCACTGGAGGCTTTAAGGGCAGGAAAAAGCAATGCTCGCCCAGACGTAGTGGTGGAAATTTTAAGAATTATACATAGATTTGACACCGAACATGAAGTCACATTCTATTGGGTTCCAGGGCATGCTGGGATTGAGGGCAACGATAAAGCAGAATACCTTGCAAAGGAAAGCTTGAAAAAAGGAAATAAGGATTCATAAGCCCCTGGGGAGAGCGGAGCTAAAAGGACTGACAATGGAGGGATTATTATAGGAGTGGCAACAAAATTGGGAGAGAGAGGATAGGGGGAGACATTTTTTCACATTTCAACCTAGTGTGGAAAGTAGGTGCTGTTGGAACATCAAGCCTCGTAGAGATGCAGTTAAGATCAGTAGATTAAGAATGGGACATTGTGGACTAAATCATTTTTTGTCCATAACAGGGAAACATGGCACAGGATTATGTCAGTGTGGGCAACCAGAGACAGTAAAACATGTCCTCCTAGGATGCAACAGTTATAGAACAGAAAGACGCCGCCTTTTTCCGAGAACGACAGAGATAGGAGTGGAGGTTTTATCTCTTTTTTCTTTACTCAGCCATAACGAGAACCACCTAATGACAACCAAACTAGTGCTGCAGTTCCTGCATGAAACGGGTGTGTATGATAAGATATGGTTAAAAAATAAATGAGGAGGGACCAGTGGAGGGCAGTAATACGCCTTTGCTGAGTCTACGCTGCTAGAAATAAAGAAGAAGAAGAAGAAGAAGAAGAAGAAGAAGAAGAAGAAGAATTCTGTAGACGCTCAGCTTCTGAAAGCACTGGAGCTGCGGGGATAAATGAGAAGGAAGTCGTGTCTGTTTCCTGTGATAAATCGCTAATTCTGAGCAAAAGACAAATGTGCACATAAAGTCAGTGAAATGTACACACAGCGGTAAATAGTTCACCACTTTTTTTTCCGTTTCAGGGGAAGCTGAGTTTCCTTTGCAGTCTCAGAGTAATCACTACTGGACTGTTTATAGCCTGTTTACTGATGACATAGGAGCGCTTAGCGAGTCTCCTTCAACTCCAAAGAGCTGTTAACATTTTTGACTTAAAAACCCTTGTTTAGACGTCCAACGCTGTCTGAAGCATTTCCCAGGAGAAACTAACCCTGTGCAAATAGGAGGGTAGATGCATTTTAATAAAGGCCTTACTGTAAGTAATCATCCTCATCTCTAGCACCTTCCAAAAATAATTTTGCAAATCGTTTTTGTGNTCAAAACAAACTGATGGCGCTATATAAATAAAGATTGATTGATTGATTGATTGATTGAAGTAAAAAGACACAAGGGAGAATGAATTTGCTGAAGGGAAATGCTGCCCCCCCCTGCTTGTTTTAATTCAGCACCATATGTCCATACACCATTGGTTCTGATCCAACATTGCAAAAAAAGAGCCACACAGGTTTGCACACTGGCGAGAATATGGTCAACTTTGGTCAATGTTTGAGGCCACGCCCACTGAGTTACAAAAAATCCTTTAATAACTTTTCATTGTCATTATGTCATACATTACTTTAATTTGAAGATGCTGTAGAAAAAAATGTTGGAGGAGTTCAATGAAATGTCTTCCCCATTGGACATTTAACTCAAATTTCAAAAATTCCTGTTTGGAATTCACTGCTCTTGTTAAAACCTTTTTTGTTGGTCTGCATATGATAGTTATGGACTAAGACTTTCAGGCCTGTTGTTCAAAGTCACGTTTGTGTTTGAAAAAGAAAGAGAGCGGTAAAGAAAGAAGGAAAGAAAGAAAGAAAGAAAGAAAGAAAGAAAGAAAGAAAGAAAGAAAATAATAATCCTTAATAAGGTAAGGACTGAAATAGTGCAGTGATCTGACTTGAAATGGTTTCAGTGTGGGCCATGTGATGAGCTCACCATCATGATGTATGTGCCTGTCCATTATTCGCTCATACAGCAGGCAGACAAAGCCTCCTCCTCACCTTCATCCTGCCGAAACTTGGCCACTCAGACCTCAGGTGTCTCCTTACGAGTATTTCCCACAGCCCCTGATGACTTCACTCTGCAGCTCTCCTTTGATGAAACAAACCCTGTCCAAACTTTCTTCCTCTGCCATCTTTGTTACACCGGAGAAAAGAGCTCTGGTGGTCTCCAGTTACCCCAAAAAGTTGTTTTTTCACATCAGATCACTGGGAGGTGGAGGACCTGGGGGTATCTGAAGATGTCATTTGATCCTGAAGAGGGTTTGTTAATTTTCCATCGTGGAAACCGGAAATTTGAGATTGAGCTTTTATTCAAAAAAGCCGTGACTGAGAGATGTGTGTTTGTGTGTGTGTATGTGTGTGTGTGTGGGTGGGGGGGTGTTCTTGGGAGGTTACTCAACAGTCAGTTTTGGAGGAATTTAACACAACAAGAAAGAGTAAAGCTTCATCTTTAGAAACTCTTCACCCCTGGGTTCAGGTAGAGTTTTACTGACTGTGATGTATTGATTTGAGTCAGAGGGACATGAACTGATTCTCTGTCTTTGCTTTCGTGAGCATCGCTGTTCTCCTGTTTGTGGGGGCTGGAACTGTTCCCAGCTCTCTGCCATCCACAGTAACAACACCTCCCTGAAGGAAAACCTCAAATCTATCAGTTCCTGAAAGGACAAATGGAAAGACAGCTGAGCAACAGAAAAGAGGAAGAATTACAAAGGAATGAGAGAGAAGATAGAGGCACCTGGATAAGAAAGACATCAAAATAATGGAGGATTAGTGCATGAATAACACAACACAGACCAGCTTCCATATCTTGTCACGCTGGGTTGTGTTGTGTTGTTATATAACATATCTTTTCTTATGTAACATGGTATTTCATATATTCTTGTGTTGCATTGGACTTCTGCTTATGAAAAGATTGAGATTTGATGCTGTATTACATGCAATGTTATATTATTTTATAAAATTTTTGTGATGATTCATGTTTGCTGTGGAGCTCTTTTACCCTTCCCACAGGGCTTGGGCGCCCCTCCTCCTGGCTCGTTTGTGCACCTGTGGCTCCTGCTCCTGTTCCTGATCACCTGCAGCTCATCAGCTCATCAGCTCTCCCTTAAAGGATGTGTGGAAACAGGAGTCAGGCGCCAGATTATTCCCGCTGCCACAGTGGTACTTCGGCTTCCGTCTTCAGATTGAGTATTTGTAGACTTCAGAGATTATTTGTGCATTTTCTTGTGTCTCATCACCTGTGTCTCTCTCTTTTTCCACTGCCTCCTCGTTCTCCTGCCCTCTGCCCTAGCCCTGCTACCCTGCCTCGTGCCCTCAAGTCTCCCAGCCTCTGTTAACTTAGGACCCCCTCACCACCCCAGCTCTGGATCTCTTCTGTCAAACATTCTGCAATAAAACCCCTTAAAACTGCCTCCACTGCCTCTGTCTGCTTATGGGTCCTCCTCCATTTCTCTGGTTACTGAGAACCTTAACAATTTTGTTAATGTGCGGTGTTTCAAAATTAGCAGCAGCGGTGGTGTGCACGGTGGGCTGGTGGTTAACTCCCATTATGGCCCAATTTGTTTGAAAACACCCACTGAAGTGCCCCCATTGGAGATAAAATTTGTGTAAAAATGCCATGTTGGTCATCAAAACACAACCAGAAGTGTCCTCTTGCTTAAGTGCCCTCCTCAGAGCTAGACTGACCCTAAAATCCTTCTTGGGAGCCAAGACAAAGTCGTCTGTTGGGTGACTGAAAACATGATTAACTGCCCTCTTATGAGTCAAAATACTTCAAAGCGCTCTCCTTAGAACTATAAATGCCAAAGTGGCTACTTGGGAGCCAAAATACACCCTTAAACAGCCTATCAGGAGCCAGACACTTGCTAAAGTGCTCTCCTCCGTGCCAAACCTGCCAAAAAGGTCTCTTGGCAGTCAAAACACATGCTGAATTAGTCTCTAAGGAGTCTTAAAACATGAAAAACTGCTCTCTTTGGTGCCAAAATATGTGCTCATGTGGTGTCTTAGGAACCAAAATACTCCGAAGCACCCCCTTGGGAATCAAAATACATCCTAAAGTGTCCTCTGGGGAGCCAAATGCTTGCAAACATGTTCTTACGCAGTGTTTAGGGGCCAAAATACTTTAAAGTTTTCACAGGGAGCCAAATACCTGCTGAAGTGCCCTCCTTTGCATCGAACTTGCTTTAAAGTGCCTTTCTGAATATAAAACACAGGCTTAAGTTTGATCCTGAGCAGTGATCCACACTAATCTGATCCTTTGGTTGATTCAAACATGAACACACTGCCCTCTTGGTGTGTGAACCACACTCAGACCTTGGTTTGGCTAAAACATGACAAACTGCCGTCCTTGGAGCAAAAACACTTGTGTAAGTGGCCTCCTCGTGGGAGACGAAATGTGCTAAAGCAAAATGCTATGAAGCGTCCCCTAGGAAGCCCAAACATATGCTGTGTTTTTTATTTTTATTACTTCTAAACTTCATACTGTCTATGTCTACCACTGATGAGCATGTTGTTTAGATGAAGTCAGGATTAAACAGAAAAATAAATACTCAAAACTAATGTCAGATTTTACCTTATCATATATCTGAGTGAACCGTGGTGTCAACATAAATTGGCTTTACATGTATATGAAAGACTTTACATGAAAATGACCTCAAGGCTTTACCTCACTGCTGCTGCTGGAGGAGAGAAAACAGATTCAGACCATAGACAACAGCTCAGCGAACGCTCCTAAAGCCTGGTCCGCATCGCGAACCTCTTAAGATTTCTAACCGCCGTGTGGAGATGCTGGCGGCCCAGAGGTGTCCAAAGTGTAAAAATACTGGCATTTATTTGATTCATCACACAGAGATCACCTTGTTTACCGTGTAATGACTACTCCTTGCGGTCACACTCTACGGGGAAGAGGAAAAGGTGAAAAAATAATCTAAACTCAGGTGGTTTTTTTTATTATTTATTTCACACATCTCGTCTGCGCGTAAAGCATAATCCAGCTTTAAAACCCCCTCCCTCCTCCACGGTTGAGCCAACACCAAGCCCCACCCCCACAATGGCTGTGACTGAATATGGATGACCATGACTATGACTGTTAATTGTCTATGTGCAGAACATGAACGTTAAGAGACAGATGACCATTCACACACAGCTACCAGCAACTGAACCAATCATTGTGAGGAGCTTTTTTTGGAAGTGAGAGGAAGCTGCTCAGCCACGGAACTGAACCACAAACTTTCTATCTGCGAGGCAACAGCATTAACTACAAATAAACAAAGACACAGACAAACACAGGACTAAACAAGCAAAGACCATTGAAGGCCGAACTGAGAGGGTACAAGGCACAGCACTGAAAGAGGGGTCAGGTGCTGCCATCTTGTGTTGAAACTAAAGTAAATAAAGTATGAGTCAGTTGGTGGGACAAATGGCTGGAGGAACAGTAATCATGGTTTCCACTGATTGTATAGCAACAGGATGCCTCCTTTTTCCATAGGTCCTCTTCATCTCTCCATCTCTCTATCCCCTCTGCTCGCCTTGTCACCATGGGGGGCCGAGCATTCAGCCGCTCGGCCCCCCCAGCTATGGAACTCACTCCCACCTGACCTCCGTAACACTGAGTCCTTACTCCTCTTCAAAACCAGACTCAAAACCCATCTGTTCAAGCTTGCCTACTCCCTCTGACCTTTCACCACCATTGCTCTGTTTTGTCTTTTAATTTATTGTTATATATTGCTCTGTATTGTATTGCTTGTTTTATATCTGTTTTAGTCATCTTTTAATGCACTTTTATTCTTGTAAGGTGACCTTGAGTGCCATGAAAGGCGCCCTTAAATAAAATGTTTCATTGTTATTATTATTATAGTCTCTTGCCATAAGGTTAACTCAGCACTGTGGAGAGTATAGAAACTAATGTGTGAAAGTCTGTACACCTGATGCCTTGAAATTTTGATATTAGAACTGTTCTCAGTGAGAGTGGAGTATCCGGAACCTGTGACAAGCATAAAAGGTAACTGCATGGATTCAACAGTCAGTAGGAGGAGGGGCTCTGCCAAACCTCTGGGCCTCCCTATGCATGCCAGCCTCTGGTCTGCTGCCACATCTGTGGCTGAGGTTGAGGTGCCCCATGAGGATTTGGGGCCTGTTGTTCTGGCCCTGGAGTCTGCACATCAATCTCAACAGTCACCAAAATTAACAAAAAAACCACCCACAATATCCCCACACACACTTCTCAGAGTAGAAATGAAATTTCTTTCAATCACTCTATGAGAAGAGACCCAGCCCACACAATATATTTCCCTTCTTTTTATCTTTTTTTCTTTTTCTTAACAAAAGGGTCTTCAACCCTGAGACGAGGTCTCAAACCTCCCTCTGTTCTCTTTATTTCTTCACTTATTCTCTTCATTTCTTCACTTCACTTCTTTTCTTCTTATTCTCTTATTCTTATTTTTAACTTTTCAACATTCTTGACTCATAAAATGACTAAATTAATCATTACCTGTTCCTAATCCAGACACCAGTAATTTTGAAAAATCCAACATGTACAATTTTATGAAAAAGGGTTGTGCTTACCTCTTTTTGCTCTTCTCAGGCGCTTTTGATGTCTGGATAGGTCAGGACAATGTGCACTCAGTCTTCGGGAATCTACGTTATTAACCTTACACAGAAATCAATTGTTAATTTATATTAAAAATTGTCCAAATTTTAAAATTTACTTACGTCCTCCGTCATTCCCCTGTCCCATCACGTCGTGGTCACCAAAACTGTCGGAAAAATGTTGGTTTCCCATTTGAGAGGTACTAACAATTTCCCATGCCCAAAGATGGTACTACTTGATAATTAGTTATATGGACTCCTAGCTCCCTAATTACCTTGCACCACTTTCCCTTGTGGTCGTGAATGGGAGGAAGGAACGACGAAGAGACGTCCAAGTTCTCAGTTGAATCTCGATTCATTTATTACAAAGAGTCAAGAATGTTTAACAGAGTCTCTGGGTTTAAATTATGTAGCCCTGACTAACACACAAGTGTTTGGGTCAGTTCACAACAAATGGACCTCGAACCTCTTTCCCTGAACCCTCTTACAGTAAAAGATCCTCCTACTTAGACATTTAGTTTTCTATTCTGAAGGTGTTGTCTTCCTGTGCAGACTGGGTCCAAACATCACTTTTTCCACATGGTCGTTGCTCGTTCTCGTTTTTGTGATGGAGCAGAAGTGGACCTAATAAGGAGTTGTTAAAACATGCACACGCACTCACACAAATAATAGATCTCCATAGTAACAGTTGAACTTTTCTCTACATCTAAACTTTATACCCAGTTTCACCTACGCTGTCTAATCTCAGCACATGAACCCTCTTTATGAACTTCCTGTTTTTGTATGACTTACAGTTTTCCACTCTGTATTAACTTCCTTCTTACTGTGTACATCAATTCATTCTCCATTCTGTTACCTCTCATGAACTTTAAACCCTCTGAAATATGTTCACCAATACATTACTTTAATGAGCACAATTTGATAATACTTTTAGCAAAACATATACATAACCTATAAATTCTAGCATCAGCCAGTTTAATTTTTAATATCAGGCTGACTCGAATGCAGGAATGTTCAGCAGAGACGGCTTGATGTCCAGGATGTGACAGGGAAAGAAAGAATGTGTTTTTCCTTTCTGAACTCGCTGAATCTTTCACCAAATGCAGCTTTCACTCCACATTTGGCATGTGTTTTAGCTCCAAAAGGGCACTTAAACATGTGAATTGGCTCCTGAGAGGACACTCTTGTGTGTTTTGGCTCTCTAGAGGACACTTTGGCAAATGTTCAAGCTCCCAGGAGGGCAGTTTATTGTGTTTTATCCAGCAAAAGGGGCAGATGAGTCTGGTTTGCCTACCAGGAGGACATTTTGATGTGTTTTGGCTTCTGAGAAATTGCTTGAGTGCAAGTTTGGTACAAGGTAGGGCACTTAAGCAATCGTCTTGGCTCTCAAAGGGCAGTTAATCACGTTTTAACCAGTCAAAGATTAATGGCAGATTAGTGTGGTTCACTGAGGAGGAACCACTTCAATATGTATTTTGGCTCACAAAAGATACTTTAGGACAAGTTGGGCTCCAAGAAGGGCACTTCAACATGTGGTTTGCTCCAAAGATTGCACCTCAGGGTGCATTTTCTAATAATTGAACCAATTAGGTCTGTGTCAATCCTGTGTGAATTGACCATGTCTGCAATTTGTAAAGTAAACAGTCCAAGGCGATAACTTTTCATGTTTCAAACAGACTAATGCAGTTATAATCAGAAACGCTGTAATTTTGTTAATTCCATGGTTACATTTTTTTTCTTTAACTTCTCTGATAAAAATTGATTCAGATAGCTTTGGAAATTCTAAAGAAAGGCTTCAACGGTACTTTCAATAAATATGACAAAAGTGGAGACTTGTTATGAATTCCTATGTCCTTTGTATATAAATAGACTTATTCATGGACGTGCGCATACCAATTAAAAAAAACAACAACACATCACTCAGGGGATATTAGGAAAACACAATCATGAAAACAACAAATAAAACATGACTACAACCCAATATTTGCTTCTTGGTGCAAGATGCTGTGAAATCAGCTTTGGGTCCAGCAGCTTTTGAAGAAAAGAACAGTGCCCCTCCGTGCTCTTCCTGAAATAGGTGGCCCATCAGGAGCCACTGACTCCAGGTCAGTCATATTTATGCCTTTAGCTTTTGGACAACTCAGGAAAGCCTCACAAATGACCTGTGTTTGGCCTTTTAGCCATATCATAGAAAAGCTCAGCCTTTTTGTGTAGTCAAAGTGAAAAACTAAAATCTCACATACAAGAGTCACACACCAGTCACACAGGTGTTTATAACCTTTTATAGACTCAATGTCTTCAAGACATTTTATTGGGACTTATGATGAGAGTTAACTTGTTTACTGAAATTTGATTAATGACTCTTTAGCTAAGGGTTAGGTGGAAACAGGGTTACTCCAAACACTGATTATCTCCCTGTTTCTCCTTGACTAAATCTATTAAGATGAAAAGTGAGAAAACAGACAAAAATATCTCCAATGGAACTAAGAAAGACTTTAATCAAAATTTGAATCAACAAATCAGCAACCGGGCAAAAAGTTGATCATTCATCAAGTGTATCAATCAGTGTGTAATTAAACAAGATTTGTCAATTTATCATCTTAGTAATCCATTCATCAAAGATTAACAACCAATCACGAAGTTACCTCAAAAATGTTCAAAAATAAAGAAATGTAGTTGGTCAATCTCCACATTAATTCATGCTTGAGTGATCTCTCCGCGAAGACAGGGATTTCTTTGATCTTTTTAAAGTTTACAATAATCCTGATAATTCAGCACAGAGAGGTCACCTGCCAGACAGTGGAGAGTGAGTGTGTGTGTGTGTGTGTGTGTGTGTGTGTGTGTGTCCTCAGTCTCTGCAGGATGGTCCTGGAGTGGAGGTGGATGGACAGGACAGCAGCTCTGCAGGACACCCCCCTGCTGCAGCCACCTTCTCCTCTGCCCGCAGACACAGCTCCTGCAGGAAACTAGCTGTCTCCATCATCAGGTCGCTCTCATCATCTATGTCATACAAGAAACTAGCTTAGCACAGAGGCTAGCAGCAGAATTGTAGTGTCACTCTCAGTATGTCATTGACAGAAAAGTAGCTCAGCTGACTTCACAGATACACGCCTCACCCTTCAGCTGTTTGAGTTTGGGCGTGTCCTCCTCCAGGTCAGCATCCTGCTCCTGCAGAGAGCCACACATCCTCTTATGGGCAAACCACTGAAGCTTCTGACATGCCAGACTGCAGTACAACACCTAAGAAGAGAGGGGGGGGCTCACCTGAGACTGAATACCAACATAACTGTACACTGTTAACATACACATTCATATATCTGACATATACACTGGTCTGATAATTACAACTAGTGTTGTGCTCAAGACCACACTATCCAGGACCAAGACCTGGGACCAGAATGCACCAAGACCAGGACAGAGACCACAAATATCATTTTTCAAATCCAAGGCAGGGCTGAAAAATTTAAGAGCATTCTCTCTTTAATCTGGTTTTCTTTTGAATACATTTGACAGACAAATACAAAGGGTCTACAGGTCTTTCAAAGCACAACATGCAAAATTCTGAATATGAAAAACATTGTTCAACTAAATTCTGGCAAAAAAAATTACAAAAATAAATACAACCCCAATTCCAGTGAAGTTGGAACATTGTGTAAAATGTACATAAAAACAGGATATAATCATTTCTAAGTACCCTTCAACCTATATTCAATTGACTCAACTTAATTGTTTTTGTGCGAATATTTGCTTCTTTTGAAATTGATGCCTGCAACATGTTTAAAAAAGGATGGGATAGGTTCATGTTTTTCCAGTGTGTTTCATTACATTCCTCTAACAACACTCAATAAGCCTTTTTGAACTGAGGACACTAATTGTTGAAGCTTTGGAGCTGGAATTCTTTCACATGCTTGTTGATGAAGCACTTTAGTTGCTCAACAGTCTGAGGTTTCTCTTGTCATATTTTGCGCCTCATAATGTTACACATTTTCTATGGGAGACAGTTTTTTGACTGCAGGCAGGTCAGTCTAGTAGCTGCACTCTTCTACTACGGAGCCACGCTGTTGTAACAGGAGCAGAATGTGTCTTGGTTTCATTGTCTTGCTGAAATAATCAGGGACGTCCCTGAAAAAGACAAAGTGTCTTGGATGGCAGCAGATGTTGCTCCAAAACCTGTTTGTACCTTTCAGCATTAATGCTGCCTTCACAGATACTGGGACAGTTACCCATGATGCCATGGGCACTAACACNCCATCTCAGATGAGCTCAAGAACGATTGATTCAAACTCAGATATAACCAGTACTTGAGTTGAGAGGGGATGAGGGGATGGGTGGTGGTGGCGGCATCCTCCCTTACAAAAATAATGGTCAAAATCATCCCCCCTGTTAAACAGCCATCCTCCTTTCTATCCCTTGATCCTTTTCTACCAATGAAAACGGGATTGTAACTACTATTTCGGGGCTTCAGAGTGCGACATGTATTTTCCAGGCCAAACTGGTGCATCTGACAGTTTGTGTGTGTGTGTGTGTGTGCGTTTCTCAGCTCTCTGTATAGCATACAGTGGAGTTCAGCCCTGCTGCGCACAGAAGACAAGCATCACAATGTAGATGTGAAGAAAACTTTTGTTTTCATTGCTATTTCAAGGTTTGTGTCCATACAAAAAGTCAGAGCGAGCAGGAGTGTGCCCTGTCACTCTGTGTGGTTTTTATTTACCCTAAACGTCATCCTGATCAGTTTTTGGAAACTGTAATGATGATCGGCGCTCTGATCGTGCTGTGAATTCACCGGTACATGTTACGCACCAGTTGATGGTTTATTTGTTTGCTGTCTCTCTGAGATAGAAGTGATGCTTTCAGTCTTTCCTCTCATTCTTTGAAAATCAACAATGGAGGGGCTTTTTCACCTTTTGTTGAACGAACCTGAACACCTGTTAGCTTCCATATCACACTGACTATGCGCTGTGCAGGGACGTGTTCAGATTTTCAGATTTTGGGGGGGGGGGCACAATGAGGGCAGTGACACATATAGGGGTGGCCAAAGTGTGCAAATACAAATTATTACCATATTCTCTCTTTCACTCTCTACTTTAACAACTTTGATTAACTGTGGTTGTATAGATATTACATTCTAGATTTTATTATAAAAATGTAATACACATAAATATGCATTAGCCAGTTACAGAAATCAAAAGTACCTTTAAGCCCAGGTAAAAAAGGCAAACCTTTAAGTAAGACCAAAAAAGGGCCAGGCCCCCCACCAGGCTGTAAATTTAGAGGAAAGGAGTTGCTGTTCTGAACAGCAATTCAAATTGACCATAATTTCAACCCCTGACATTCATAGCCGACTGTCTCTTAATTGTGCTTGATTTTTCTGTCAAAATACATCAGACTGTCACCCGAACAATTAAATTCACCATCCCCCCTGACTCTTTTTTACAACTCAACTCCTGGATATAAGCTTTGACTCACAGATTTGCAGAGGGAGCACCTCTTGTCAGCCCCCCTGTCTCCACACGTGGCGCAGTAATCAGCGTCCACCAGGGCCATCTGACCTGTCAGAGCCTGATTCAGCACGGAGAAGGCTGTGGGGTCATTGCCCTAGAAACAGGTCAACAACAGAGGTCAAATCTGGTCCAGAGAAACATGTTGAAAGGCAGCACAAGATGGTCTCACGATCGACCTAAATAACTTCACCTACAATTTCCACGGCTGCAATGCTCCTCACCAACTGCTGGAGCAGAGTGGCCTCGCAGTGTGGAAACTTCCGGATGCAGTCTCGGATAAACTTCTCCTGATACTGGGGGAAACCGTCGCTGTCCCTCCCTCGCAGCAGGCTGAAACCAGCAGAGGCCAGAGATGGTGGTGTTTGTAACTTTTCTAAAGACTGGTCAAACTTAAACCAGTTTCTCCAACTCAACATGGTCAGACTGACTAGAATAAACGAATGTGTCTGAGTGGAAAACTGTTCACGTAGGTTGAACAGCAGAGCAAACACATCTTTTCTCTCTGTGAAGACGTCGTGTGTCGGCTACATCACGTAGAAGTACCGGTCGTGGAGCAAGTACAGGACGACGACGTGTGTGACGAGTGTGTCGTCGAGGTAGTGGGCTCTCGTCCTCTCCAGGGCCGCCACGTCCAGAAGGACTGGGTTCTCTCTGACCAGGAGGACGATCTGACCAGCCAGAGGAGCAGATACATTTCACATGATGGGGCGAACATGGACTTGATGTTTTGGGTTTTGGTCACTTCAACCGTGCAACACATTTGGCATTTATTTTTGTCTTTTGTTACTAAACGTTTAGGAAAAGTTGAATATAAGTTAACTTATGTGACGTTACTGTTCTATGAATTGAAATAAAAGAAAACGTTTATTAGTAGTTGAATCTTAAATTACCGTCGTTGTGTAATGTTTTTTCAACTCACAGGGTCATTTTTACCACTGTGTTACATCACCTTCTCTTTTAACAACACTCAGTAAATGTTTGGGAACTGAGGAGACCAATTTTTGAAGCTTTTCAGGGGGAATTCTTTCTGGTTCTTGCTTGATGTACAGTTTAAGTTGTTCAACAGTCCAGGGTCTCCGTTGTATTTTATTTGTATTGAATTTTTTTTCGCTTCATAATGTGCCAAACATTTTCAATGGGGGAAAGGTCTAAACTACAGGCAGGTCAGTCTAGTGCCCGCACTCTTTTACTATGAAGCCACACTGTTGTAACACGTGTAGAGGGTGGCTTGGCATCGCCTTGCTGAAATAAGCAGGGGCGTCCATGAAAAAGACGTTGCTTGGATGGCAGCAGATGTTGCTCCAAAACCTGTACAGTCATGGACGAAAGTATTGGCACCCCTGGAATTTTCCAGAAAATACACCATTTCTCCCAGAAATTGTTTAAATTACAAATATTTTTGTATGAATGTGTTTATTTCTTAATGTGCATTGGAAAAACAAAAAAAGAAGAAGAGGAAGAAAAAAGCCAAAATGGACACAATTTTACACAAAACACAAAAAATGGGCTGGACAAAATTATTGGCACTCTTTTAGAATTGTGGGTAAATCATTTAATTTCAAGCAGGTGATGCTTGTTTAAACTCAGCTGTAGCAAATAACAGGTGCTGGTAATATAGAAATCACACCTGACGCCAGTTGGAGTTACTGTTGCCTTTCTATCAGCTCAAACCAGTCTGGTCATTCTCCTCTGACCTTTGGCATCAACAAAGCATTTTCACCCACAGAACTGCTGCACACTGGATATTTACTCTTTCTGGGACCATTTTCTGTAAACCCTGGAGATGGTTGTATGTGAAAATCCCAGTAGATCAGCAGTTTCTGAAACACTCAGACCAGCCCGTCTGGCACCAACAACCATGCCACATTCAAAGTCACTTCGATCACCTGTCTTCCTCATTCTGATGCTCAGTTTGAACTGCAGCAGATCCTCTTCACCATAGCTGTTTTCCAAACAGCCTATTACACCAGCAATGCTTATTACTTGGGCTGAAATTCAGTATGTAGTAGCTAGAAAACTTGCAAGATCTGTAGTAGACTACAAGTTTGAAAAATTTCTCAGTATGCCACGGACCAGTCTACCGGGCGTACTGTTACCCGCAATGCACTGCTCTAATGCTGTTTGTCAATGCTGGAGAACTCAAATTAAGGTGAATTACTGACACCTCCTGGAATAAACCAGCACAACTACAACACAACAACAAAAATGTTAGACTCTCTGTGAGATAGAAGTGAAGTGACACGGAAGAAACACCTGTGGATCCGCTCACTTCATAACATGAAAGAGATGTTTACTTCTACGAAATTCATAGAAGCCACTTTATGTGGATTATTCATATTGAAGTTTGTTTCCACAGTGGTTACACTGATGCCACAGAGTTGCTGATGCTAAGCTAACAGACTCCTGTATTTGTTTTTACCTCTATCAGCTGTATGTCCCTGGAGTTACTGTAGAGTGCTGTTAAGCAGATGTTATTGCTGTAGTTTGGCTGTGCTTTTGTGTTTTGTGATAAAACTATGTGCGGCTGCTGTTCCACAACAATTGAACTCTTATTATCATTTATCTTTAACTTTACCAGGTTGAGTAAACTCAGAGTGCTTGGTTATTGATGCATAAGTGTTTGGCAGCACCTTTTTCTCAGTGAGGGTTCACGTGAATGATAGGTTGTAATCATAGGCTAAAAGGCTGTCCCTCTTACATGCTACTCCCCAGTGTCTTTGTTTGATCCACAAGCTCCAAAATATAAATAGAATAAATATTCTTGAAAAACTCATCAATTTTTCATCAGCTCAGGGATTTTTTAAAAAGAAACCAATCAACATGTGGATGAGTAGGCAGCTGGTTAAAAGCCTCACCTTGACCGGGTTGAGGTTTGTGGTCATGATAATCTTGTGTAGAGGTTTTGCTAGGCGAGGGGGCAGGATGGGCTCCCTCTCCAGGCCTTGAGGGCGAGTGTAGTATTCAAGCCTTGCTGGGGAGAAGAAGTTATTTATCACTGTGACACAGTCGTGCTGACCTGAAGGGGAGGGAAAAGGCAGAGGTTTAGTTCAGGGTCAGGGTAAGGGTTTAGTTAAGTTCAGGATCAGTTTGATTTAGTTTAGGCAGGATTCTTTGGACATGGGGTTAGGAGTGGGAACTGGGGAATTCTTTTCATGGGTTTTGTTTGTTTATATTCTGACCTACAAAAGCTGCCATCTGAGCGGCAGTCCGCCCCACAGAGTTGACCAGGTCTGTCTCAGCTCCTGCATCCAGCATCATGGTGGTAATGTCTGTCTTCCCTGTAGATGTAAGGTTCAGAAACAAAAACTGAAGACTTTTAGTTCAAACGAGAACAAGTGAGTGACCAGCACTGGATTAATGTGATAAATGGATGTGTTTACCCGACAGTCCAGCAAACATGAGTGCAGTGTATCCAAACTCGTGCTGGTTACAGTTCACATCAGCTCCGTGCTGCAGCAGCAGACGACACATGTCAGCTTCACCTTTATAAGCTGCATGCATCAGAGGAGTCATCCCATTCTACATATGAACACACACACACACACACACACACACACACACACACACACACACACACACACACACACACACACATAAATCAGTGAAAACGAAGGGTAGGGCTTGGGATCCTGAGTTGAAATGGAAGGAAGAACACCTTTCTGGATATTTTCACAGAATATATCTAAAAAGAGCGGGAGCTACATTCTTGGAGTAGTTGTCATAGAAATAGCACCTCCAGATAATTTGCTGATTTTTAAACTATATGTTGAATTTATTGCTTCTTTTAGATAGATTTTAATAGTTAACTCATTTGAAAATGAAGTAGTGCTGTGCAGTATTGAGATCTATAAACAATAGATATATTTCAGAAGTTGGAGCAGAAGTTAGCAATTTGGTTTGCATCTTTATTTAGATTTATTTACCTTTCAAACTGTAATTTTTACAGTCTGAAAAAGTAGGCAGAGTTTGTAAATAAATAAACAAATATATATTGTTTTTAAAGTTATTTTTCTGGGGCTTTTGTGCCTTTTCATTATGAAAAGTCCTCTGCCCTCTAGGGATAAAAAAATAAAGTTATTTAATAAACTTAGACACATCAATTCGACTAATTTCAGCACTTACATGATAAAGGCTAATCAAAGTCATGTTGCAGATAATTTTTTGTTAATTTGATGGGACTTTATTCCATTTCATATTGTTTTTGATGTATTTATGAATTGTCAACTCAAGCTAAAGTTACAACAAAAGAGAAGCCTATTGCTGCCCTGACATTTGAAAATGTTGTATTGTGGTAGTGGTATATTATAATTTTAGACAATTCTTTTTTATACATAATGATAAAATCCCAAGAATTCGACCTAACACTGAATTGTACATTAAAGGATCATTTATCAGTTTAATGTAATAATACTTTATAAAGAAAAAAAGGCAAAAATAAAAGTGCACACCCATCAGTGCATCATTTACAAGCACACAGTGGTTTCTCACTCCCACCACACGCTGCTGTGAAACCATGGCAACACACAATTACTGTTTCAGCTGGACAGAGGCGAAGTTTGTCCCAAAGCTACTGCTGTAATTAAACCCTACAACTTGATGAAGGGGACTTTATTCAGCTGTGTGTGTGACTTCTGACGGAGTGCACAAAGCAGCAGGGCCTGATTTTATCAATACCCTCAGGAATTTTACCAGACACAACCTTCCTGATCATCCATGGCCAATGTTGAGAAGTTAGCTGAATGAAGACTGAGTACATGCCTTCCAAAGCCTGAAAATCGTGGGGGGGGGTTAGAGCATCACTACTGAAACACACTTTATGCAATGAAAGAAGCACTTTGATATTATATACGTCATGTTGTATGTTCCATCCCAGTACCCAAGTTCAAACTGGGATTTGTAGCCTCGTTATGCCATGCATCGTTGAGTAATGCCAACAAGAAGCATAAAATGTCACCACTGAAACAGCCACTACTGAAACAGCCACTACTAAACAGCCACTACTGAAACAGACACTACTGAACAAGCCACTACTGAAACAGCCATCATTGAAACAGCCACTACCGAAACAGCCACTACTGAAACAGCCACCACCGAAACAGCCATCACTGAAACAGCCATCATTGAAACAGCCACTACTGAAACAGCCATCACTGAAACAGCCACTACTGAAACAGCCACTACTGAAACAGCCATCACTGAAACAGCCACTACTGAAACAGCCACTACCGAAACAGCCACTACTGAAACAGCCACTACCGAAACAGCCACTACTGAAACAGCCACTACCGAAACAGCCACTACTGAAACAGCCACTACCGAAACAGTCATCTCTACCGAAACAAATGGAAATGTTTCGGTAGTGACCTGATGGTTTGGGTAGTGACAATATATGATTGTCACTCTTCGTTATGTGAGAGGCAACCAGACCATGGTCCCTGTAAACAGGACTGTCAATCACAGTGAGAAGTACCTTAAGACTACTATACATACCATGCCCCCCCAAATTAGAGATATACAGCCCATGAGAGAGGTATGTAGGCCTTGGTACCAGTGAGACTACTTTACAGACCATGGCTCCCACATAACAGGTAAACAGGTCATGGTCCCTGTAGACAGGGTCTCCATCATTGTGCCCATCAAAGAGTTAACGAGGCCATGGTACCAGTGAGACTACTATATAGACTTTAAAAGAGGTGATGGTCTAACTTTACTCAATATGTGTGGCCCCATTTCAATCAAAGTTTTATATGGAGGATGAAAAGACTATCATTTTCTCAATGATTAATTAATATGTAGCAACAGTATGTCACTACAGAAACAACAGCTGCTTAATCAAATACAATATTGAGTCATCAAACACGATTTCATGATTATGATTGTTTAAGTGTATGAGTACTATAAACACTGGTGACTTATGGAGTCAATATAAATAAATATACGTGTTTTACAAGAAAAGATAGCATTCAAATTTTGAAACATTTAGAGAAAGTCAGTGTTAATTTCTGTCAAAAATTAATTTAAATCGATTTTGATTAAAAATCCACACATTAATTTTTGAAAAGACTCTGTACAGTGGGAAACAGAAAAAGGATGAATAAGTTCATGTACTTGTTTTTATTCTCATGTGATTTGATGTTTTGGTAGTGACAAAATCATTTAGGTTAAGACATTTAGACATTTTGTTGAAGTTTGACAATATAATGTAAAAGTTGACTGTTCCCACACCAGATACAGTTGTGCCCAAAAGTTTACATCGCCCAGCAGAGTTTCTGATTTGTTGGGCCTTTTCTCAGGAAATATGAATGATAACACAAAAACATTTCTATCACTCATGGTTAGTGGTTGGGTGAAGACATTTATTGGAAAAAAAAAAAAAAGTTTACTCTTTTTCAATCATGATGAGAACATAAACTTAAACAATGACCCTGTTAAGAAGTTCACACAACTCTGGTGATTTTGGCCTGATAAATGCACAAAAGTTGACACAAATGTGTTTAAAGTGTCTACTAAAGGTAACCATCCTCACCTGTGATCTATCAGCTTGTAATTAGTGCGTGTTTATAAAAAATGAACAGGGTCATTTTTGAAGTTTCTGTTGTCATTATGATTTAAAAAGAGTAAACACAGCTGTTTGGTAATAAATGTCTTCACCCAACCTCTAACCATGAGTGACAGAAATGTTTTTGTGTTATCATTCATATTTTCTGAGAAAGGCCAAAGATCAGAAAATTCTGCTGGAGGGGGTGTAAACTTTAGCCATAACTGTGTACGCCCCTCAGACCTGGTGCATCATGAATATGGTAAAAGTTTTTCCCAAATAAGATACAAATTTCAAAAGTTCCAACCCTGAATTTGGCCTATTTCTGTAGAATATAATTAATAATATATGATATAATAATATATAATTTTAGTATTTCAGCAGTTTGCAGTGATGTAACAACTCTTTTGAGATACAGCTCACAGCTTATGATGTCTTTCTATAACATGTTCAGGGATCAAATTTAAACGGTACTTCATTTCTTTATAACTTATTTAAGAAATTGTTTTAGAAATATAAACTGTAGCTCATGTATTTTGTTCATCGTATTAATCCTAGTGATTTTCTTGTTGATATTTGAACATATTTTCATGACAACTGGTTATATTCACATTTTTGTGTTTATGTTTATTAATTCTTTCCCGGGCTCAAGAGCTTCACCCCCCACTTACACAAATAGAGTTACCACAAAGCTGAATAATAAATCTTAACATATAAATGTATATTGCATACAATTATGGAATTTGATGACAGATTTAACTATAAAGTTATTTCCAATATTCCTATTAGGAATTATCTCCTAATTGTGCAATCAGCCTGTGTTCAGGTGCCTGTCAGCTGTCAGTGACACAGACTGTCTGTTAGCTACATGAAGTGTTTCTGTCTTTTGTTTTGGGCTCTTTAGGTCGGGTCCATATGTTCTTGTCCCTTAGAGCAGTGCTTTCCAACCTTTTTTGCCTTGTATACCTCCTTAGCCTTTTTGTCACACCATGAGTACCCCCCTCACAGATGCCGGTCGATGATTTTTCAAAAGTAGAATACAATAAAACTGATTACTGACTAAAAATCTTTTTTAAATGATTAAATTTGAACTCCTAATTTACAACCATTTTCTTCTTTTTCAATCAAACCAAACATAAAAATAAATATTTTGCCCTGAAATTCAATCAAGTAATATAAATAAATAAATAAATACAAAATCAAAATGATCAACCTGCCTTTGTTATAACTCTTGTAACATTTACCATAAAAACGGTGGCTTTGTTGAATAAGTGCTCTTGAAACAGGCATTCAAACTTTAAAAAAGTTTGGTCTTTCTTGTGTTTCTCTGTGTCTCCTCTTAACCGCCTCCTGAATCTAAAGCAACTAAATATTTAAACCATTTCTCCATATTTACCTAGCTGCAGGTAAGCAGCTGTTTGGATTTTAGTGCCACAAGTTATTGTCCCTAAGCTAGTTTTAGTGCACATACTGTTTTTTTTAACTGGCTTGTCTTCGAACTCCCAAGTTTAAAATAAATTGTCAAATATTTTCATGTACCCCCTGCAATGAACCTGCGTACCACTCAGGGTAAACTCACCCCTGGTTATTCTGAGAACACTGATGCATTATGGTAGGGTTAGGTGGTTACACTCTGTTATATTGTGGGAGTGTTAACAAACAGACAGAAAAGGGGATTGTGTCGGAAATCTTAAAACCAGAGCATTTCTTCTTATGTAAAATACATATTACATTATAATATAATATATTTGATAGTCAAAAGCAAACCTCGTCCAGGCAATTTATCCGAATGTTGTTGTTGGCCAGCATCTCAGCCGCCTCCTGGACATCTCCTGAAACATGAAAAAAGAAGAGGAAAGGGAGATAAAGATCAGGAGTTATTCCAGAAAATATCACTTGTCTTTAATATTGCTGATACAGTGTAATATAATTAATGGGTTTGATTTAATACAATGCAATGAAATGATATATGATTTAAAATATTACATGTAAAGATAACATTGTAATTTATTGAGACCAAATAACTAGTTTTTTAGTGCTCAGGTGCAATTTGACCCTCCTCAGGTAGTCTGTCTTTTAAAATCAATGTGAGCCCTGTCAAGATCCTCTCACCAGCCATATGAAAGGCAAACAAAATAAAAAAAAAAACATCTGCTGCCTTTCTTCATATTTATTATGCATGAGTTATGAGTTGATCTGAGAGGGTTTGAGAACAGAACCAGGATCTTACCTGCAGAAATCAGCTGCAAAATCTTACGCTCCGAGTCTGACAGGTCTCCTCTCCGAGTCTCAGCCATCCTCCAATATAAAAAAAACAAGCAACAACCAGGTTTCTCCTAGTCCAATGTGATCTGGTCATATATGGTCTGTCTTGGTCTGATGTAGTCGGACTTTGAGGTGTCCAGGTGGACTGATGGGAGTCAGGGAAAGTAGCAGTGGTGTTGACAAGCTGGGAATGAACCACTTTAGAGAAACAGTGAGGGGGGATCTTAGAAAATGTACTTTTATGAGTATGAATTTTTGCTGGAAATAAAAACAAATTCATTAAAAAGTGACATTTTCCTTCCTTCTTAGTATAATGAAGGAAACCACAACATTTTTTCAAAAGTAAAACAAAATCTATGGTAAAAGAGTCTACAATAAATTTGCTAGGGTCTGCCTTGAGGTTTTTCATACAAGAGCAAAGCCAGAGTAAATAAACAACATTTTCTGGGTGTAGATTACAGAAAGAGCAGGTTGTGTCAAAATTAAGCCTCTGGAGAAGCTGGGTATAGGAAGTCTCAACACTGGTTTGTTCTGAAAATGGATGTGCAGGTAAATCAAAGCACACCAGAGAGACAGATACATGCTGTGATTGGTTGATTATAGGCACAACTCTTTCACTTGAGGATAATGTCCAGGATCTGGACAGTTTTCATGATGAATTTTCTGGAACGTTGTGTCACTCTTTTCAGGCTTTGGAACACAACAGATTAATACTGAACTCTGTTACTGTTTCTCCTTCATGACTGGTGAGTATGATTTTAGACAGTCAGCGGATTTTTGTTTATTTAGGGTTATTAGGGTTCATGTTGTACATGTTGTTAGGTGGATTAGATTATTGAAATTGGATGAAACAAGACTATGTAATGACTAATAACTATGTTTACATGCACACCATTTATCTGTGTTGACTGGAATAATGACAATATCCTAATTATGCAGGAGTCATGTAAACACCTTATCTCAATTGTCATAACTTGATTTAGTTCATTTTTCAATTATTAAAAACCTTAAGACCACTGGCATATGCCCGTGTCAACCCGAATATTGGGTCATGTACACGTGTTAGTCAGAATAAGCTCCAGAGTGAACTACTGAAAGGATTTGTTTACTTCTGCACAAGTTCAACATGGCAAAAAAGCGAAAGACCTTTCATTTTTGGGATGAGGAGGGGACAAAATAATGCATTTTAATGGTTGAATATCATGCACCACAACAGTGATATTTTTGAAAGAGTGTGTGACAAGTTTAATGAAGCAAGCTTTCTGCATACGTTTGACCAGAGGTGGGTAGAGTAAGCCAAATTTTTTTTACTCAAGACAGGGTACTGTTATTTTAAACTTATATGACTCAAGCAAAAGTAATAAAAACCAAATAATTACTTGAGTGAGATTAAATAAGTATACCGTGAAAAAAGTACCAAGGCACTCAGTAACTGGTTAGTAACTTCTGATTTATCGTTTTATTTAAAGCAGAGCATGTACATCAGATAGATATCAACAGAAAATAGAAATGTGCTATTTCAGATATTGTCCACTAATGCCACTTTAAAAAAAAAATTATAAATCAAATGTTGATAAAATAGCATAATTAAATCAAGTTAAGCCACAAGAAATGGTCTTAAATTAACTGTCTTTTTTAATTTTTAAGCGTGAAATAGCACATTTAAAACAGGAACAAGGCAGTCTATGCGTGTGTGCGTGCGTGCGTGCGTGAGTGCGTGCGTGTGTGAGTGCGTGAGTGCGTCATGAGTGCATGAGTGCGTCGTGAGTGCGTCATGAGTGCTGGTGAGGGATGACAAAAATGTATTTTTGCATATTCTGTCCCAAAGAATTTCTCAGCTAAGTGACTGTTACACTTCAAACAGCATTGTCTTCACAAACTTCACATAAATGAGTCGCTTTGCTTCCATATGCAAAGACTTTGTATGTCGTCATGTGACTTCCTTCCTGATACCGAACCCGATGCAGAAGTCCAGTTCAGTCCTGGACCCTGTGGAGGTGAAGAAGTCCAGTTCAGTCCTGGACCCTGTGGAGGTGAAGAAGTCCAGTTCAGTCCTGGACCCTGTGGAGTTGGAGCCTGACAACAGAATTATGGACAAGCTGTCAGCTCTGATGCACATCTTTTTGGTTGTCTTTTATTATTAATCATTTGGTTCAATTTGTTTGCACTATATAGTTTCTTGGATTGCTGCAGTGACTCTGAACTTTATTAATTGGGGATTAAAAAGTACATTCTGTCCTGTTCTATTCTATTCTATTCTATTCTATTCTATTCTATTCTATTCCATTCTTTTCTATTCTATTCTATTCTATTCTATTCCATTCTATTCTATTCTATTTATACCTCAGCCCAGGGTAAACTTGTGCAGGCTATGTATGTAAAGTCAAATTGCAGTTTGATTAATTAATTAAAAGCTTGAAGTAAAAGGGCGAAATCTAGACTTAAATAATACTAAATAAGTGTCCCTGGAAATAAAAATAAACGGTGACTTAATTATATTGATATGTTCAGTCAAAGATAAACGTATAACTCCCCATAAATAGATACTGTAACTCTAAATTTAAATGATCTCTAAATCAAAATCATATGAAATCTCCCAAATCTAGATTATTTGCAGATAATTAATTAAAACGTAGATTTCAGTCAATTAGTTAATCACTGTCGTCTCACCCTTCAAAAAAAAAACCTTCCTTTCAGGAGGGTTTAAACTACTTTCAAAAAGCCGCACCTGGCGCAGGTGATGAGCGCACATGGACGGAGGCAGACGACCTGCTCAAAGATAGCAGAACCTGAAAAGATGAAAAGCTGTGCGAAATCAAAACGGACTAGAAACCCAAAGAGAGAGCCGGTAAGAATGTTTTAGCTTCCTAGCTATCCTAGCGCTCATTCATGTGTTTAATGTTGAGGCGTCACTTACGCACGGATGCGCGCTGGTCTGTGCTCCTCGCAGCCACGCACATCCCTCTGTTACTTTACAACAAATATTAAAAATGAAAGAATCAGCTTAGTTATTTGTATAGGAAAACACAAGTTTAAGCTATACTTGAGTTTATTTGTGGGGGTTGCAGAATTAAAGATTGTCTCTGTTTCAGGACATGAACGGCATGATTGTTTGAATGACTGCTTAACTTGTTTTATTTTATTAACTTATTTTATATATTATATATTATTTTCTTATTGGAAGGCTTTTTACCTTGAAAAGCTTTGAAAAAAAGACGAAGGAAAATAAAAGGTGAATCAAAGAAGAACCTGTCTGATGTCTGATGCTTCACCTGTACACTCCAGATTACTTTGGGCAGTTTGTTGGAACCTCTTTTTTCAAGTTTGGAGAATGCACAGCTAAATGAAACTTGACAACCAAACTGAGTCACTGTCTCTTTCAACACTCAGCAAATTCTGTTTGAGCTGTAGTCTGAGGTTATTGAAACCCAATAATACAAAAACACTCTTTGGTTGTAAGAACAGGTTCAGATTTATTGAAAAGACACTCTGGAGTAATAACAATGATGACAGACAGGAAAGCTTGAAGATGACGAAAGAGCCAGTGCTTTGTGCTGCAGCCTCACTGTGCTACGGCATGTTCAACGCTCCTGCAGCCACTTACAGCTCTTGTTTCAGCAGCTTCTTGGCCTTCTCCATATTCTGTTTCACTGGGTGAAGAAGAACATAACATCACAATTACATCACTCATCACAGCGTCATGACATCACCATTACGTCAACATTACATCTCAACATCATTGTATCACTCACAGTCCTTCATGTCTTTCTCCTCATAAGCGTACATGCGATTAGAATAGGGACCAACGATATCTGCTCTCACTGTCATAGAGGGATCTGAGGACAAGGAGGGTTCAAAGGTCATCAAAAGAAAGAGAGCACACACACACAAACACACACACACTGTTGGGCTCCTGACCCGTCTAGTCCCACTGGCAGCAAGAGTTACTGCTTGGAATGCACTCATACCAATACTGGTATTTAGTACTGGTGCCCTGCTGAAGTACTCGTACTCCTAAAAGAACGTTGAATACTACCACAACAAATACCACTTTAAGCACTTTTGCTTTTACTTCTGGAGTCTCTTGAAGTGCTAGTTTGACTTTGGGTAGGGTTATTGGTTGGCAGGGTGAGGGTTAATTTTAAAAACACACATTATACACTAGTGAGCTCCGAGGAATAAAATGTATGCACTTATTTTGCAGGAAGAAATTTGGGTTTAAACAGGTTAATTGCGTGACTCAGCTACTTGTTAGCAGCATATTTTGATAGATATAAGCTTGAAGCTACTTTCTATTAGCTTTTATGAAGAAATGTTAACTGATCATGTTGTCCAGTTCAAGTCAACAGAGATTACCTTTATTACAGTAAACAGGCCTATTTGCACTTAGTATTAGTCCTGTGTTTGCCACCAGTATGAGCTGTCACCCCGATACTTACATGCAGTAGCAAATAATGGCCACATGGGGCAGCAGTGTAGTTGGTTAGTAATAATGAGAGTAGACTAACTTTATGTTGTTTCACTTTACTGCAGACTTCAATGCCAGTTATCAATCAAACATGCCAACATTATTCTGTACTAATTATCAATAACCCAAAATCACACTTCAGCCATATTATCTTACTATCTATCTTATATTAAGTAAATGAATGGATTAACCAGAGTCATTGTTTCTTACCAACAAAGATGATCCTGGGAACGTATTGGCCATCAGGTGATAGATGTTTATCTGTGGTTTCATACTGAAGACAAACACAATCAGTCAATCAGGTCACAGTTTTACTCAAACCTCTTACATCACAGGAAGAGTAACACGCTTAGAGCCCGCAGGTACTCTTGCGTACAAACAAATGACAACAGATGAGCTAGTCTGTTTACAGCTAAATAATTAAACACTCCACGCAGGCACATCATATATTAGTCTCCTCTGGGTTAGATTACTGTAACTCTCTTTTATCAGGCTGCTCTAAAAAGTCTATTAGGACCCTTCAGTTAGTTCAGAATGCTGCAACTCGGGTATTGACAGGAACCAGGAGGAGAGAACACATCTCTCCAGTATTGGCTTCTCTACACTGGTTACCTGTAAAATTTAGAATAGAATTTGAAATTCTCCTCCTGACCTATAAAGCTCTAAATAACATTGGGCCGTCCTATCTTAGACTGCTTATAGTTCCATATTATCCATCTAGATCACTGCGCTCTCAGCATGCAGGCCTACTGACTGTGCCTGTGGTCTCTAAAAGTAGTATGGGAGGTCGAGCCTTTGGTTATCAGGCTCCTCTTCTCTGGAATAACTTAACTTACCAGGTCCAGGGGGTAGACACCCTCTCTATTTTTAGTAGCAGACTTAAAACTTTCCTTTTTGATAAAGCTTATAGTTAGAGCTGGATCAGGCCTGAACCAGCTCTTAGTTATGCTGCTATAGGTCTAGACTGTTGGGGGGAAACTGACACACTAGGCTTCTGTTTCCCTTTCTCCTCTATCTATCAGTCTAACTTTTATCTTAATACACCATTATAGTTATTAACCATGATCCTCTGGGAGTCTCTGAGCTTGTTTGTATGTTCATCTGGATTGTTGCTGTGGATCTACCAGCTGACGTGGGACGACCTGACTCCTGCTGCTGTGGCTTTGACAGTTCTCCATTTTTTCTTTCTCTTTGTCAGTGTCTCTCTGTGTCTGTATTTCCTGTCTGTATTTCCTCTGTCTCTCCTGTTTGTGTGCGTCCTCCCCTCACTCTGTCTGTCAGTCTGTCTCTCTCTCTCTCTCTCTCTCTCTCTCTCTCTCTCTCTCTCTCTCCCCAACACAGTTGAGGCAGATGTCTGTCTAACATGAGTCTGGTTCTGTCTGAGGTTTCTGCCCGTTAAAGGGAAGTTTTCCTCTCCACTGTAACTTTGCTAAAAGCTGCTGCAAAGTGCTACACTCATAGTGGATCAAGATGAGATAAGATTCCTTATCCTGTCTTGATGTTTGGTCTCTGTTAATAAAATTAAATAAAAAACATTAACAGATATCAACCTGTTAATGTTTTGATTAGTGTCTTGAGATAACGTTTGTTATGATTCGGCGCTATATAAATAAAGATTGAATAAATAAAGATTGATTTTAAACCTGGAAATAATGTTTATATTCTAAAGAGAGGCACAAAGACAACAACACAAACAGAAAAAGCCTTTCTTCTCACAGCAGAGGACCTGAACTCACCACCAGGTTAAGAATAATAAAGTCTTCATCCAGAGTCTTCTGGATGTCAAGGTTGCCGGCAAAGTTTTTCTTGAGTGCTACAGGATGACATTCATGAGAAAAAGGAGCATTACACAGATGTACATGTAACATCACACAGGTAATCCCTAACAGTCTGTGACATCACTGTGTGAATGCAATGGGATGGTGAATGAGGCTAGTTGTGTCAAGTGCTTTAAGTGATCAGATTACACTCAAGACATGAAACAGTGACTTCAGTTAAACTTTTTTTGTCGACTTTCCATCGAAATGTATTGAGTAAGTTGAAAGCAACATTTTTCAGTTCAGCTCAGTTGACCCCAAAATCATTGCTTTCTTACATTTAGATGGAATCAGTTGACATAATACATTTGACTGAAATCAGTGCATCCTTTTTTTAGTGAATAAATGGGCTGATTTAACCCTTTCATTATTGAGGTATCCATTGGTATCGTTCAATGTGTTTTAATTATGGATAGAGGTTTATAAAATTCTCATTCATTGTGGTCTGAAAAGCGTTTTCCTTCACAGTGGAACGCTACCAAATGTATCTTAGCACATGTCATCCAAATAAGTCAACCAGCCAGCAGTGAGACATGCTTTAACTCTGACTCTTTGTTTTCCAGAGATATTGCTCCATTTCACCATGTTACACAGAAGTGAGGAGTTTCAAACTGATTTTATGTTTTTCTTGCAAAATATGAGCCAGCACGCTTGAAATCTCTGAGAAGTCAGAAATATATCAAAAATAACATTAAACCAGTGAAACACTTTTTTCTATTTGTGGATGAAAGCTGTAACTGGAATTTGATAATCAAAAATGATGCTTTTATTAACCCTTTTGTTGTCTTCAGATTCACTCTGTCTGTTCTGATTGCTTATAAAGTACAGGGTGAAAAATTTCCTCAATTTTTCTGAAGATGTTTCCAATATATTCACATATATCTAACATTTACTTTTGTAATGATGTGATGGACCTTATTTACATAGAGAATACCTCTTTTTGAGTAGAGAAAAAGCAAATTCTGACTTTTTGCGCTAAGATTATTATCAGAGGTACATGTGTTGATGTATTATCACCGACAGCTATTTGTCAAAGTGATGGCAGGATTTTGCTTTGAAATCATTTAAATTTTGTCTAATGGCAGGAAGATGCCATAAAACAATAATTTAACAACAATAGTCACAACTAATTTTACATGTAAATAGTTTGCATATTAACCACAAAAGCAGAATTATAATTACCATTTTGGTATTCATGACTTGACTGTTAGTTTAGAGCGGTGTTGGTTAACCCCTTACACTGAGTGGTAAATGTGTTAAGTAGTGCATATGACATCAATTTTATATATAAAATCAATTCAAACAACATGTCAAAGATATAGTGCTCCTGTACAGTACATCACATCTATACTTCATATATATGCTTGACATGCTTTACAAATAAAATCTTTGCCTTCACATATGAATTCTCATTTTAAACCTGAACTCCCTTTACAGACCTTTCTAACTTTGTTTTTCAGTGCTAATAGGAGAATCCTTATTAACATGTGATACACTGTGGTAGCTGATAGCCAGCTCCTTTGGATGTCTGCAGCATATTACATTTGTTCCCTGTCTCCCCTACTCTGACGTGATTGGTGGGGGCTCAGACTCACCTTGGCTGTGGGGACAGTCCTCTAGGTGAAACAGAACCATCAGAGGTTTGTTCCTGAAATAATATAAAAAAACACATTCCAACATCAGATCCATGTACAAGTGAGGAGGCTCAGTCACACCTGGGGAGTCACTTACCTTGACCTGGCCCAGTACAGACCCTCCTCATACGTCTGAGCCCAGATCAGCTGATCTCCCCAACCTACAGACACAAACACACAGAAACACACATGAATGCGTATCACATTGAGAGTCTCCAGACCGTGTAATGACAGGTTAGTTCCAGGTGAGTCACAGACCTCTGGAGAGGAGCTGGGGAGACCTCTTCCCTCCCTTGGGGGTGTACTGTTTTGGGGTGGCAAAAGCAGACAAAACTGCTCCCAGAAAGAGGAGGATGGACAGCACACCTCTGACCATCTTTGCAGGTAGACTATAACAAGAAAAACAGGTGAGACATGCAGGTAAACATCTTCAAACTGTAACATTTAAATAAGCAAAGAGGACAGTGTGTGGTGAGAACACGCCCTGTGTCCTGTTTCTTACCTGTTCCTGGCTCAGGTGAGAGTGAAGGAGGGCTGCGGTTCTGAGATCTGTGGTATCTGCACTCTCACCTGTCTGTATTTAACTACTTATCATCTGACGCCCCGCCCCCTCCCTTCAGTGTGCTTTGGCCACGAGGACTTAAACTTTCTTAACCAAACCCCTTTTTGAAAACTGTCAATTAAGGCTGTGGGATGTGTGACGTGTATTAAGGAAATCATCTGAACGTATGTAAGTGTGTCCTGTATGACCTCATTTCATTAAAAACAAATACAACCTTACAGAGATTACTTTATTAAGATTACAGTTTTTATAATAGAATATAGTTATTGTTTCAAAACTGCACTCATGAAAACAAACAATATCACAGAAACCCAAGTTATCACATTAAACGTTGGAGTTCACGTTATTACTTCAAACAACACTACTCATTACAATAAAAATATAGTTATAACATTATACTTAAATTATCATATCAAATTACAGATATTGCATAAGATATCACACTTATAGGGACTTTCAGGTTATTTCTGAAGTTTGGAAGTAAGAAGAAATATCTTTGTTTTTCCCTGTTGAAAACTATTTCCTGGATTTATTTAGTTGTTTGACACGGGAGCTGGGATGTCTGACAGAAACAGAACAGAAGTAGGCTAAATTGGTGTGTGATAGGGCACAGGCTAAAGGCTACAATGCAAGCTAAAGGCTAAAACAAGTGTTATGCTATTTGTGATAATGTACATTCCTACTCACATTCAGCAGTTATACAGCAAATGAAGAGCGTGGTTATGTTTGCTCTGCTTGGTGAGGTTAGAGTTGGTAGATGAGCACCGGTAAGACATAACCAGGATTCACTAACAACACATGGTACAGACATGTCTTAGAGCGCCAGGCTGTAAGTCGCGCCAAATGTAGCTGGCCACTAAGCTACTCTTCAAATTGAGTTCACAAAGTTTGCTCGTTGTCATGTTTCAAACAACAGCACAATGTAACTGTTGATGAATACATCACCTGGTTGCCTTGTACCTAGCATTAGTAGAAAGTTGAACAAAGAANTGTGTGTGTGTGTGTGTGCGTGTGTGTGTGTGTGTGTGTGTGTGTGCGTGTGTGTGTGTGTGCGTGTGTGTGTGTGTGTTACATGCCCTGGTTTCAGAGTGTAAGTGTGTCTGGCTTGGGTCCAAGGACAGGTCAGCCTTACCTGAAAAAGAAAGTGAGGAGGATGATTGGTCTCTCTGTGATTGGCTCAGGATACAAAGGTGTAGTTTTACCTGCTAAGTCAACACGCTGACTCAAAGGAGGATGTTTGAGTCCTCACTGACTCTTTGTGTGCTGGAAAAAAGCTTTTTATTTGTACTTTTATTATATTAACTATTAAACAATTTATAAACTTTGCATTCAATTATGTGTATCATGATGACGGAAGTGTTAGATGGAATTTTTCTTACAGTTTTCCTCAGTTGTTTAGACACATTTTCTGAAAGTATGCTTCATACTCTCAGAACTCTCCACACAATTCAAAAAAACACACACACAATGAGCAAAACCCCTCAATTACACTGCAAAATGAGACATTACATTCAAAACAATGTAATTTCTTCCCAAAATTGTGTTTTGTTTTCAAATGACATCCACAAACCACCATATAAACAGACATTAATATGAAGCAGTTAAACACTGGTGTGCTCAGAGTGAAACACTACGATGAATAGAGAGCACTTCTTCATCATTCATCATAATGACTTAGACCTTTTTTTATTCAGTGTTACACTGTCTACAGGCAGTGCAAACATGTTTGGTGTAAAATATTTTAGAAACACAACTATGGGGTATCAAAATCTTATTTTAGGCCTTATTACCTCATCCACTTTACGAGCAATGTTTTCCCTTGCCAAGCAGCGAGGGAAAGTAACTCTTAGCATGGCGTATCCAGCCATGAAAAGCATCAACTGTTATGTCCCCACATGTGTCTTCCATAGTTTGGAGAAGGGGTGCATGTGTTTGTGGGTTTTGGTCATACACTTTCCATCTCCAGGCAGAAAAATGTCTCAATAGGATCGAGGAATGGAGAGTATGAAGGGAGATAAACAACTAAAAAGCACAGGTGGGCAGTGAACAAGTTACAAACCAGAGCAGCTCAAGTACAGTGACTCAAATGACAACGTACTTGAGCTGCTCTGGGGTGAGAGGCTGATCAGTGGAATGAGTGTGTTATGTCGAGTGTCCAGGAATGTGATCAAATAGGCAGCGTTGTGGGGGCCAAGGGTAGCATGGTGATGAATGACACCATGGTGGGTAATTGCTGCACACATTGGCCCTCATTTATCAACATTGGGTGGGAATTGACGCAGATTTGGGTGTAGAAACGAGCTTATGACAAAGTTCACGTTTGATTTATAAAAGATGCGTACCAGCTCTTATCTCATCGTACACCCAATCAGGTGTTGATAAATCTGGCGGCTGAAAACAATTGTCATTTAAATAACACACCCCTAAGTGTTCAAGGTTCAGCCCGCCTGACCAATAGTAACCCACGGAATTCAGAGTTTTATATGATGGTGTGCGCCATGTGAAAATGAGAGATTTTCCTCATGAAACTTGTGCCTAATGCAGAGAACTGTGTGTGGTGTCTTGAACAAAGTGTGTTTCAGTACTGAAATTTGAGTGTAAAGCAGGAATTGTGTTTGTAGTTTGGCGGAACTAATTCAGGGGGTTGGGGCATTGGCTAGATGTTGTGGTCAATGTGTCTCAAGTACCAGAAAAATATGTGTACAGAACTGAGAAAAGCTGTGAAGGGTCTTAAAACTGTCTCAGCTCTTCAGATAAAGTGATAAGTGTCAAAAAAAAAAAAAAAAAAAAAAAAAAAAAAAAAAAAAAAAAAAAAAAAAAAAAAAAAAAAAAAAAAAAAAAATCTAGCTATATGCCTGATTGTAATTCACAAATGCTAAATGCTCATTCTCAGCTTCCTGATCTGTCATCTGGGTCCCCATGACAGCATCACACTGGTCAGCAAAGTTTGGAAATGAGAATTTTTTCTCTGCTGATTATTTGTGTTAAATTTGTAGTAATGTTATACACTGAAGTGGGACTGTGCAAAAGGAAAGGAACGTCAGTGCAGAGAAAAGCTACACAAGATAATGATAAAACACTGCCTCCAATCTCTCAAATTTATTCCCTTTATAACAAATTCACACCTTCGAAAGATTTTGTCTTAACAGTAGAGAGTGCAAATGGTCATGGGTAATAAAGTTTTGATTCTGAGAAAGAAAAATTCACAGCTCCCCACACCGTCACAAAATTTGTAATGGTGTGGATGGACTACATGGATGGTTACACTTTTGGTGATTTGTTCAAAATCTAAGGTGCACTTAACAAGTTTGGTAACCACAGGATGTGCATGCGTGCTAAGTCATGTTATCACCTAAGTTTGTGCGTAGTGGGACCTTCATCTTGTTTTCCAACAGGACAGTGACAATCAGTGACCTAACCTCCACAATCACTTGAGCAAAACTTAACTGATGTTTTTTTTTTAGGAAGACTTTGACTACAGAGTACAGGGAAAAGTAGCCAAAAGGTGCTCAGGACCTCTTGAAACTTCTCCAGGACCAGTGCAGTTGTGCACCCCCCACCCCCACCCATGGCCAAATTGTTGAAAAGTATTTGCCAAAGTGCCTTCTTTGGAGACAAAATATGCCCTAAAGTGTCCTCTTAGGGGCCAAACATGTGCCTAAATGCTTTTGAAAGAGCCAAAATGAATGCTAAAGTACCACCCTGGTTGGCAAACCTCAATGATCTTCAGTGCTCTCTATAATTACTCTGTTTGGGTTATATATTTAGATAATTTGTTACCTCTTTTTTATGTGAACTACAGTCTCTGGGAAGACAAGTTTAATCAAGAGAGGAGCTCCCTACGCTACAATGGAGCAAAACTGGAGGACATCACCCTATTCCAGCTGAGCTTAAGAAGCATTTCCATGGATGCCGTGCTGGTGCAAAGGTGAAGGCAAGGAGATGGAGATATGAGCCCTTTCTTCCATCAGTCAACATGCACAGCAAATGCCAAAGCGTTAAAATCCCAGAGTTGTGATCACCAGGGTAAAATCTTATACACTTTGGTGTCAAATGGGCCATAAGTTCACTCCTCAGGCTGCAGCAGAAACTCTCTCTGTTGTTGTCTTAAGTACAATGCTGTTGTAGAAGTTTTAGTGTTCATTTTAGGATGAAGGACTCCCTGACAAAGGCTAGTTGATTGTGTTCTTCTTTTATTCTCTTTTTTATTGTACATTTGTATATATTTATTATTGTCATTTCTACGATTGGGCTTGCTCCGGGACCAGGGTAACCCTACTTCGTCCCACCCATGTTTTACATGGGTTGAATGACAAATAAAACTCCTTGAATCCTTGAATATAATAACAATCATTGTGTACATTCCACTCAAAGCAACAGCTGAAGTTCCATGCGATTTCATCCATGAATCTGTTGCCAGGATACAGACCCAACATCCTGAGGAACTCATAATAATCTCAGGAGACTTCAGTCATGCCACCCTCTCCTCCCACCTGAGTGGATTTTCACAGTTTGTTAGCTGTCCAACCAGAGAGAAAGCAACACTTGATCTGCTGTTTGCCAATGTGAAGTCATTACCACAACTGGTGAAGAAGTCCAGTTCAGTCCTGGACCCCATGGCGTTGGAGGCTAACAAGGTGACAAACTACCGTCTCTGATGGACTTTTCCAAGTCATTCATTCATTTCTACTTCTACTGTTCTAAGCAACACTCAGTGGTAGCTTGTTGCAGCAACATTGCATTGCTGTGTGACTGTAAATTACCCCTTGTGGGATAAATAAAGTATATCCTATATTATCTTTAATATATTTCCCTATCTAATCTGCACCCTTGGCTGGTCAAAACATAATAAACTGCCCTTCTGGGTGTCAAAGCGTGGTCTAAGGTTCCCTATCTTGGGAACCATAATGTGCTGAAATGCCTTCTTGGGAGCAAAAATATGCTAAAGTGCCCACTCAAAAGCCAAAACACATGCTAAAGGAAACTTTTGGGGGCCAAAATGCATGTTTCAGTTTTCCATTGGAGGTCCAAATATGCTGAAGTGCTTAGAAGGCAGAGTGTATGTTCAAGTGTCCTTCTTTTGAGAGCCAACATATGTTTAAGTGTCCTCTTAGGAACCAAAAGAAACTCGCAAAATTGCCCTTATGGGAGCCGAAACCCATGCTATAGTTTATTATTGGGAGCCAAGGGTTGTGCTGAACCTCTCTCTTGGGAGCCAAAATACATGCTGGCTGTGCTTTTTTTCCTTTCACACCTGTCCTTCAAATTGTCCATGCACACCACAGTAAAAGACTGTTTAAAAGCCATTCAAGGTGACTACTTCATGAAGCTGATAAGAGAAAAGTGAGAGTATGAGAAGCTGTCATCAAATTAAAAAAAGTGGCTACTTTATATCTTAAATATAAACCATTTCCAGTTTTATCTCACATCTCTCCATTTATTACATAATTAAATGTGTTCCTTCAAAGTGTTCCATCAGTATTATTGACAATAGAGCAAATTATCTAAAAAAAAAAAAGAGTAGGTGCATCCAAAAGATAGACTAGTACTGTATGTAAACATGATCTAAATATCATGTTTACATGTGATGAAACATTAGAGCTTTATAGTACATTGAACATGTTTATAACCGTGGTTGTTCCATCAAACCTTTATAGTGTATTGAACATGTTATTAACTGAGAATGGAACTAATTATTTTAAGTAAATATTACATCTTTGTAACTGTGGTTGATTAAGTAGTATTATGTAACCCTTTCCCATACACTTTCAGTGACACATCTCAAAGGCAGTAGCTGGCAGGAGAAGAGAAGTTGTGGCAGGAGTGTGAGCAGTCAAGATCATCTATCTTCCCTCTTTGTCTCAGGAAGTCAGTAATGTTGTCAGTGTCGCTCTGTTCAGACAGTTTTAGCTCTGAGGAAGTCTGTCCATCCTGCAGGTTTCAAAGACACTCACTCCCTCCACCTGCAGCCGAGTGATCTGCTGTTCAGCTCTGCAGCTTTAGAGACCAAATCATGCTAACTTTCACCTGATATTAAAAACAAAACAAAACAAAACTCCATCTGCTGCAACAAAATCAGAGGTCAGTCATCCGTCTGTGGCACAAGTGTCGACTGATCTTTTCCCCCTGTTACAGAGAGCTGGACCAGCTGATGTGAAGACAGAGAGATAAAACAGTGACTGTGATCAATCTCCAAATTGTGATTTTTAATACACGTGAAGGGAAAATATGAAGAGAGAGTTTAACACAGGCACTGATGCACACACACAGATGCACACACAGATGCACACACACACACACACACACACACACACACACACACACACACACACAGACTGTTAGGACACGTACCTATCAGAGGAAACAGAACAAACAGACAAATAGCTGTGGTGTCTGCTCTGTTTGTTCTTCTTCCATCTACATTCAACACTGGGCCTGAATGTTGGACTGTGAGCAGGATGTGGAATTTACTGCTGAGCTGTCGTTACTC